>CAMRHE010000068.1:6717500-6885000 GCA_947044405.1 Leptodactylus fallax | reverse complement strand
GGATTTGAGAGACCGGATGCCAAACGGCCATGATAGGTGTCCATTCGTCATGACTACTTCATCCAACATTCATGTAAAGGTAAGTGTAACCTCTAACCTGCCTTGCTTTTAGCAACATTTCAAAATATTCTTTTATTTTTTGCGATCAGTATATGTTGTGTGTATTACAAAGCGAGTTTATATGTTTGTACAATTTGCTACATTGTATACATTACTTAAAAGCCACGTGCTATAATAGATTTCTAGATAATCTCTCCAAAATTTCCTGTCCGTTCTTTTAGATACAGCAAAATCGGCTATGACCTGTGGACGGTTACACTGTCTGTACAGAAGGGTCAAGACGCTTGATGTCCGTCCTCACCCCTCTAGTCCTGATTGAGCGGTCACCAGGACCCAGCATATCAGCCCAGCCCCTCAAAGATATGTTAGGGTCACCTGAATCTTATGGTGTTTTCCCCTGAATCAGTGTATCTGTTGCCAAGATATCTTTGTTTTGTCAATATGCAAATTAGCTCTTTGGAGCAATGACCACGCCCTCATGACTCATCTGCACACTGTGATATCTCGGCAATGCTCATATACCATTTTTAATTAGCATTGCCCCACTGAAGTCTATGGAGAGTGAGCGGAGCAGATCCTGACATGTAAACAATATCGGGAGCCACACTGTCCTGGGGCAGCAGATCTGCGGGAGTCTTGGTTGCTGGACCCTCGCAGATCCAATATCCTGAGTATAGGCCAATATTGATTAGAAACTGAGTAACCCCTTTTAGGATAGGACATCAATTACAAGAAAAGTAGATAACACCTTTAAAGGGAATCTACCATGAGCAAAATATATATGCTGTTGTAGGTTTAGTGACAGTGCACATAATGTTTTTTGTGTCAAATTGCAATCCTGCCGCCGAGAAAATCTACTTTTAAACTGTATGCAAATGAGCTGTTTGGGTGCACCAGGGGTGTGGCCACTTATGCAGAGATCACTTGTTAAAACAGGTCCTGACCTGCCAGAGCCAGATCATTCTTTGTTAGGGGGCGATGCTGCATGTCACCCACAGGTAAATAGGGTTGATCCGGCAGACTAGTGCTCGAACAGCTTATATGCATCTTAATTACAGGTTGATTTACTCAGCAGCAAGTAAGGTATCTCCACCATGCCGATAACCACTCCTTCATCAGTATGTAAGTGGTTTCGGTGGTGGTAGACTCCCGTTTTTGGAAGGAGTAACGCATTTGCAAGCCCAATAGAGCACCAGATTTCCAAAAAGACAGATATCTGCATCCAGATATGGGGTAGTGGTCGTATTCGGAAGGATTTACCGTATCCATTTTATGTCATTAACTCCACATGACTTGATGAACGTAATGGAGATGATGTCCTCGCCAGCAGAGGGAGCAGTGATCTCTTCTGTCGAGACGCCGTCACTTTCCCACCTGCATGAACTCTCTTTCCCATCCAGTCTCCCATCTGGCCCCCGGATTGCCAGCTTGCATTTGATGACAAGCTATAATTTTGCACTCAATATGGGATTAGTCTAAGCTGATTTTAAACTTTAGTATCTTTTAACCTGCCACTTTATTGTAGACATCAGCTGGATGCTCAGTTTGATATTTGGGTAGTAGCAATTATTCGTGCTAGAGGCAAACTTGCTTCCAAAATCATTAAACTGAAACAACTCATTTATTTGGGGAACTTTTAGCTTACGTAATGTTTTTTTATCAGCCGATTTCAACCTATTCTCACTGCTTAGTACATCAAAAGCTCCTGTGTTGTGTACACCTGCCCTACTAGTGTT
Organism: Leptodactylus fallax; assembly: GCA_947044405.1. Classification (NCBI taxonomy): domain Eukaryota; kingdom Metazoa; phylum Chordata; class Amphibia; order Anura; family Leptodactylidae; genus Leptodactylus; species Leptodactylus fallax. The sequence continues at coordinate 6,883,204 of CAMRHE010000068.1, read as the reverse complement.
GGCACTATAGTATATTAATGTTATACTGCCATTGACATGTACAGTATGCATTATCAGCAAATTGGACTTTACTACAATTCCATATTTGAGTGTAAATGGTTAATCGTTGGATACGACTATTGTCAGCATAAATGGTTAATCATTGGATACGACTATTGCGGCATGTACGGAAAAAATGCAGCAAAGTAAGAACTAGAAGTGTTAGGTTAGGTTCACACTACCGTTATTAAAGTTCATTGCTCTCATCCGTCATAGGATAAGAGCAACAGACATTAACCATAGAATGCAGACCAAGGACCCTCCGTCTGGTGTCTTACGTTCACTCTTATGTTAGAAGACGTGACAGAAGCTTTTTTTTCCATCTTGTTTTTTACTTTCTGATGGAAGAAAAAGTCTTGCCTGCGGGTTTTTTTTTCCCGTTTTTCCGTTACAGAAGTAAACAAACGTGATGGAAGAAAAGTGTCCACCATGTTGTTTACATTAGAGTCCATAGGAAAGGACACAGACGGGCTCATCTGTGTTTGTCGCTCTATCGCTGTTAAAGTTTATCACTCTCATTCTGGGACAGATGCGAGCAACAGACGTTGCAATGATAGTGTGAATATGCCCTTAATAGTTTATTATGGTCCATTAACAAAATTAAGTGAATGATGGAAAAAGAAATGTAAATCCCATCAATATTTGGTGTGACCTTTGCCCTTTGGAGGAGGAGTCCTGGAAGTGATGATCCGGCCCCCACAGATATAGCCCTGATCTCATCCTCCTCCAGTCTGTCTGGGATAACATGAAAAAGGGACGGATTGGAGCAAGCAACATCCACAGAAGATCTGTGCTTAGTTCTCCAAGATGGCGGCGGGAACAACCTCCCTGCCCAGTTCTGTCAAATACTGTCTGCAAGTACCGAGAAGAACTGATGGAAGGCAATTTCGTTAATTGACAAAAATAATCTATTAACCCTTCTATTTCTGAAAGCGTTCTTACTCTGCAGCATTTTATCCACACCTGCCTAAAACTTTTGCAGAGTACTAAAGTGATGATCCTAGAGAAGACCCCATGTTGAAGAACATAATTTTACATTGCTGCGATAGGAGAGGCTGTAAATATATTGTCAACATCTGTGTGTAAATGGGCAGGTCATACATGGTCATCCTGGACATGAATTATTATAATAGGGTGAGCTTTATATGTTTATTACATTGTTGATACTACCAGAGCTTATCTGTCTGGATATCCGAGGATGCAAGTATCACATACAGCATGAGGCAAGTAGTACAGAGAGAGCACAGATCACTATTTCCAATGTAACTCGTAACAGTTTTCTAGGCTGAGCTATAATAAATTTGTTGGGCCGAGGCTTTCCCATTACACCCCGCCTTGCTCTCTGCCCACTTTTGCAAAAAGTGGCAAGAAAGGGCCACTCGATAAAGATGCACCACATAGAAAACTGTCATATATTGGTTGATAAATTCCCCCAATAATGTAGAAGGTTCAGCACCGGAAAATTAACCTTCTAACTTTAGTTCCTCATGTTGAAAACCGCACTGGCCTCACATTACGCTTGTGCGTTTCCAGCCTCATGCTCCTAGCTGAAGATTGTTCATAGCACCTGTTCAGATTTGTCTCCTTGGTCCCAGACTGGAGTCTTCCAATTCATTCTTCCACCAAATATAAATTAGTCATAAGTAAGGGGCAGGATCAGACTACACAAGGTTTGTTTGTAGTCTGTAACCATGGAAACACTGGACTGTATAGATGCTGCAGGCACAAAATGGTAAGTTTGTTACAAATACTAATTGCAAAGTTCTTTTTTTTTTTTAGTTTAGTTTCTTTGAAGGAATACAATCAATGATTAAAAGGGTGACTATAACTTTCCAAATTTACATATGGTTATATATTTTGTTGATTTCTTCCAAAAGTTGGAGTAGAGTTAGACAATGGTTTCTCTTTTTTATATAGAAATAGGCTGCGTCTGATATTGCAGGTTATCCCTATATAGGTTGATGGGGCTGAGCTGCAATACCCATTAAATCCTGTAGACAGAGGTGGCACTGTTTTTGTTTTTTTCTTCCACTTTTATTGTAGCCCATACAATCCTTATACCTGTGCACCGTTTATTTACATCCATATTCTGTCTTTCTATAGGAGTAGTCAGTATATAGTATTTAAGTACAACAGATATTTTGCTGATAAACAAATCCAACCTAAATGTATTCTTTACATCATGTGGGTTATTGTGAAGTTTCTGCTTAATGTTACTGTCACCGAGGAGGAGGAAGCATGTGCATTAAAAGCCTCCCAGCACATGGGTGATGTGACAGGATTGCTGTAGCGTTGTCATTCTCTCTTCAGCCACTGCTAATTTGTAACGTTTCTGCCATTGTTACACAATGCCATGTACCAATTGCAGACCTATTGTCTCCATCTACGCCAGATCTTCCTTTGAAGTAACACTCGGGTCACTGCCATTCATCCGAGAGCACCGATCACAAGGAGTGCAGGTGCCTGTACTGTTATTTTACATCAAATAACAGAAAACAAATACTATCTTGGAACGCTGGAACACCTTTCTATAGTCAGGTTCAGACTCATTAGCTAATGTATGCACGCCCACTCAACACGCCTGACGTTGATGGCACTAATAACATCTGGGTGACAGATCACATCAAGAGAAAGGAGCTTTATACAAGTGAAACCAAGGAAATAGGTGATCATTGGCATACCTCCAGTATCATTCACTTATGGCTCGGATTTCTAGAAGACTGAATAGTGAAAACCTGCTTTAGTATTTATATAAATTGATGGATCTCTTGTTGGCAATAGATGTAGGGTTAAACTGGACATAGAGATAGGATAACATTTGTTATAGATGTAAGGTATGCTTCCCATAGACATAGGTTATAATTGCCATAGACGTAGGATAAAATTTCCCATAGTTGTAGGGTATACTTCCCATAGTTGTAGGGTATACTTCCCATAGACGTAGGATAAAATTTCCCATAGACGTAGGATAAAATTTCCCATAGATGTAGGGTATACTTGCCATAGACGTAGGATAAAACTTGCCATATATGTAGGATAAAATTTCCCATAGTTGTAAGGTATACTTCCCATAGACGTAGGATAAAATTTGGCATAGATGTAGGGTATACTTCCCATAGACTTAGGATAAAATTTCTTTTAGATGTAGGGTATACTTCCCATAGACGTAGGATAAAATTTGGCATAGGTGTAGGGTATACTTGCCATAGATGTAGGATAAAATTTCCCATAGTTGTAAGGTATATTTCCCATAGACATAGGATAAAATTTCCCATAGATGTAGGGTATACTTCCCATAGACCTAGGATAAAATTTCTCTTAGATGTAGGGTATACTTCCCATAGACCTAGGATAAAATTTCCCATAGTTGTAGGGTATACTTCCCATAGACGTAGAATAACTTTTCTCATAGATGTAGGGTATACTTCCCATAGACGTAGGATAACTTTTCTCATAGATGTAGGTTATACTTCCCATAGACGTAGGATAACGTTTCTCATAGATGTAGGGTATACTTCCCATAGACGTAGGATAACGTTTCTCATAGATGTAGGGTATACTTCCCATAGACGTAGGATAAAATTTCCCATAGATGTAGGGTTTACTTCCCATAGATGTAGGATAAAATTTGGCATAGATGTAGGGTATACTTCCCATAGACGTAGGATAACGTTTCTCATAGAGGTAGGGTATACTTCTCATAGACCTAGGATAAAACTCGCTATTGACATCGGATAAAACTGGCCTTAGTGGATATTCACATGAACGTGCCGTGGAATAAACTTTTCACGGATACCTCATAGCCTTGAGTCTATTGAAGGATCTGTGAAAAGGGTTGTGTGAATAGATCCATTAATGTCTGGCTGGAGAACCATGTCATGTGAATAAGTAGTTAGACGTAGTTTGGACCTAGGTTTGGACATCTGGTCGTAGAATAGAAGTAGCCATAGGTGTTGGATGAAACTGGCAATAAACATTGGACGGAGCTGTTTATAGACAATAGGATAAAACTGGTCTTAGATCTAGAATGTTGGCCAAGCAATTCTTTACTTCAGCAACCATCAGTTCCGATTACCTGTTTAAGCCTGAGGCCCCACATTGTGGAGGGAATGGGAAAACTATAGAAAGCTCTTATACTTTGGCTCAAAAAAAACGCAACCAAAAAAGTAGCTTTTCTGGACTTTTGTGGGGCCTTAGTCTAACTTACGTATTCTGTTTCATTCAGAGAGAGATCAGGAATATACATTCAACTGCAAGATCATTGTTATGGCCAACATAAGATCTAGAATCCCAAATTGTGAAGATTGTATGTAAAGTTTATTCTGATTTTCGACATGGATAGAATATTTTAAAAAGTTGCAGTCCCTGCCAGTGGTTATAGGTGGGAGACCTAATTTTTTATTCTATTTTGTATTTTGTCTCATTTTGCTTCATCAGTTGCATAATTTGGGCAGAGGAACCTATATGAACACGCTAAACACAAGTCACTGATTCAAGATGAAGCTTGACCTGTAGGAAATAGGCCAGATTGGCACGTCATTGTACTTGCGCGCATTGGAGCCGTACGTTTTTGGACCGTACAAGCCATGCAAGGCCATAGAGAACTTACATACGTTATACATTTCTCTGGAAACAAGAGGCTTATTCTTTAATTCTTTGCCATAAACTGGCTATTCCGAAAAGATGTCTCGCTGACATCAACATTTGGCGAGACATCTTCCTCCCTTCAGATCCCCTCCGAGATGCTGGCACCAACAGGATGTAATTATTCCCTGTTAAAGGAGAGATAGGAAGGACTGGTTAATGGTAGATATTTTCCAACATGCTAGAAGATTTCATTGTGCAATAATGAGTGTTTCTGACCTCCAGAATTGTCTAATATAATTTACCATTTGCAAAAGTTCTGGCCATTTTTTATTTTTTTTTTTTTTGAAAAATTTTATAAAAATGTTGTCAACTTCAAAAATTCACCAGTTATGGATGGTATTGAGGAGAGCAGATGTCCCTCTATTTTGTATTTTATTCCGTTATTGTTTTTTAGTAAATTTTTTAATAACTGCATCACCTTGCAGCGCTGGAGTCCGAGGTTTCATTCCGGCCAAGGTCATGCATGGAGTTTGTATGTTCTTCCCGTGTTTGCATGGTTTTCCTTCTACATTCCAAAGGTATCCTGATAGGGAATTCAGATTGTAAGCCCGAAGGTTTAGGAACTGATCTGAGTGATGGCAATCTCTGTTCAGCACGGCAAAATGTGTTGTTGCTATATAATTTCAAAAAGTCCAATGAAATTTTTTTTTCGATCTCTGCACCCCTCACCTGATTGTCATTCACACTCTGCACTTCTCTGATCAGACGCCATCTTGGTTTTTAGATTTTTTTTTCTCTATGCTCTGCTCTCATTGCCAGCACAGAATCACATGAGCAGCTAGAGACAGCGCCATCTCTGCCTAGTTGGGGGCAGTTTTATTGTCCTTCTCTCTATAATGTTCCAAATAATCTAAGTTTCTGTAAAGATACAGTTATGGAGGAGTAGCTGTCAACTTCTTCATTATAACCTTGTGACAGAAATGTCTGATCATCAGCAGTAACTGTGATTGGAGCATGTCTAATCCCCCCATCCCATATTACCTATTATTGGTGTAAAAGTGGAAATGGAAAAGAAAAACTTAATTAGTTTTAGTAAAAGAAAAAATAACAGATTGTAAGAAGATTTGATTTTATTACAAAAATCAGGATAGAAAAAGGGGGGAAGGTAATGAAAAAAGAGCAGTAAATGGAGCGTCAGGATTTATGGACCTTGATGTTAACTTGTTGGGGAGTTCCTGGGTTTGGCAGGGTCTTCACAGATCTGTATGATGGGCACTTTCTTGAGAAGTCAACACTGAGAGGTTTCTCCACGAGGTCAACAATGGGGGCTGTGGTCATTGCTTAAAGGAGTTGTCTACTTTAAGACCAATATTGAGAGACAAATGTTATTGTTTTTACAATAAAAAGTTGGACCATGGGCTGTATATCACATGACCATTGGCTGATTTCGTATCCACTGGGAGTAAGCAGAATGAATGACAGCAAGCAGAGATCTAGAAAACGACGAGGAATTGTTACAGAAAGTATCGAAAAACTTTATAAGTTTTTATTATACAAACAATAACATTGGTCTAAAAGTAGACAAGCCCTTTGATGGGTTTTCCAGGCTTTATAATTGATGACCTATCCGCTTGAATGGGGCTCCACTGGGATCACATCATGTGACTGATGAGCATGACATCACGTGAAGTGGACGCGATGCCCACAGACCCCCGCGGATCTTCAATTGATAATCTTAAGGATTTACAAGTCCTGGAAAACACCTTTAGGCAGGGCCCCACGTTGCCAAAATGCAAATGCAAAAAAGGCTGCATTTTACATTACATGCAAAGTGGACAGGATTCTGGCTAATCCCATCCCCGCATTGCAGAAAAAATGCTGCGATTTCAAAAACACGAGCAATTTTGAAATTCGCAACATATCAATTTTTTGGGACTTTTTGTGAGAAACCCTGCAGGGAAAAAACTGCGATGCATTCCTGCTGTGGTCTTTTTTGCAGCGTTTTTTGCAGCGATTTGATCCTTGAGGCCTTAACCAGAGTCGTTGTCCACCACTCGCAATGCAGTTGCGATGGGGCCGGTTGCGATAATGAAGGCTAAAGGGATTACACTTAAGAAGGAGCAATGAAGGAAATGGCTTAAGAGGGAATAAGGAAAAGTAATCTGTCTTGACTAGGTATTGCCATAAATACCGGTCCCTGAAATCATGTGAAATATTAAAAGTCCCCCATTCCGTTCCCACTGCTGTTCCTCTATAGCCGCATGTTACCTAATGAAAGCAAAGACAAGTGTTTTCCTATTTCAGAATTAAACCGATGGTCTTAAAAGCAATTTTTATGTGCAATTAATAAAAATCTATAAATTATTAATCCAGAAGAAACACATCAATAATTGATGGCGAGCTGTAAGCACACATCAGGGACTGGGAAGTAATTTTAGCAGTAAGTGCCTGCCTGCCTTTCTTGCGCTAGCACACTGGCCGAGCAGCATGTTCTGACTCTTTCTGTCTGCAGAGTGCCAGGTAAATTCTTCTCGCTGGGCAATGCGTTGAAACCTTGTAATCGCTAAGTACATAGCAATGGTTTCTGAGTAGTATGTCATGTTTTTCCAAGAGATTGTTGAAATAGCTAATGTGTCGGAGGTTAAAGGGACCCCGTCACCATAAAAATGTCGTCCAATCTATGAGCGTCATGCTAAAGAGCAGGAGGAGCTGAGCGGATTGAGATATAGTTTGTGTTAAAGGGTTCATTGTAACTCGTGACTTATGACTGATGATTTTGAGATTAGGAGTCCAGTGGGCGGAGTGTCTCAGTATTTGGCAATGCTTATAGCTATCTGTCATCGATTAGGATCACCCATTGGACTCCTAAGATCAGAAAGACCATAGTGACCAAAGGGGTTAGAAGACCGTTACTTTCTCTGGGGTTTTATTTGGGTTAAACCTTTGGGCTGGCTCCGACCCTGGGTCACATGATCCAGTGCACCCGGAACTGGAGTTATTCCGCCTCTTCTCCCATGTTCACAGTTAGTTAAAGGAGTTTTCAGGAGGTTGAGAAAGGGAAAACACAAAAAACCTATTATCACCTGTCCCTGGCGCTGCAGTGTCCACCGCTGCTGTCCGATCTAGTGGTGCCCGGGGGCTTGTTCCCACAGAAGTCCTCGCCCCACATGACCCTTGGGCCAGTCAGTGGCCTTAGCCATCATAGGACCCCGGATGTCATTTACATGCATCACTGGTGAGGATCCCTTTAACTATATCAAGGGGGGTTGGCTTTACTATTACTAAATTGCAAACTTTTAACTCTGGTCACAAAGCCTTATAATAAACTGCCACTTGCCAGTTCTGTAGGGTTTTCTTTGCAGTAATCACATTATTTACATCACAGACAGGATTACAATAGAAGATAACAACTCTATCAATAACACCAATGACCCATCATTACATCGACTACTAACAATAGATGATGTCACAGATTATCTCCTCCCCCTCCCTGCACAGAACATGTCTCTCATAGACCTCAGTGGGTCAGTTCCAGACTTTTTTTTGTCTATGGCCATGACTATGCTGTAAAGCGTATCACTAAATGCTGTTAACAGAGCAGAGTAGAAGCTCAGGCAAGATGGGCGACCCCATAATCATGTACAGAAAATAGAATAAAAAAAATCTACAATAAGAAAATAAAAATAGATCAGTAATAAGTGATAGATTTCACGATCTGGTTTTAATAAATATAAGAACATTTGGTGACAGATTCCCTTATACATTACATATCGTCTCATGTTTGTTTTTGTTTTTTAATGTTATTTTCAGTAATATAATGGAGTTATTAAGTACGTTGGGAGATTCCGAGTCTCCCTCTTGCTCATGGTCTGGTCTCGCACACGAGACGGTGAATTGTGTTGGTTTATAGTCGGGATTTATTTCTGGCTATTTCTCATTGATAAGACGCGGATTTGTCCTATAAACACTAATTACGTCCTCGCTCTCTACTTTGTTTGCTTGTTTTACAGAATAAAGCAATTATTGCACGTGTGAGAAACTTGTCAGATACGGTAGTTGGCCTTGAATCATTTATCGGCTCGGAGAGGGAATCCAATACATTATACAAAGACTATCATGGTGAGTTGAGTTGTCGGCAGACATTGGTAACGGCTGAGGAGCTTCTGCGGGGAACGTTAATGCCACGTTCATGGGCTTTTTCATTTTCTAGGCATCTGAAGGTATGGAGAACCAGAGAGCATCGTTTGCTTAGTACAAATGTGTCCTTCCTTACCTTTCGTCTTGGCTCGAGATGTCCTGAGATGAGTGGCCCAAGGTGACCACCTTTGCAAAGGATACATTTGCGTTACACTGTCCAGGTAACATGATGGTCGTCTGGCTACTCTCATCCTGAGATATCTCTGGCCAAGTAAGGAAGGACACATTGGTAAGACTGAGTACCAGTCTTATATTCCGAAGAGCTTACACACACATATCCTTCATCTGATCCCGAAATTAAGGTGACTACATCATAGTCTTCATCTAAAAATGTACACTCTTCAGTAGCTAGTGACAGCACTGTACACGATCTGTAAGTTTTCTGGTTTCCATGTCTTGCTGACAGCACTTGCAGAACAACCAAGTGGAAGGATTTTATTTTTCTTCCACTTATCCACCTCCTTTGTCCAAATTATCCCATCCCTGTGAAAGGTCCAGGTTTTCAGAAAGAAGAATCTACTGATGTAATAATATTGAAGCTCAAGTAAAGGGAAGTACAATGTAAAATGGCTCCAATGTGAAGCTATGTCAAGTCAGATATCAACATTAAAGGGATTGTCCAGAAATTTGGAATTTATTCCCTATCCTTAGTCCTTAAATATCTGATTAGTGAGGGGCCCGTAGACAGCCCACAACAGCAATCAGTTATACGGGGCCACTTCCAACTCCTGTACTATACACAACACAGGGCCAGAAGCAAATTGCTCCCATATCTGTGTAATGGCCGGGCTTCAATGGAACATGACCTACAGTATCGCGCCCAGCCACTATACAGGGCATGTAGACAACTGATTCCGGCTCGATGCAATATATAGTATGGGCGATGGAAGCAGCCCCAAATGTTGGCTCCCGACTGATCGTATTTTTATGGCTTAATCTAAGGATAACCCTTTAAACCCTGGACAACCCCTTTAACTAGTGCCTCGTATCATTTGTCTTCATTTTAATAAACCCCAATATTTGGGCTGATTTAATATTATTATTGGGGTGTTAGTTGATATAGGATTTCTTCCTGATGCCTACAAGCCTGTAGACCCTATGAATGGATTTCTCCTATAATGACCAAATAGGTCTCCAGAATAAATCTTGTCCACATTTGCTGCTTGTTAATCTTCAGAAATGTCCCCCCCTCCTTGAGTAAAATGCATTAAAGCACCAAAAAGGGAACACGGAATTTCCTTGCATGTTGTCAAGTCAGATTAGCAAGGAACGTCTCAAGCAGATGTACATCTCAATAGGCAGGCTTTGGGGAATTCGTAGGCTGAGGAGGCTTGGCAGTCATCTGACCAGCCAGTCGAAGTTGTCATGAAATCAATAGTTTTATACTGGGAAGCTCTGGAGTCAGAGATTGGGGAAAGCATTTACTATAGCGGCGCGTACTCAATTATTTATGGATCTACTAAAAGAAAAATTACATAGAAGTTCAAGCCAAAGAGGGTAGAAAACGGAGGATGGCGAGGTGTCAGGGTCCGGCTCCTGTGCGCCCTGTACCCACTGTATCGATCAAGAATAGGAATAACTTCAGTTTGACCATCGGTGCAACGATTTTCCTAAAAATAAAAAAAAATTCTCTTATTTCCTATAATGGAGACACATTTTCAGATTACCATTCACACACTTGGTGCTTATTCACACAACGCTGTTCTCTGGTCGTGTCTTAGCTGTTGTATTAATGGCCTGTACATGGCCCCCGTTTCTGTAACAGTCCGTGTGACTAATCCGTTAAATAATATTCCATTTCCCGGGCCGTTTTTACAGATGGTCAAAGAGACTCAAGCCTATGAGGGATTCATGAAAACGGGTTCGTACACTCGGCAAAGTGCATGGCACATTTGTGTGAATAAACACGTAACGGTTGCGCTTGGTGACCACCGCCGATCCTTTAATCAGCTGATCGCCAGTGGTGCTGAGATTTAGACCCCACTCAATATTATTTAATATCCTCATATTTTTGGTAATTTTACAGTGGAAACTCTAAGAAATAGTTAAGGAATTTTATATTTTTCAGCAGATCATCCTTTTCTTTTTTTCTCAGATCAGACATTACTGTAAAGCAACTATAACAGCGGCAGAAGCTCTCTCCCATTGATGCATAATATAGCAATCAATAAGCCCTACTGCACTTTTCATCTATTAAAGGAGTTTTCCAGCCCCAATGCATTTTTTCATGCCAATGACCTATCCACAGGACAGGTCATTAGTATCTGATCTGTGTGGGTCCGAAATCTGGACCCCACACAGATCAGATGTATCAGTAGCATCCATGCAGCAGAAGTTGCTGTAGTGGATGTGGAGTGTGTACAACCTGGTATGGTTTAGCGGACAGCCCCTTTAATTATCTACTAATTTAAATATAGTTATGTTCATAGGAAAACACCTTTAAGGAAAATTGCAAGGGAACTTGCCACATTGAAAATGGAGTCCAATCTGAAGACATCGTGGTATAGTGCAGGAAGAGATGAGCAGGTTAATAGTTTTATCGGAAAAGATTCAGTGTAACTTATTGATCTAAATCTGCTTATTCTCAGCATAGGAGTCCATTGTTCAGTCCTAATTAATGGAATTTACCAAAATTTACTATTGATGACCATCGGTTACTACAGCTTTCTCCCATTGACTTGAATTTTATCCTACACAATTGCATATATGAGCGTGCTTAGCTCATCCTGCCCTATAATATGATGTTCACAAATCAGACTCTATTTTCTTATGGAGACTTGGTAGGAAAAGAAGAACTTGCTCTAGCACCATCTATTGAGAGGTCAGTCCCATTGTATTGTCCGTTTTTTTCTGAATCCTGGTGGCATGATCTAGGATTAAAGCCGAGCCAGAATATCTCCTCCAAAAGGAAGCGAGACCCTGGAGGAGATGTTCTAGCTTGCTCTTAATCCTAGATCGTGCCACTAGGATTCTGGAAAACCAGGCATTGATCTATAGGGAGCTACCGTCCTAAAGATGGTGCTAGAGCAAATTCTTATTTACCACCAAGGATTTGTGTATTCTTTTCCCAGAATCCTTAACAGGGCATATTCAGTCTGTTGGCCTGAAAACCTGGGGTACTAGGTCTCCTTTTTTAAAAAATGTTTTTGAATTTCTACAAATATGTTATAAATGGGAAATGGGTTAATAAATTTATTTATTAGATTTTTTTTTTTTTTTAGATATATTTAATTGATATTTATAATATTTTTGGGGGATTTTTTTCCCCCTATATATCAGCTATGCTGTCTCTTCCGATGAGCTGTCACATGAGCTTTGCCTTCTGTAATATTCTCCACATTTTCCGCTTCCCATGTAAAGTGAATTAATATGGCTTCTCCTGTGACAGACGTGTGGCCGCTCTCCAGAATGTTTTTATTTGTTATTTCACTGGTCTGCGGAGCTTTCAGTCCCCAAACAAAATACAATATGTCTACCAGCGACTCCTTTATTTTGTGTATTGTGGAAGCTGCAGAAAGTTGACTCTTTGCCAATTTCCAGATCTGGCATTCCCAGCCCAGTGGATGTGTAAAAATAAATAAATGCAAACGCCTGATGAATGGGGAGGGGGCCGAGAAAGATTAAGGTGGGATTCAGGGATGTGATATTTGCCGATATCCTCCTGGTTCTTGCCTTCCTGTATATACACCTGAGAAAATGTAAACTTGTACAGTTCTATATGGTTTCCCCTTTAATACTTAAAGGGGTTGTCCAGGGAAAAATTGTATTTTTTTAATTAGGTCGGGGGAGCTGGATAAAAAAACAATCAAAAATAAAACCCATACTCACCTGTCCCCGATGATCCAGTGTCCTCCCAGTGCGGTCCAGTCTTGCCACTCAGCTGTCTTATTTTGCCTGAAGTCCTCACCAGCTGTTACGTTCTGTGTCCTTTGGCCTTTTAGCCTGGACAACCCCTTTAAGGCTAAGGCCCCACGTTGAAGAAAAGCTGCTTTTTTGTTGCAGATTTTGGATTGAACAGAAGGGAGAAGTATAAGAACTTCTTGCTTATTTTCGGTTCCTTTTGTAGCCATTACTAGGTTTGGTTCAAAAAGACACAACAAAATCTGCACCAAAAAATTCAGCATTTCCGCACTGTGGGGCCTCAGCCTATAGGGATTCCCCAGGCAATTTGGAAATTCAGGACAGATGGGGACTGGGTAAAATAAAAGAAGAAACAATAGTCGTCCTCCTCTGTTGCTCCATATTAACATCACTCATCCGTTCCATGTCGTGGCCCGCACTGGCTTGGCAGTGACGTCATCAGTACTCAAAATGTGACCACTGAGGCCAGTGATTGGTCACTACAGTCACCTAAGCCATTTCCCTTCTGTCCCAGCCAGTGCAGGCATGGAATGGAGCGGGGGCTATAATGGGGTTCATTGGGTGTCTGTGTCTGCATTTATGGCTGCCACTACCAAAGGGTTGCTGTAGCTGCCATTCTTTTGGGGCAGGGGGGCACAGTGATTGCCATTTTTGGGGAATAGGACACTAATATAGAGTGAGCACTGTGGTTAGATATAATACACTTCTCGCCTGCAACACCAGTATTTTGAAGATGAGGATGACGTTATTCGGTCACTTCCTTTCCTTGAAGGAATATGATACATAATGTTCCATCTTTCCAATATATTAATCTTAAAGTTGTTGTGCTGGACATTGATATTGATTGATGCGGTCTCTTCACTACTTACCAAGCACAGCGCTGTACATTGTATGGTGGCTGTGCTTTGTACTGCAGCTCAGCCCCATTCATTTAAATGGGACTGAGCTGTAGTACAGTAGTAGTACGGACTATGGATGTGATGTCACTGGCCTGAGAAAAGGAAGTGGAGCGCATTATCATAGTCTCGGACAACCCCTTTAGGCCGGGGCCCCACGTGGCGTAAATGCCACGGTTCGCGGAAAAAAACACGGCGTTTTACAGTCCCAGCAAAGTGGATGGGAATCCCTTGCCCACTTTGCTGGAAAATACGTGGTGCGGACTCACGGCGATTTCCAAAACCATCACGGTTTTGGAAATCACAAGATGTCAATTATATTTATGGAAACGTCGGCGGTTTCCCTATAGTTAGAATTGAAGCAGAAAGTCCACAGAAGAAACCTCTGCGAATTTTCTGTGCAAAGCGCTGCGGGAAGAACTGAGATGAGTTACCCCTGCGGTTTTCCCCGCAGCGCATAGGTCATCTATCTGTCTATCTCATATCTATCTATCTCATATCTATCTATCTATCTATCTCATCTATCTATCTATCTATCTATCTATCTATCTATCTCATATCTATCTATCTATCTCATATCTATCTATCTCATATCTATCTATCTCTATCTCATATCTATCTATCTATCTATCTCATATCTATCATTATCTATCTATCTCATATCTATCTATCTATCTATCTATCTCATATCTATCTATCTCATATCTATCTATCTACTATCTATCTATCTATCTCATATCTATCTATCTCATATCTATCTATCTCATCTATCTATCTATCTCATTATCTATCTATCTCTCTCTATCTCATATCTATCTATCTCAATCTATCTATCTCATCTCTCTATCTCATATCTATCTATCTATCTCATATCTATCTATATCATATCTATATCATATCTATCTATCTATCACATATCTATCTCATATCTATCTATCTATCTCATATCTATCTATCTATCTATCTATCTATCTATCTATCTACTCATATCTATCTATCTATCTATCTATCTATCTCATATCTATCTATCTCATACATCTATCTATCTATCTATCTCATATCTATCTATCTCATATCTATCTATCTATCTCATATCTATCTATCTCATATCTATCTATCTATCTATCTATCTCATATCTATCTATCCATCCATCCATCCAGCCATCCTCCTCTCTCCTATCTATGTACCTATCTATTGATCTATCTATGAAACATACTGGTAACCTCCGGGCTCTTTTTCAGGCCAGTTCTGTCTGTATTTTTGTTTTAGGATACGTCACTATTTCACACTCCTACACTAGATCAAATCTAAGCCATCTAAACTACATAAACTATCCCATAAATCAGGTGACTGGTTCTAAACCTCTACGATCTGTCGCTTCTTCTTCTACTTCTAGAGCTGGTTACATTACTGGATTCCACAATTAATTAGTGTTCAGACTTGCACTTCTGAATTATAATTTCCTGATGCAAAAAAAAAAAAAAAGTTTTCAAAAGGGTTAACTTGTGTCCATCGTGAATGTTGAAAAGAAATGAATGGCAAACGGTTGTAATTCAGGGCGGTGCTCGCAGTTTGCATAAATTACTGCCATTATTATGGTTACAAATACTGTAGTCCCATGGTAACCTTGGTGAGAATCAGATTCCCTTCTAGACTTCTGGCTGCAGGCTCAAAATTGGATCAGTTTTTACTGATTCGGTTAAAAAAAAAAAAAAAAAAACTGCTTAGATATTCTTCCCACAATTAGAGGAAACTGCAAACTTCAAACACGTGCAACTTTATTCACACTTCAGCTAGTTCAGTTACAGCTCCAAGTTGGAAAATGTAGAAAGATAGTTGACCTAAATGTATACATGTGCAACTTTTTGATTTTTTTTTTTCTTATTTTATTTACTACATAGACTTGTAACCCTTTCTCTATGTACATTTTTACATCTACCAGTGAACCTTTTTTTTTTTTTTTGCTCGAAACAAAACGGCTGCGGCCGTTTCGTACTTATCAGCCGTGGAAAATTACCCCTGGGTTGTTTAAGAAATTATTTTCGGCAGCACAAAAAAGCCATCCAGCGTCCTTGTCAGAAGGGATCAGCATAAATTTTCGCTGACAGAGTGCCAGCCTGGCAGTCTACCTATGGCATTTGAAACCCCCGTATACGAGAATGGAACATTAAACACACACTTTCAAAAATATATAAAAAAAAAAAACTCAGACCTGTAGAGATGGAGGGGGGGTGGGCGGTGTACCGTTTTCTCTCCGACCATTTACCTTCTAAAAATATCTATTTTTCACACCAGATAAAGCTCAATGGCAAGGTGTAAAATTAAATAGCCTTCATTAGAACTTCACTGGTTATCAGTAACCCATAAAACCATGTTGTGTTGGCTGCTTACTGGTGCAGTTAATAAAATAAAGATCACTCCACAGAGCCGTGGGCAGCTTGGAAGGCGATAGCCGTATTTGCTTACTGTAAATACAAGCAGAAAATCGCACACAAATCTGCCGTAGCTTTGACAAGTCTTCAGATCCCTCTTTACATCTGTACATCTGTACCAAAGTGCAATTAGTGTGCCTTGCACAAGGATTCCTCCATCTTATTCTGCTTCATTACTTGAGCATAATCACCCAGCTTGCTTGAGTGGTCTCAGTAGCAAGCTTCAGTCTAAATAGGGAAAGCAAGTGAATGTGTTCAAATATACCAAGATTGCCTTTTAAGACTCTAATTTATTCATTCGAAGACAGGAGTTTTGTTTTTTTTTTCTCTAATTTTGTCCCTGATTTTTTTTTTTCTTCTCCCAAGGTTTATTTCTCGTCCACAAGATTCCTCGACTTAACAGTTTGATTTCTGAGGTGTCCGACACCAAGGACCTGGCTTTTAAATTGAAAAGAAAGATGTTCAGTATTGAGGTAAGAAGCTAAAGTTTCTTAAAAAAAATAAAAAAATAAGCATCATTGACCTTACTTTTAAATTAAAAAAAAAGCACGAAGGACCTGACTTTTAAATAAAAAAAAAAAAATGTTCAGCATTGGGGTAAGAAGCTAAAGTTTCTTCAAAAAAAAAAAAAAAAGCACCAAGGACATGACTTTTAATTAAAAAAAAAAAAAATAAGCACCAAGGACCTGACTTTTAAATTAAAAAAAAAAAAAAAAAAAATGTTCAGCATTGAGGTAAGAAGCTAAAGTTTCTTAAAAAAAAAAAAAAAAACAACACCAAGGATCTGGCTTTTAAATTAAAAAAAAAAAAAAAGTTCAGCATTGAGGTAAAAAAAAAAAAAAAAATTAAGCAAAAAATAATAATTTTAAGGTGCTAAAAATATACTGCTGTGTATTTTTTTTTTTTTTTTTAATACATAATACAAATATTTATGTTGTTACCGCTTTGGTTCGCTTGAGCGCATAAACTCCTAATTATGCAGGATGTCTTAACTGTTTGTCATATTCAGTCTTGGCAAATATAATGGCACGTGATACCTCAAATTAGAGAAAGCACAATAAAGTCTTAAAACAGCGCAGGGAAACTAGGCCAGAGACTTAATTCAATAAAATTCTACGTCTAATGATTAATTACTCGCTCTAATTTGGTAAGATGGGACCAACGAGGGAGCCTTATATGTTTACATTGTTGACAATTATCTCTTGATGTATGTAGACGTAAAGAGAGAAAAATATTCTATATTCTTGCCTAGTTTATGTTTATGTTTTTGTTTTTTTGTTTTGTCTTCTTTTAGGACAACATAAAATTCCCCCAAAAAATTTTAAATTATTTGTAAGGTGTGAAATCTTTTTGAAGTTTTTAGGTGCAGTGTGGCTTATTCTCCAAACAAAGCCATTACATGACCCCCACCCCATCCCACAATCCAGTGTGTCCCTAATCTCCTTTTGAGATGAAAAGGTTTTAAGCAAGCTACTTGTCCTTAACTGCCTTAAACCATAAAAAAAGAGTGAATTGTCACCAATAAATTAGCATATTTTAGGCCACCACCAAATGATTGGCAATGAAGGCTGGCATGGCTTTGGTCTCTGGGACTTCACCCTTAAGTGACTGTTTTGGCCCTTGCTTGACCCTACTCCATCTTTAGCTGGCCACTTCCAAGGGACAACTCAAGGGTCCTCTTTCAATTTCTTATTCTTCACACTTGCAAGTGACGCCGTGCTATAAATCAGCCAGGAAAGTGCTAGCCATTGACAAATTAAGATGCCATCCTCCTAAGTAATGCTTATCGGGGCGTTTAATTATCTGATCTTATTGGGTGTAGTTAATAGTTAATCAGAGAACCTGCCCTTCAAGCAGGTCATCTCTGTATGGGTTCTTCAAGGTCCTATAGAGGAGACACTCCCTTAGAAGCTACTTTAAAACCAGTTGAAACAAAGGCTCGCATTTTCTTTGTGGCCAGTGTTTCTTCAGGGACAAAGAGGAAATGAGTTAATATTTTGATTTTCAACTTTGATTTGGTAATGTTCTGGTAACATTTACGTAGCAGGCTAAGATGAAGGTGGACGTGGGCACCTCATTCTTATAGTATATGGACACAAGGACAGCAAAGCCTAGAGGTTTGATTGATCATGAATTATGTAACTACTGAACTGGAGTTATGTAAAAGTGGCAACACCCATTAGATGTAGGTTAAAGGGATCCCACTTTTTTTTTTTTTATATTTTAATAGGGTTGCTGAAGAGGTCATGAACATAAAACTTTACTCAACTCTTCCCAGTCATTGGTTTCCAGCAGCAGCAGTTGCGGGTCTTCAGTTTACCGATCCATGGTCTGTTTGTGCCTGGTGATCGCCGCTGCCAATTACAGGCCTCAGTGGTGACCTCTTCACTATTGACACATTTCGTTGTGAAGAGGTCTGTACCCTCTCGCAAACTGGATGTCACTGCTGACGTAACCCAGGGGACCTGTAAACAGTAGACTGGGCCACCATTGGAAACGGGAGCCCAGGGAGGTCCAGACCCAAAATAGCAGCCCTATTAAATATTTAAAAAAAGAGTTGGACAACGGTTGAACAACCAATGAATGAACAATCGTCTGGTGAATGATCGTTTCTTAGACGCAATCATACACATTGTTAGAGCCATTGGCGCTGGTCATCTTTGATGGAAAGATCATCCTTGTAATGGCCGACTGTAGTCTACTCAGTCAAGGACTAGCACAAAAATTTTGAACACAACAACTTTCTTTTCAGGTGATGATTTTATTTCATTGGTCAGCTAAAACCAGCTATTGTTCAAGTTCTCCTGATAAATGATGGTAGAATTTGTCCATTTTGATCAACATTAGAATACTGGGGGAGATTGACCATGAAGGAAAATTTTAATGTCTGTATTGGTGTAATTTGTACAAAAATTTTGCAACTGTACCACCATGTTTGATAAATTTGGCACAGCTATAAGTCATGAAATGTGACTGCACCCACTCAACGAAATGAGATTGCAACAATTTTTGTGACTTTTTTTTTTAAGAGTTTCAGTTGATTTATCTGGAGTACAGACAGCTGGACAAGCCAACCATGCCAACTTTCCCACCCCCTTTTTAAAATGGAGAGAGTAGTGTAAAAAAAAAAAGTTGCAAAATGAGCTCAAAAAGTTACAAATCATTATTTTGCGACTTGTTTACGGCACATTTTCCTGAACGTGTACCGTCAACGTAAGTCTAGACAGATATATTATGGCAAATGTAGTATATCAAGTTCTGGATTGGATAAGCCAACTATCCAAAGTTTTTGGTGAGACCTCCTGGCTCTCCCTTACAAATGATGTCAGGGGAGGTAAGGATTTGGGGATGTTCGATTTAAGCACCCCAGACCATTTGATTTGGTAGAAGTTAAGCCCCTCCCAATGTGTTTTGCAGCTCTGATCTCCTCTCCCCATTCACGACAGATGCATACTTGGCCAAGTCAAGCGCGTATGTGTGGCGAACTTGGGAGAGATGTTTCAGAGCCTTCCATAAGTGGCACTTGTCAGAAACCCAGTCGTGATTTCCTTATTATGGCCAGGAACACAAAAACAGGCAGGGGGACCCTACATGCACAAGAAGAAAACTCGATCACAATAAGGAAATCATGGCTGGGTTTCTGACAAGTCCCAGACCATAGAAACCTCCAGCATTCATGGTCTTATTCATTGGCAGCCGATCAAGACAACAGATGTCATCACTTGATGTTTAGAGAAATTCTTTAAAATTGTAACATTTTGAATTATTAGTTTTTGCAAAAATTTTTAACTTTTAATATTCTAAAAATGTAAATATTCCTATGTTTATGGGAAAACTCTTTAAAATGTAATACTCTATTCCTTTTTCAAATGGTCCCATCTGGTGGTATTGTTTTTTTTTTTTGTCCATTCTCTTTAAGTAAAATCCACATAGCAAGCTGCAGATTTTTTACAAGCCCAGATTCATATTTTTGACAGTACATTATCTGATTTTTAAGAATATTTTTGCTTACAAGACTCTGAGATTTTGAGCAAAGTGGATGCCAAAGTTGGTTGAAGGCACACAGCAAGGGTATGCTAAAAAGAAAAATGCATGTGTATATCCAAGGGAAAGATTTTAATTGCTGCCTCATCTTGTCTTTTTGAATGGTTACTGTCACCATAGCCACCACGTCAATACTGTGCCACAGGAATGTCTCTGCTGTGCCTCCATAAAGAAAGTCCCATTGAAAAATGTTGGCTTTGATAGTGATCTTGTTTCAAGTTCCTTTTTGTCTGATGTATTTTTTTGTATTTTTTTTTTATTCCACCGAAGAATTTTTATATACACTCATTGACAAAAAAAAAACACCAAGAAGGAGTTTTTGTAATCGATGAAATTTTCTATGTGTAAACGGAATGATGATATATGTAAGTGATTACATTATTAGAGGAGTTTATTGGGGAAAACTGTACAACTGAAAGGAGGCTCTAGTTGGTGCCTCTAACCTGGATACAAGATGAGATGCGGTTTGACATGGAGGTATACAGGTTCTCTTATGTATCCTACAGCATATTTGGCCAAAGATGTTACAACTGGGGCTGTAAATCCTGCCCACACGTAGGTTGCAGAAGCTGACGTCCAACTGGTCCCATAAATGCTCGATAAATCTGACCATTGGGCAGACCAAGGCTGTTATGCACTCTTGCGGAGACATTCCTGGGGAACATGTGTGTGTTTGTGTGGGCGAGCATTATCCTGCTGAAAAATGCCAGTTGGAATCCCTGCCAAGGTAGACAACACATGTGACCACAGGATGTTCTTTTCGTATCGCTGAGCTGTTAGTGTGTTCTCACATCACTATTAGGGGTGGTCGATTGACGTCTACGATGGCTCCCCAGATCGTCGAACCAGCAAGAGGCAGTGTGTCACACCACAGCAAAGGCAGGATTGAAGCGCTCACCATGAAGCCTCCCTATTGCATCTTGACCATGATCAGATCCCAGATAAAACCTGGATTAGTCACTAAAGATTCTAATCCAGCTTTCTTGTTCATAACACCACTGTAAACAAAGGCATCGGTAACTGGCTGTCAATGGTAGGACAAGGTCATGGGCGCAGTGACACCAGATTTCCTTCTGCTAAGTATCTGGAAATGGTGCGAGCAAAGATGGGGTGAGTATTGAAGGCACCACCTGTGTCTGGTTGGTGGAACAGTAAACTGTGGGAGTTGCTCGTGCTTAACGGCAGATCAGACTATCCTCTCTACTGGTGGTCTGTCTGAGCCCTCCGGAGCTTGTTCACCATGTCCTCATGTAACCACGTCTCCCAACACCTAACTGCTAGGTCAGAACAAGCTAGATGGCAGACAATTAGACAAAACATCCATCCCGTTACTCTCATTGCAATCATGGCCTCTTCTCAAAGTCTGTTGACTGTCAGACATTTTGCACAGTTGACAGTGTCTCACCAAGAGGTACACTACCCAAATGTAGCCTCTGATAACCCTTTAATTGGTTACTAGGGGAAACAAGACCCATTGTCTAATCAGACCATACATGTAATCATTTAAATGTTTGCCTCTGACATAACTGCATGCCAGGTTTTGCAGCAATCCAACATTTCTGAGATCTATAGGTTTATAGGATAGAGGGAGAGAAGCTGAGCTCTGTGATATATATAGGGGTATATGATAGAGGAGAGAAGCTGAGCTCTGTGATATATAAGCTTATAGGATAGAGGAGAGAGGGGGAGGGGGGGGGTGTATAGGGTAGGAGGGGAGAAGCTGAGCTGTGTGATATATAGGGTTATAGGATAGAGGCGAGAAGCTGAGCTGTGTGATATATAGGGTTATAGGACAGAGGAGAGAAGCTGAGCTGTGTGATATATAGGGTTATAGGATAGAGGAGAGAAGCTGAGCTGTGTGATATATAGGGTTATATGATAGGAGAGAAGCTGAGCTGTGTGATATATAGGGGTATATGATAGGAGAGAAGCTGAGCTGTGTGATATATAGGGTTATATGATTTATAACCATAGAGACGGTGAGAGTCCTGACTTCCCCGCCCACACACAGTAATTGTCAGCCTTCTCTGTACACACACTGATACAGGGAGAGCTGTCAATCACTGTGTGGGCAGGGAAGTCAGGACTCTCACCATCTCTCCCAGGAGTCCTGCCAGGATTTACTCTTGTGTTTTATTCAGAATTCCTGTTCCACATCATAGGTTTATATGTATCAGAGATCAGTTTCTCTCCCTGCATACCCCACTCTTGGAAGAACAGCAGAAATTACTCATCTCTTTAGCAGTTGGGTAGATTTGGGAGGATGAATGTTAGACAAACAACAAACAAACTATTTGATCAATGAACAATGTTACCAAAGACACAAACATTTGGCCATGTTCCTATATTAAGTTCTAGACCTTCATCTTTGCATTGATCATTGACATTATTTACATTTGTTAATATTTATTTTAAGCATTTCCAATTAAAAAGTTTTGGAGCTTTTCTTTTTGCTACCGTAGAGAGACTGATGATAACTCTGACCATTATGTGGTCATCTTAAAGTTGTATTTCTTCACCATACATTTATGGTATATCCTACATATACAGTACAGACCAAAAGTTTGGATACACCTTCTCATTCCAAGAGTTTTCTGTATTTTCATGACTATAAAAATTGTAGATTCACACTGAAGGCATCAAAACTATGAATTAACACATGTGGAATTATATACTTACCAAAAAAGTGTGAAACAACTGAAAATATGTCTTATATTCTAGGTTCTTCAAAGTAGCCACCTTTTGCTTTGATTACTGCTTTGCACACTCTTGGCATTCTCTTGATGAGCTTCAAGAGGTAGTCACCTGAAATGGTTTTCACTTCACAGATGTGCCCTGTCAGGTTTAATAAGTGGGATTTCTTGCCTTATAAATGGGGTTGGGACCATCAGTTGTGTTGTTCAGAAGTCAGGTGGATACACAGCTGATAGTCCTACTGAATGGAGTGTTAGAATTTGTATTATGGCAAGAAAAAAGCAGCTAAGTAAAGAAAAAAACGAGTGGCCATCATTACTTTAAGAAATGAAGGTCAGTCAGTCCGAAAAATTGGGAAAACTTTGAAAGTGTCCCCAAGTGTAGTGGCCAAAACCATGAAGCGCTACAAAGAAACTGGCTCACATGAGGACCGCCCCAGGAAAGGAAGACCAAGAGTCACCACTGCTGCGGAGGATAAGTTCATCCGAGTCACCAGCCTCAGAAATCGCAGGTTAACAGCAGCTCAGATTAGAGACCAGGTCAATGCCACACAGAGTTCTAACAGCAGACACATCTCTATAACAACTGTTAAGAGGAGACTGTGTGCAGCAGGCCTTCATGGTAAAATAGCTGCTAGGAAACCACTGCTAAGGACAGGCAACAAGCACAAGAAGAACACAAGGAATGGACATTAGACCTGTGGAAATCTGGGCTTTGGTCTGATGAGTCCAAATTTGAGATCTTTGGTTCCAACCACCATGTCTTTGTGCGACGCAGAAAAGGTGAACGAATGGACTCTACATGCCTGGTTCCCACCGTGAAGCATGGAGGAGGAGGTGTGATGGTGTGGGGGTGCTTTGCTGGTGACACTGTTGGGGATTTATTCAAAATTGAAGGAATACTGAACCAGCATGGTTACCACAGCATCTTGCAGCAGCATGCTATTCCATCCGGTTTGCGTTTAGTTGGACCATCATTTATTTTTCAACAGGACAATGACCCCAAACACACCTCCAGACTGTGTAAGGGCTATGTGACCAAGGAGGAGAGTGATGGGGTGCTACGCCAGATGACCTGGCCTCCACAGTCACCAGACCTGAAACCCAATCCAGAAGGTTTGGGGTGAGCTGGACCGCAGAGTGAAGGCAAAAGGGCCAACAAGTGCTAAGCATCTCTGGGAACTCCTTCGAGACTGTTGGAAGACCATTTCAGGTGACTACCTCTTGAAGCTCATCAAGAGAGTGCCAAGAGTGTGCAAAGCAGTAATCAAAGCAAAAGGTGGCTACTTTGAAGAACTTAGAATATAAGACATATTTTCAGTTGTTTCACACTTTTTTGTTAAGTATATAATTCCACATGTGTTAATTCATAGTTTTGATGCCTTCAGTGTGAATCTACAATTTTTATAGTCATGAAAATACAGAAAACTCTTGGAATGAGAAGGTGTGTCCAAACTTTTGGTCTGTACTGTATGTCTTCTGTTTAGCTTAGCTGAATACTCTGCTAAAGGTGTTTTTCAACTTTCTTAAAGGGGTTATCTGGGACTATGATATTGATTGCTGTGGCCTCTTCACTAGTTAACAAGTACAGTGCCAAACATCGTATAGAGGCTGCGCGTGGTATTGCAGCTCAGCCTTTGGCCTTTAAGGGTAGGCCATCAATTGTAAAGCGTACCTCCAATCATGAAACAACTTGCGTAAATGAATAGTACTGGTGAATATAAGAAACTTTGTAATATATCGTAGTAACAAAATCTGTTTCCTTTTCCATTAAACTGCTCTTCTCCTTATCTTCACTCAGTCTGTTTGTTTACATAGAATCGTAGCCATATCCAGCTCACACATAGAACTCTATGTTAATTGATTTATTACATCATTCTGTACACTGGTAACTTATCTCTAGCTTAGTAGTATTAAAAGAGCTCCCTGAATCACAGAATAGCTGAGTGTAGCAGCAGTTATCTGTGTGTTTTCAGCACCCTCCTTCTCCCCCTTCCTTCTCTGTATATGAATATGTAACAAGTAGCTTGACAAGTAGAGAAGGAGACATATTCCTTTAATAAGATATATTACAAAGTTTATTATATTCACCTGTACTATTCATTTATGAAAAGTTTTTTTTTTTTTTTTTTTGTGTAATTGGAGGTCCACTTTAAGTTAGATAACCCCTTTAAGTGGTGTGTAATGAGTCTGTCATGAATATTCATTTCCAAAGAAAATGTGTGCATGTACTTTTTTCACACACGATGGCTCTATAGGGAATAAAATCTTTAAAAAAAAGTCATAGTGAAGTTCTTCTGTCTAATCCTATTTCTTCCCCTTATTGGAATCTTAATTAGAAGGAGATAAAAACCATCATTTGACTAAATTATTGTCTTGAATCTTGTAGCAAAAGGTATAATCCGCAATTGGGCCAATTAGTAAAGCCCATAGTTAGCACTGCTGAGGCAGGCAACGTGATTAGATGTGACACCAGTCTAGTTCCCACTGTAGTTATGCCAGGTATGGTGGTCAGACTTCAAAGGGCTTGAGGCATCAGCAGGGCAAGGTTTGTAGGCCAGCTTAGGTCCGGTCGTTAATCTCCTCGCTAAAACCACAGCAGCCCTCGCACAAAACAAGCTTACACGACACAATCATGCGGTATTAAAGTTTGGGTTGAGTCATGCCAATTTGCCTTTGATTTTCTGATGATTGACTAAAAGATGGCTACATGACCAGACACATGCTAAAACTTCCCCGATTAGGTAACTTCTCCAAGTATGTCAAATATGTTGGAGATTTCCCAGCTAAATGATATGATAAAGAGTCCTCTGCTGTAGGATCTCGGCATCTGCTTGGGAACCTGCGTACAAGAGAAATATTCAGAGCCAAATTTACATTAATCTTTGTATTTTTTTTTTTCTTTTTAATTTACAATTCGGCAAGATATACGAGTTGGTGATTGGATCTTTTTGGTAAAATGTAGACTGAGATGTCCAACAGGTAGGTAGGATGGTCACAGTGCAGTGGACTGTGTCTTTTTGACACCTCCTAGGACTTCCAGCCTTGCCTGTGTTTGACTGGTTGTAATAGGATATGGGAAAATGTACTCAATAAATCGAGACGAAGACATAAAAAAAAGTTTAGTGACCTGGTATGTTGTATGAAATGGTTTGATGGTTATTCAAGGTTTTTGTCTCCTGCTTCCATTGTGGGACAGAACGGCAAACTACATTTACCCCTTTTCTAAAAAGAGAAGAGAGGCTTGACCTTCAGGCAAGTTCCCCTGTTCCTGGGAGCCTTGCTTCCCTTCTCTAGTATCCACCTCATGGTCCACCTCATTACATGTTCTTCCCCAAAACTATAAATATGTCCTTCCTTACCCCTTACCTTAAAGGGTTATCAGACTCATTTTTTAATTAATTAATAGGGCTGCTGTAACGCCCATAAACATCCTAGAAGGGTCTTTGCTGTAAGTATTTATAAATTGCCTAGACAGCTTAAAATGAAGGAGACCAGGGAAGGTGAAAAAACCCCAAAAAAACTCCATACTATCCTGTCTCCGATGCTCCAGTGTCTCCAACCACGGGCCAGTCCTACTGCTCCTGGGGTCTTGTTCGGCTGAAAGTCTTCACCTGAACCTGACTGCTAAGGCCACTGATTGGTCTCAGTGTCCTAGGGAAAGGACACGGGACGTCACAGGTGACTTATTCGAGTGACGTCCCAATTTTTCCTTAGTCTGCTGATTGGACTCAGTGGTCACGTGAGGCGAGGACTTCCGCTGGAAGAAGCCCTAGGGCACCGCTGGGCCGGACCACAGTAGGAGACACTGGAGCATCAGGGACAGACGAATATGGTTTTTTTGCCAAAAACGCTTTACCCTGGACAACCTCTTTAAATCCTTAAGAAGATATATGTTTTTGTAATGGGCAGAGACCCATGTAGGGGGAATTTGAAGATGAGGACGCCCACCTGTTTCTGTGTTCTAAATGTTAAGAACATATTACAGAGTTTCGGTCCATTTGGGAATTTTGTTTTTTTTGAATGTCAGTTTTTTTTCATGGCAAAGTCATGTTGATATTATCTTACATCTCTACATGTTATAATGCCAAAAATATATAAGCAAAAATATATACTATTTTATTGAAATTCAATTTCTTGCTTTTATTTTATTATTGCCTGTGAGTAATGTATTTTAATATATATAATTTTTTTCTGATATGTACCCATGTGATGCTTTAGTGACAGGGACATGTCTGAATGATAGAGGAAGCCTCAGGCAGCTCTGCTGTTTTTCCAAATGGGCTGATCCCGCCATCTTGTTGACTTTCCCTTGGGCCAAGTATGCTTGTTTATTTCATGTTTTTTTTTTCCTGAACTTTTTCTTGAATTTGAGCCGCACATTCGATCCTTTAATTAGGAGTCATGTAATGTGTTATTATTTAGTCTTGTTCTGATCAAAGCATCTTAACAGTATATTCTTAGTTTGCCGTGTAGAACTCGTGAATATTTCCTGTCTATTACTAAGATAAAGTTACTCATCTTTATTTTATTCTATTTACTTTTTACTGTTGCAGAGCTTTAGGTTACTGTATGTCAATAATCGTAGAATTAATAGCAGACTGGGCATATTAGAAAGGATATCAATCCAATATTTTATCAAGATTATTCGAAAACATTGGATGGGAGTAACTTTTTGAAGAATGCCATTGTACAGGACTTCCATTACATAGTCGGCATTCTCAGCATCTCTGATCTAGAGCTCCCATAATCTCCGAGTAATCTGCAAATATTTTAACCTCTTGCATCCAGTGGCCTTCAAGGGGTTGTCCAGGAATTTTTATTTATGGTTGATCCTTAGGATAGGGCAAAAATAACTGGTGGAGAGCCGTCAGATGGCCTCTGCATGGATCAGATGTTTAGGGCAATGTCTGACTCCTGTGCTATGCCCTGCATGGAGCTGGGAGCAGTGTCCGAGCACTGTTACTACATTTCTGTTCCATAAGAGACCTGAGCTGCAGTACCGACTCCCGGCCACTATACAAGGGATGGATCCATCTGCTTCCAGCTCCACGCAGTGCATAGTACGTCGGAAGTGGCCCCGAAAAATCTGATCCGTGCAAGGTCAGTCTCTTGGCCCCCCTAGTGATCAAATATTTATGCCTATTCTAGGGATAGGTCTTAAACAATTTCCTGGCCAACACTTTAATCTTTTGTCTAAGACACCCTCAACAGATTTGTCCATCTTTTACACAAATTTTTATTAAGGACTTCAGTTTCTTACTAGCAAAACCCTCAACCGGCTACAGCTCACATGACAACCATTGGTGACGACCATACATGGAAACAGTATCGAAAAATTATGTTGTTTTTTCAAAGCTGTTCATCTCGCTCCACTCATCTCTAGGTAAAGAAAGATAGACTGGCTTATTTTAATGTTACCCTCCCTGCCAACTGATGACCTTGAATACGTCTCTAGACTGAGTACAAGTAGTAGACTCTAGAAACAGTTGCATTGATAAAAGCCAGCAATGCAAGTCTTTGTCCACACTGGTGCTGGGCTCTGTTCCATTGGGTTTCCATTGATTTTTGATTGCAAAAATACCATAAATTTACCTATATTATATCTGTGGGATCTGTCAGGATTAGACCTGTCTTTGTTCTGCTAAAACAGAAGCCATGATGATTAGTTGAGTAGAACTGAACCGTTGTATTTCTTTTTTTACGGGTGCCATTGTGAATTTTTTGTACGTTATTTCGATGGCCACTCTCTTCCGGTTCTTCATCAAAAAATATTAACGTCTCGTAACAGTTTAGCTCCCTGGAACCAAAAGCTGACTTGAGTAGCTTGCATGTGTGTCCCAAGGTATTAATGTCATGGAGTTCTAACCATGGATCTCCTTGCCCAAGCCTCTTCAACCAGGGAGCATGGAGAGCCTAAACCAGAGATGACAATGTGAACCCTATGGACATAGTGGTCACATCTATACGTTTACCTGTGATATTTTCCAGAACCATCCCTCTTAGAAAACAAAGAGGATATTGCTACCTTCTGATTTCTCTTTGCTGTAGAAAAATTTCAAATTATATTTTTAGGCCCGCATTGCCCTTTTACTTTAGAGCAGGAAAAAGCCATAGATTACTTATGGGTCACATCTTCCCAGTGTAGGTATGGATATAATCTTTCAAAAAAATACAAAACAATTCCATTTTTCTCAGAGGCCGCTAAAGAATTGTTAGAAAAAGAAAAAAAGAAACCTAAATGCTGGAATTTTAATCTGCTCTTGGACCGTTTCTGCTTTGTCTGCATCATCCTGCCGTCTAAAAATAACATTCCCATAGCCTTGGTGTCAGAGTTGTTATAGTATGTCCCTTAATTCTCTTGAAGAAAAAAAAAAAAGGTCATAAATTTTTTATTGAAGCTGCTGTTTCAGTAACCGACTGAAAAAGGATTTTCTTATCTTCATCAGAAGTGACCGAGGGGGGAAAAAAATATATCAATATTATTAAAAACTCACATTTTTATATGTAGATGTCAATGTGATCGTGTGTGTATTACATCTCCGCTGTTTTTAGTACAAGAATAAGGGCCTGTCCTTTCAAGGGCATAGACATAAAAAGAGAAGGCGTACTTGGCCAAAAAGCAGCATCATGGGGACTTTGGTTAAAAACCTAGCCAAATGGACATCTGTCTGGTCTTGGGTAACACTGTTCATGAAGCAGTATAGCAATGTTATAAAATTAAATATGTATGGGTTAGTTGCTACATTTTATGTTTATTTAAGGTCCCTTGACCTTTAAAGAGGACTTTTCACCCCCTCCACTTATTCTAGTTCTTAGCATCTGCTAATAGTTGTCGCTCCACTGATTCCAACACAGCCAGAATTTTCTCTTTAGCCCCCACCGTTTCCGAGTAACAAGCGCAGTTAATTTTGGTGCCTGATGTGCTATTTAAGCTCTGTAATGTCAGGTGGGTAGTGTCAGGCAGGGGGGCTTGAATCAAAGCTCCAATCAGAGGCAGCCAGTGTCAGAGCTCAGAATCACATCCCCTGTCTGCTCCCGCCTGACACCGCCTTCCTGACAGTACAGAGTCTAAATAGTATATCAGAGACCAAAACTATCAGCACTGATTGCTCAGGAATGGTGGGGGCTAGAGAGAAAAGGCCAACTGTGCCAGAGTCAGTTTGTGTGTGTGTGTGTGTGTGGGGGGGGGGGGGGGGTGTTTGGCTATTAAATGATGAAATGGAAAAAAGAACTCTATATCCCACCAATATTTGGTGTGACCTTTGCCCTTTGGAGGAGGAGTCCTGGAAGTAATGATATAGCCCTGATTTCAACATCATCTAGCCTTCCATCAGTTCTTCTCAGTACTTGCAGACAGTTTTTAGCAGAACTGGGCAGGGAGGTTGTTCCCCCCCCCATCTTGGAGAACTAAGCACAGATGTTCTGTGGATGTTGCTTGCTCCAATCCATCTGTCTCTTCATGTCATCCCAGACAGACTGGAGGATGTTGAGATCAGGGCTATATTTGTGGGGGCCGGATCATCACTTCCAGGACTCCTCCTCCAAAGGGCAAAGCTCACACCAAATATTGATGGGATTTAAATTTCTGTTTTGGTCATCTTTGTTCTTTTTTTCAAGTAGTTGTCTTGAGCGGTTATCACTTGTATTTCTGAAAGCATTGTTACATTGCAGCATTTTTCCACGCCTACTTAAAAACTTTGCACAGTGTTTATATGTAGGTTTTTTTTTTTTTTGAAGGGGGGGTTTTAGCTTGAAAACCCAAATCTGTACTTTGACAGCTGTCATTAAAGAGGTTTTCTCAACTCAGGATTTCAGCTGCCCTTCTGTCTCCTCTCCCTTCCACTTCCTGGTTTTCAGCTGATTCAATCATGGAGCTCGTACTTGTTGTAAGATTTACACACACACAAATAACAGAAGCTCTGCATAAGAAACTATTCTAGCCTTTTTCAGGGCTCAAAAACTGAAAGCTATCTGCAGAAAGAGGGAAAGAAGACAATAGGAGTATCCCATAGAGTCATCGCCTCGACCTGTGAGCAGGTCTATAACCTAGGCAACCAGCTGTAAACTTTGAGAAGAGGGATTTAGTTGTATCTGTCAAACAGAGCAAAATAGATAAAGCAAAGTATTGGCTTAAACACTTCAGATAGCTTCAGCTGCAAGTCTAAATATTATCTTTCAGATGGGGATACCCCTTTAATAAATTGTGCCAATGCATTTCACTATTATTCACCATTAAATACAGGAAATTGTTGAATTTTTTTGTGATGTCTTTAATCTATTTATACCAAGGACTGTAATGAGGAAAAAGGATTCTTTACTGTAAGAGCGATGAGTTTATAGAACTCTCCTACAGGGGGAGCTGTTCTAGTTAATTCATTGAAACTTTTTATAAATAGGAAGGGGTGCCCTAGATTATGGGAAATGGATTGTTAAACCAAAAATGTATTCTGATTGGCAGATTTCGAGTTGGGAAGGATTATTTGCCTTATGGTGAGAAAATTAGTTTTCAATCCCATGGGGTTTTTGCCTTTCTCTGGATAGTGTTATCTTAAGTCGTGTTACGGTTATTGTATCAAAGTAGATGTCTTACATCTTTTCAACCTTCTCAATCTATTCTGTATCTAGGATTTTTAGATATAGAATAGAAGTCTGATACAAGCAGAAACCTTGCCCCTCCCCCATCTTTTAGAGAACGGAGGCTTCAATGCAGCATTTTGCTGTAGAATGCTATTACCATAAAATTATTTGATCTACTCCTTATTGACTACCAGATCTGCATCATATGGAAATTTCAGGCAGAATCCGCCCGAAGATGAAAAGAAATCATCTAAAAAAAATCTGCCATTGACACTAATTGAAATGAAAGGCAGAATCTGCCTCAAAATTCTGGAAAAAAGCACCATGTGAACTTACCCTTATAAAGGTTAATGGTACAGGGTAGGAGGGTTACTTATTTGTGACCCTTCCCTTTAGCCAATGTCATATAAAACACTGCAGAGAAGAGGGTCTTGATCTGAGCGACTTGTGAACATCCCATGGAGAGACACTTCCTCCAGTTGTCCATCACGTCTACTCCTTGGAATATCCTTTTTATGTACAATTTCTTCCACCAGTCATAGCTGACTGCCATTATCTCCAGCAGTTGGGAGTCCGTCCATCACTTCTACTCCTTAGAACATCCTTTTTATGTACGCTACCGTTCAAAAGTTTAGGGTCACTTAGAAATTTCCTTATTTTTGAAAGAAAAGCACAGTTTTTTTCAATGAAGATAACATTAAATGGATCAGAAATACACTCTATACATTGTTAATGTGGTAAATGACTATTCTAGCTGCAAACGTTTGGTTTTTAATATAATATCTACTTAGGTGTATAGAGGCCATTTCCAGCAACCATCACTCCAGTGTCCTAATGGTACATTGTGTTTGCTAACTGTGTAAGAAGGCTAATGGATGGTTAGAAAACCCTTGTGTAAGTATGTTAGCACAGCTGAAAACAGTTTTGCTGGTTAGAGAAGCTATAAAACTGACCTTCCTTTGAGCTAGTTGAGAATCTGGAGCATTACATTTGTTGGTTCGATTAAACTCTCAAAATGGCCAGAAAAAGAGAACTTTTATGTGAAACTCGACAGTCTATTCTTGTTCTTAGAAATGAAGGCTATTCCATGCGAGAAATTGCCAAGAAACTGAAGATTTCCTACAACGGTGTGTACTACTCAATTCAGAGGACAGCACAAACATGCTCTAACCAGATTAGTAAAAAGAAATGGGAGGCCGCGCTGCACAACTGAACAACAAGACAAGTCCATTAGAGTCTCTAGTATGAGAAATCGGCGCCTCACAGGTCCTCAACTGGCAGCTTCATTAAATAGTACCCGCAAAACGCCAGTGTCAACGTCTACAGTGAAGAGGCGACTCAGGGATGCTGGCCTTCAGGGCAGAGTGGCCAAGAAAAAGCCATATCTGAGACTGGCTAATAAAAGGAAAAGATTAATATGGGCGAAAGAACACAGACATTGGACAGAGGAAGATTGGAAAAAAGTGTTATGGACAGACGAATGGAAGTTTGAGGTGTTTGGATCACACAGAAGAAGATTTGTGAGACGCAGAACAACTGAAAAGATGCTGGAAGACGCCTGACGCCATCTGTCAGCATGGTGGAGGGAATGTGATGGTCTGGGGTTGCTTTGGTGCTGGTAAAGTGGGAGATTTGTACAAGGTAAAAGGGATTATGAATAAGGAAGGCTATCACTCCATGCACCGCCACGCCATACCCTGTGGACAGCGCTTGATTGGAGCCAATTTCATCCTACAACAGGACAATGACCCAAAGCACCTCCAAATTATACAAGAACTATTTAGGGAAGAAGCCGCAGCTGGTATTCTATCTGTAATGGAGTGGCCGGCGCAGTCACCACATCTCAACCCCATTGAGCTGTTGTGGGAGCAGCTTGACCGTACGGTACGCAAAAAGTGCCCATCAAGCCAATCCAACTTGTGGGAGGGGCTTCTGGAAGCATGGCGGGAAATGTCTCCAGATGACCTCAGCAAATTAACAGCGAGAAGGCCAAAGGTCTGCAATGCTGGAATTACTGCAAATGGAGCATTCTGTGACCAAAGCAAAGTTTGAGGAGAAAATTATTATTTCAAATAAAAATCATTATTTCTAACCTTGTCAATGTCTTGACTATATTTTCTATTCATTTTGCAACTCATTTGGTAAATAAAAGTGTGAGTTTTCATGGAAAACACAAAATTGTCTCGGTGACCCCAAACTTTTGTACGGTAGTGTATAATTTGCTATTTTTGTCCAATAAATCAATTTTTAAAAAATGTAACCAGTTGAACAGAATTTCCTCTTATATAATAGTGGTTACTTTGTGTTCATGTTGCCCCTCAGACTGGATTTCCTTCCCCTCCTCCAGAAATGTCTCTAGTAAATCCGCAGTGACGTTGCCGCCCTACCGCCCTGCCCCGTCATTCATGTATCTGGCCGTGTTCAACATATTGTTTACTATGATTTTATAATACACAGATTATTCCCCAGGACAGGAGTTAAGGAATAAACCTGCCAGAAAGAGGTTTTTGTTGTCAGATTTGCTTCCGCCTCATGTTTTGTAAGAAATTTCATGGTCTCTTTGTGAAGAGCGGATGATTTAATACGTGTTCCCTAGATAAACTTTCCCATTGTCAGTAATGAGGATGGATAATACTGAGTGACAAGTGTATTAGGATTGACAGAGAAAGAGCTGTTAGATTTGTCAGAGCATATCACTGCAGGCAGTAACACTTAAGGACGTTCATTTTTGGTAATGTTTTACTAAGGCCAAGACTAGATTTTTTTTGTTACATGTTTTTCCGAATCTTTTTCTTTTGATGTTTTTGTCTCATTCACTTTCTTTGCTTACATGTAGCAGGTATTTAGGAAATGATTAGGGGATCATATAGGGAAGGTAACAGCTTTATCTTCTGTATGAGCACGGGGACCCGCACGACCAAAATGGGGGACCTTGGGGATTAGAAGGCAATGGTGATAACCCCATTCAGTGTCTATGGGGCTGATAAAAAAAAAAAAAGATAGACATTGAATGCAGTGGCAGTGCTCATGCTTGACCATTGCCCCTTTGACTCCCTACTGCGCTATGCCTTGGAGGGTAATGGTGGCGGGGGCTCAGAAACCAGTTATAGCGATTGGTGGTATATGTAAATTGGGGATAAATGTGTATACTATTTGCATAGTTCCTTGTCTTTCAGAACGTGACTGTGCGGCCCAAACCTGGCAATTTTAGCACTGAACGGGGGGTTGGTAATCTACTCCAACCTTATGGCAGGTTTTGGAGAGGGTAAGGATCAGATATCATGCCCAATCCTTTGTTCTGGGTGGATATAAGCCAGAAACAGCTTACTTCTCCTTCCACTGAAAACACCTACACTGCCTAGTATTTGTGTTTGCAGGGGACAATCGGGGCTGTGGAGTCGGAGTCGGTGCCTATTTTGGTGGAGTCGGAGTCGGTATAAAATGGACCGACTCCGACTCCCAAAATATATAATAAATTGGTACAGTTAGTAGTACAATGCAGTATGTGCTGAATATATTTTCTTAAGAATTTGGGAAAATGATGAAATGTTGAAAATGATGAAATGTCCTGTAAAGGTCTGTTCTATTCCTCATATAATGATGGGACTGAGTTCTGAGTGAACCTATAAGGTTTAGCACCATTATCTGGAGTAAGCAAAAGATACAAGTGTTGTGATTGTGAGGACTGAAAAGCTTGACTTTATACAGGGCTGTGGAGTCGGAGTCGTGGAGTCGGAGTCGGTGCCTATTTTGGTGGAGTCGGAGTCAGGGGAAATTGAGGAGTCGGAGTCGGGGCTTTGGCGTAGCGACTCCACAGCCCTGGGGACAATACAATTTGTCCAAAAGTTATGTAATGTGTAAGGCCAGTCTTGGTCTGTAAATGCCCTTTAGGATAGGGCTACATGTTAACATTGGCCTTGATTCCCGTCATGCGACCAAAGAGTGCCGTATCACCTTGTAACTCTTGCAGTAATGTAAATGAAAGAGTTACAGAGTGACCCCAACCGTGACCCCGACCGTGACTTCCAATTGCAAAAAAATTGAGCACCGCTTGATCTTTTGTAACTAAGTATCACTGTCATAGCAACCTCAGGGGTAAAGAAGTCACATTGTGACACTGCGATCTTTGTTCATGTAGCCCTAGTCTTACTTGACCCGTCTGACTGGGTCCTACTCTGTGACACCTGGAGAATACATTTTTTTTTTTTTTTTTTTTTTTTTTTAAATCTCTCAGATTGTCTGACTTGTTCGCACTGGGTTCAATTACCATGGTTGTCAGACGACTGATGATGAAAACAATTGGCCCGATCTCTGTTTCTTGAGGCTGCATCGGCAATAATATTTGTGTGTACGAAGTTGTATCTCTATTAACTAATGACATATTACACCGTAACAGTATCTTAGTGGTTTGTGGTTTTACATCAATGGGATCCCAATGTATCTATATAAACAATTACTATTAATCTCATAATTTGCGGCGATCAATGAATAGGTCACTTGGGTTCATGTTCCATCTTGTATCATTTCCTGCGGTGGTCATCATACTGTCCGTAGTGCACACACTTATCTTATACATATCACCTCTCGGCTGTGAGGCAAAGAACATGAAAACCAGTGGGGACATGTCGGAGTGGGGGCATAATACTAGTGCTTGGGACTGAAATCTGCAGAGATTGTTACTATGTCTCTCATTTGTCGCTTGTAAATAATAACGTCTTCTTCAGTATGTGTTTAAATACATATTCAATTGGCCACACAAAAGGACAGACCTCCTATGGGGAGAGGAGGAAAAGCCACCACCTAGGGATCGGCAATTTTGCCTAAAAATAAAATCTAGATTTTTTTTTTTTTTTCTCAAACTTATAATTTTTATTTCATTTTTATATTTTTGGCAAAATATTACGTTAAGAATTTACTTTTCAAAGTAATTATTCCCCATTGTTTCAGTCGTAGACAAAATTGTAAAAGCAGTTTTGGACAATCTGGTGGTCAGCAGTCTGGGACTACATATCCCAGCATGCCCATGGTACTCTGGCATCGAATGTGCTGAAGTATTAGTACCGTTAGTACAACAGCTGGAAAGCTGCAGGCTTTCGTTCTTAATCTAGGGCAGTGCAACATCTTCCAGACTGGGTTCTGAGCAAGGGTTTTATGTTCGCTCAAGATCATGCTAAATTTTTTTTTTTGTTTCGGTAATGAGAGAATTGGCCTTTATTTTAGGGAAGGATAATCCATGCGGAATTGGGCACTTGCTCCTGTGCTCGTGTGGCTTGCCATCCCCATTTTTGGGATTTAGAGTTCTCTTCGCAGACCCCCATAAATACACCACGGCCCCTATATACAGTGTTAGACATGCTGACCACTGCATATAGTAGGTTTTCAGAGATCATCAGAAATTGGGCAAAGGGGGGGCAAATGCCATTTAGTAATAAAAGCCTCAGGGGTTTGAAGAGTATTAGGGGTTTTTTCTGCAATATTTTGCTGAACTGCAATTTTTGCAAAAATTAAATAACCCTAAAAACTTGCTTTTGGGCTACCAGATAAAAAAGATCTGTCCTACAAGAATTTAGAAGCCTGAGATTGTCAATAAGGTGTTTTCAGTGAATCATTGATTCCTAATATTATTCTAAATCTTCCAGTCTCGCTTTTTACGAAGTTAAAACATCGGTTTTCACCCTTCCCGTTTCATCCTCCATGACATCAGAAGTTACCAAAATACTTTTATCCAATCAGAAGAAATTTTATTAATAACTTTTTGCTAACTTTCTCTTCTCCATGTTTGCCTTAGGCCAGTGTTTCTTTATACATAAACCTCCTGTGTGGCACCATGAAAAATATTCAGGTATATCATATCCACAGGCACCTATCCAGCTGTTCCAGAGATATTTTCCATATTTTTATGATTTCCTTCACTCCCTTGTTTTGCACACAGTGGGGATTCGGTTTACACGGTGATTTTTTCATTTGCCCAAGGCTTACTCCTTTTCTTTTCAAAGTTTCTTATTATCTGTTTGTGTTCACTATTCCTGAGGGGTATTGTCAGCTTTGCTTTTTCTCCATCTTTAAAGGTACATCGGTCTTCAGTATAATTCTTATTCAGCCCCTTCTAAGCCAGTCAGTTTCATGTCTGAGATTTCGTCAAGACCATATTAGATAAATTGTCCTTAGACTGGTTGATTGGTCAGATCTACTGGAATCCAGTGAATCCTCTCCAAGAGACCACCCCTTTACCCAGACCATATTTTCTTTGACCGATTTTCGTTTTTCCATATTAACCATCTTCTTTGAAAAAACCACCCCCTTAAGCCCACTTTTGGGTGATTGTCTCAAAGAGGTTTCACTGTATCTCTTTTAGCTTACATTGACGGAGATCTCCGTCTCTCACTCGCTGTCTGTTGATGGGTATTTCCTTGCGGGACCTGCTACCCATCTGATTGTGTGTGGTTCAAGTCCAGGTCCTGACTTTGATCTGCCTTTGACTCTCCTTCTTCTTGGATCTATGCTTGATTCTTTGGATACTTCTCTGGTATTGACCTCAACTTTGTTCCTATGTCAAATTTCTCTCTATGGCCAATCTGAGACTATTATGGGGGCTGTAACCTGGGAAGTCCAAATCCTAATGGGTGCATCTCCGTTTTGCCAGCACCAATGGGCCTGCGGTTTAGACAGTCCACTTCCAGCAACGTAGCTCTGAAACTCCTTCTCTGAACATAAGGAAGTTGGTGCCATTGAGGAAGCCCACAGCTCCTTTGGGGCCAGGTGAAAGGTATTTTGTCACAGTTTAGGTTACTTTCATCTTCTTTTTCCACAAATCTTTTTTAGATCCACTCTTTAAAGGTACTTCCTTAGGAGCAAACAAGATGGTGTTCCTATCCTGGATCAGGGATATAGCTGTACGAGGTACAGAGTACAATAGCAGCTGCACTAATGCTGCGACATCTGGAGGTAGCCCAAAAGCTCCTCTATCACATAAGATGATGTTTTAAATGTAACATGGTAGGTGAATGGCCCATCTACAGATTTTGCATTGGAGCACATGAGCTACAGGTTACACCTCTGCTTAGGTTGTGAAGGGCTGCAGTTTGACCCAGAACAAGAGGGAAATCCATTTTACCTTTCTGAGAGCCTTTGTCACAGATTCTGTCAAAAATGCCAAACAAAACCATTTGGTAAAACAATGGACACTTTGACAGAAACCTGGTGTAACCCTTTGTAGTCAATGAGGTTTGTCCAATGGCATTGGGTGTCAGTCATGTAACTTTTCTAGCACTTCTGATACGATTAAAGCTTAATTAAATTTATTGGCTACAAACATTGATGGTCGTCATCAATGTTAGAGTGGTGGAGTCTGACACCCAGCATCCCTACCGATCAGCTGTTTATGGTAGCCACTGGTGTCAGAACTAACACAGAGAATGGAACCAGAAGCACGGCTCAGTTCTCTGTGATTCTGGTTTCATTCTGTGTTAGTTCCGATGTTGGTGGCTCCTGTGAACAGCTGGAGGTGTCGGTGCTGGGTTTTGGACCTCCACCAATCTGATTTTGATGACCTATCCTGAAGATCAGCCGTCAGTATCTTTAATCCCTATAAATCTCATGGTGAATCAGAAGTAGACTCTCAAGCCTCTACAGCACCATACACAGTGTTGGTCTGGTGCCATGCTTTGCACATTGTAGCTAGTCTGTAAAAATGTGATTTTTAAAGGAAAATACTTCAGACAGTTTCATATGGCAGTAACGGAAAGACAGAATACTAGAACAGAAAGATGCCAAGGGCCAGTTTTATTGCATAAGAGAAAATGATCTCAGGCTTTTATCTCAAAATAACTGAGCTGAGCCTATAGGCTGACCCGGAGAGAAGAGCCTTCTAATACAATAGAATCTAGGACATGAGACATGGCAGATTGGGAAAACAGACGTGAAATCATTAATGTAAGTCACTGTCTACTGCTGTACAGAGACAGACAAGCATAAGGCTCTAGTGAGAAACCCGGACAGAGCAAGCCAAAGCCTTTCTAGTATGGTCTGGAAGCCTCGAGATGCCTTTTATTTGAGTTATGGGTATAGACTGATTACTTTGGTGCCCCTGTGGGACCACCTGGATAATGAAGGTGGCCCTGAGAGGGGATTGAGCTGTAAAAAAAATTGTTGGAACCCTGTTAAAAAAAAAGTTTACAATCCTGATAAATCCTCAGTAGCTTCCGCACCACCGCTGGTCTTGTTGACTTGATGTGCTGTACATACATGTATTTCCACTGGGCATGGAAGACCCCATGCACACAACCATTTCTTATTTTTTTTACAGATCCGTGTGGACAAGGACCAAGCTTCAAAATGTGGTCCTATTTCTCTCCATTTTTGCATCTTGGTCTTTTCTATTGATAGGTTCCATGGAAGACATCGTTCCCTTTTCCACAGACTGTGGTCATGTGTTTAGGGCCTTGTAGACTAATCACCACCTGACAAGTCTTAGCCAATCACTGGGAGAGACTGGTCACAGCCATTAAGTGTCTGAGCAGGTATTTACAGTGTATCCATAGAGGCCAGAAAGCAGAGACCAGTGGGCATCTGGGGAGCACCCAGAGAGAGGATCCGCCCCCAGGGACAGGAAGCCTACGGTATAAAAAGGTGGAGCCTCTCCTACCCCTCAGTTGTTTCCTGTCCCTGGAGGGAGACCTACGTGCCTGCTTGAGACAGGCTTACCTGATGGCATAGGAAAGAGTTGGTCCTGGTAGGGGTTGCCTCTCTTCTTCCATGGGTGGCTGTTAGCTGTGTCCCAGTCTGGAATCAGGTGCCATCCCCCCAGCTATGCGCCGCTGGTGTTCCGGGCGTGGGGGTTCTGATATCCAGGCAGAAGGAGTGTGTTTCCTCTGCTTTAGGCCGCAGGAGTTCCGGGCCTGCAGGGAGACACATGGTGGTGCCAGCCCGGAAGGAAGTGGGCGTGGCTTCCGGTGGAAGGGGCGTGGCTTACTGATGAGGTCGTGGCTGAATGGCCATATAATGCAGATTGAAGGATGGTGGAGCTGCTAAGCAGTTCCTGGCCCTCCAAGCACCGAGTCTCTACAGTATGGAAGAGCAGCAGCAGCCGCTGCCGGCAAGAGGAAGACCCCAAGATGGAGGGCAAGATGAAGGTCCACCTCCACCTTCCTCGGATAGACCTAGGAAAGCCTTGGCGAAATCTAAGAATAAGGAATGTGCCTTATGTAGAACTAGACTTTCTTCTTATGAGAAAAAGCTCTGCCCATCATGCATT
The DNA here is from genome assembly GCA_947044405.1 of Leptodactylus fallax. Classification (NCBI taxonomy): domain Eukaryota; kingdom Metazoa; phylum Chordata; class Amphibia; order Anura; family Leptodactylidae; genus Leptodactylus; species Leptodactylus fallax. The sequence goes on along the minus strand of CAMRHE010000068.1, from coordinate 6,842,621 downwards.
AATAGAACTATTGTAGAGGAGTCCCCGTCATTCTTACAGGGTATCAGATCTATGATACAGGAGGAGGTCAGGAGTTCCCTTAAGGGTAAAAGTGGCCAGAAAAAGAAGTCCAGTTCCTCTACCCGGGGTCATGACTCCTCTTCTGAGGAGGAGTCTGTTCAAGGTGAAAGTGGAGAATTATCCGATGATGTCTCTTCTTCCTCCATATCTGATGTAGAGGGAGGACAGTCGTGTTTTCCAGTTGAGGACACTGACAAGTTGCTCAAAGCCATTCGAGCGACTATGGGGATTGAGGACTCTATACCCTCCCGTTCTATGCAGGACATTATGTTTGGAGGTTTGGAGGTTCGTCAAAGGAGACCCTTTCCAGTCCATAAAAATATTACATCGCTTATCAAGAGGGAATGGAAAAAGCCGAACAAGAAGGGTTTTATCCCTAGAGGAGTTAAGCGTAAATACCCGTTTGAAGAGGGAGCTTGCTCTTCTTGGGATAATGTACCAAAAATTGATGTTGCCAGAGCCTCCAGGAAGTCAGCACTGCCTTTCGAGGACATGGGTACCCTGAAGGATCCCTTAGACAAGAAAGCAGAAAGCTTCCTAAGGCGTTCTTGGGAGTCAGTAGGAGCGTCCCTCAAGCCCAACATAGCGGCTACCTGTACTGCTAGATCCCTTATGATCTGGCTAGGGGAGCTGGAAGATCAATTAAGGCATAAGGCCCCAAGAGAGCAGATTCTGTCAGCCCTGCCGACTATTAGAAAAGCTGCAGATTTTTTGGCAGATGCTTCAGCAGACGCTGTAAGATTATCAGCTCACTCCCTTGCCCTGACCAACTCTGCCAGAAGGGCTATATGGCTGAAGAGTTGGACAGGTGATGTAGGGTCTAAGACCCGGCTGTGCAATCTGCCCTGTGACGGTGAATATCTCTGTGGACCAGCCTTGGATGACATCTTTTCTAAGGCAGCAGATAAAAAGAGAGTTTTTCCTTTGCCTTCCTCTGGTTGGACACGGAGGTCCTTTCGTCCCTTTGGAGCATACAGAGGGCAAAAAATTGTCAAGTCCAGAGATAATAGCTGGGCAGAATCCAATAAGAAACACAGGGGGTTCTTATTTAACAACTCACCCCGTAATAAAGATCCAAGACCCAATAGGCAATGACGCCAGGCCCCGGGTAGGGGGGAGACTGAGGAACTTCCTTCCTGCCTGGAGGAAAATTTCATCAAGCCCTTGGATCCAGGATACAGTGGGAGTAGGCCTGAAGTTGGAGTTCTCTTCTCCTCCGCCTTCAAGTTTTCAGATTACCAGAACTCAGACTTCCCTAACCTCTCAATCGGCTCTGGAATTGGAAGTGAAGAGCCTAATCTTGAAACTGGTTCTGATTCCAGTTCCCCAGGAAGAGGAGAGGCAGGTGTTTTATTCCCATCTGTTCTTGGTAAGGAAACCCGATGGCTCCTACAGAACCATAATAAATCTAAGGAGGTTAAATCAGTTTCTGTCTTACAAGAAATTCCGGATGGAGACAGTGCAGTCAGCAGTGAGATTGTTAGCTCCCAATTGCTGGATGGCGGTGATAGACCTGAAAGATGCTTATTACCATATTCCAATTTTTCCAGGTCACCAGAGGTTCTTGCGAGTAGCAGTAGAGATGGGAGGGGTGGTTCAGCATTACCAATATCAGGTTCTTCCCTTTGGAATCTCCATGGCCCCAAGAGTCTTTACCAAAATAGTGGCAGAAATGGGGGCACATGTAAGAGAGAAAGACATTCTGTTTATTCCATATCTAGACGACTTTCTCATTGTGGCAAGATCCAGAATAGAATGTTTAGAAAGTGTCAGAGTAGTACTGAACATTCTGGAGGAATTAGGTTGGATGGTGAATCTAGAGAAGTCAAGTTTAGTTCCTTCTCAACAGAAAAAGTTTCTAGGGATCATTTTAGATTCCACGGCTCAGAGATCTTTTCTCCCTCCAGAGAAAATAGAGAGGGTTCTGTCCCTAGTAAAAACCCTGATCCAGTTCCCCAGGGTCACTAAAAGAAAGGCTATGTCCATCCTGGGGACTCTCACGGCCTGTATTCCAGCTGTACCTTGGGCTCAGAGCCACTCCCGAGACCTGCAGTGGGAAATCCTGGCAGCCTGGCGTCAGGAAGAGAAAATTCTCGACAAATTTATGTGGGTGTCTCAGCCAACAAGAGAAACCCTGGGTTGGTGGTTAGTCAGGGGTCACCTAGAAATGGGAGTTCCATGGAAGATCTCAGACCCCCTAATTATTACCACGGATGCCAGCCCTCGGGGGTGGGGTGCCCACATGGGGGATCAGGTGTTCCAGGGCTGCTGGTCAAGGAGTCTTTCTCAGGCATCCTCAAATCAGAGGGAACTAATGGCGATTTTGGAGACCTTGAAAGTCGTAGGTCAGGGTATTCGGAATCACCATGTAAGGATCATGTCCGACAATATGACAGCAGTTTCATATATAAACAAGCAAGGGGGTACGAGGTCCCTTCCCCTTATGAAAATAATGGCCCGGATTCTACATCTGTCAGAGCCTCTGGTTCTCTCCTTGTCCGCTCTGCATATCAGGGGGTCAGACAACTTCAGGGCAGATTTCTTGAGCCGTCACAGTCTGAATCAGAGCGAGTGGGAATTGAACCCATCCATCTTTTTAGAGATCACCAGGGTTTGGGGAGTCCCGGAAATAGATCTCTTTGCCAGTCGGTCAAACAAGAAGGTGGAGAGATTTTTTTCCCTAAACCCATAGGAATCCCCCTTTGGGGTGGATGCTCTGTCCCACAGGTGGGATTTCAGTCTAGCTTACGCTTTTCCTCCCTTCTTTCTCATTCCAGCAGTTCTGAGGAAGATCAGGGAGGATCGGGCGAGGGTTATTCTGATTGCCCCCTTTTGGCCGAGGAGAGCCTGGTTTACCTGGCTAAGGATCCTGTCTGTTTCGGACCCTTGGATTCTCCCAGTCAGCCAGGACCTTCTATGTCAGGGCCCCATTCTCCATCCGGAGTCCAGCCACCTACATTTGACGGCCTGGAATTTGAGCGGAGATTACTAGCTTCTAAAGGTTTTTCTCAGAATCTCATTTCCACTCTTCTAAAAAGCAGAAAACCGGTCACTACTAAAATATACGCTAGGACTTGGTTCCGGTTTTTTGAATTTCTAGGGGGTTCTCTGGGGGAGCTTAGGGATATACCTAGAAAACAGATTCTAGAGTTCCTTCAGAAGAGACTAGAAAAGGGGCTTTCTACCAGCACTTTAAAAGTCCAGGTTTCAGCCCTTAGTGCTCTACTAAACGTTAAATTGGCTGACGATCCCTGGGTGATTAGGTTCATCAAGGCGGCCTCTAGAAGTAGACCGGTGGTTAGGTCCAGAGTTCCTCCCTGGGACTTGAACCTAGTTCTGTCTGCCTTAACTAAACCTCCCTTTGAACCATTGGACTCTATCCCTATTAAAAATTTATCCCTGAAAGTGATTCTTTTAGTGACCCTTATCTCGGCATGTCGCATAGGAGAATTGCAGGCTCTATCAGTTAATCCACCCTTTACTGTTATTACAGAGGACAGGGTAATAATTAAACCAGACCCAGCTTTTTTGCCTAAAGTAGCCTCAAAATTTCATAGATCTCAGGAGATAGTTCTCCCCTCCCTCTGTACTAACCCAAGTAATGCTAAAGAGCAGGAATACCACTGTTTGGATGTAAGACGTTGCCTAATCCAGTATTTGTCCTCTACTTCCTCCTGGCGGAAATCTACTTCCTTTTTGTTCTCTTTTCAGGTCCCAACAAAGGGAAGGCGGCCTCTAAGTGTAGTCTGGCTAGGTGGGTGAGACTAGCAATCTCCCTGGCCTACAGTTCTTTGGGCCTTCCCCCACCAGTGGGGCTCAAGGCACATTCTACTAGGGCGATTGCCACCTCCTGGGCCGAGAGAGCGGATGCTTCCATAGAATCTATCTGCAAAGCGGCAACCTGGTCTTCACCTTCTACCTTTTTTCGCCATTATAGGCTGGACATTGGGGCTTCTGCTGATCTTTCTTTTGGAAGGAAAGTTTTACAAGCGGTGGTCCCTCCCTAGTGTTTTCCTATTTTATTCTCTCTGGGTGCTGTCGTGGGTGATAGGAAAAATGGTAATTACTTACCGGTAATTGGATTTTCCAGAACCCACGACAGCACCATCCTTTATCCCTCCCTTTTTTCTTGGTGATGGACTTTTGTTTGACACTGGGTGTAGCAAGCAAAAAAAAAAAAAAAAAAAAAGTTTTGACCTTAGGGTCATATGTTACAAGTTAACTGGAGTCTCTCTCTCGCTTCTATAAAACAACTGAGGGGTAGGAGAGGCTCCACCTTTTTATACCGTAGGCTTCCTGTCCCTGGGGGCGGATCCTCTCTCTGGGTGCTGTCGTGGGTTCTGGAAAATCCAATTACCGGTAAGTAATTACCATTTTTTGTGTTTTTAGGCTACTTTGAGATTTATAAAATATATTAATCTTCCCTTTTGCGTTACATAATACTACAGAACCTCCGTCTTAGTCATTTATACAACTAGCCCTTGTGGCTTATAAATGACTTCCTAATATTTTTCAACAAATAATCTAATGAAGGTCTAATGAAGTTGTTATACAATAAAAGAGGGGTCACATATAGGTAAAGTTTTATATTTTTGGAGTTCTAACCCATTATTTACTAGACATGTAATGAATAAATGTGAACTGGGGTCATCTACTTCAATGCAGCCGGGGAATTGTGACTTCGCCGCCCAGGACCCATGTACAGCAGAAAGTTCTATCATGTAGGAAGACTCATTATCTTTCCAACATTTACCAGTCATTGTATCATGCAAGGTGCCGGCTAGTCTATTCATTTCTTACTAGACCTTTGAAATATTAAGAACAGAGGGAAAATGACATGAGACGACTTGTCTTTGTCAATCACAAATTCTTTAAAAATTACTTTTAAGTACGTTTGTGTACTTAAGAGATATTGTAATCGTCTTGTTCCATCGACATTAGTATAAAAGTATTGAGTCTGACCTTTATATTTGTAATGAAATAATTTGAGCTGATTGAGGATTACACGCTGTATTCTGGTAATATGTCTTACAATGTGGAGGCTTATGTGCCTAATACTTATTACTACTACTGTCAGTCACCGGGAATCAGGACTTACACAGTGGGGGAGATTTAATAAGTTAAAAGTGCCAGAATTGGACTTAATTTAAAGGAGCTTTTTCCATGTTCATAACCATATTTACATTTATAGACAATTAAAGTTAAATATTTTGGCAAAAATAGATAATTTTTCAGAGTTTTGAAGATTTTCTTTTACCACCTAACCATCTGTCCCTCCAAATAAACAGCCATGATGTCCTTATTGTGGTCAGGTTATCTTCTCATACATGTAGTGTCCTCCTGATAGCCAGCCATGATGTCCTTATTGTGGTCAGGTTATCTTCTCATACATGTAGTGACCTCCTGATAACCAGCCATGATGTCCTTATTGTGATCAGGTTATCTTCTCATACGTGTAGTGTCCTCCTGATAGCCAGCCATGATGTCCTTATTGTGGTCAGGTTATCTTCTCATACATGTAGTTCCCCTCCTGATAATCAGCCATGATGTCCTTATTGTGGTCGGGTTATCTTCTCATACCTGTAGTGTCCCTCCTGATAACCAGCCATGATGTCCTTATTGTGGTCGGGTTATCTTCTCATACCTGTAGTGTCCCTTCCTGATAACCAGCCATGATGCCCTTATTGTGGTCAGGTTATCTTCTCATACATGTAGTGTCCTCCTGATAACCAGCCATGATGTCCTTAGTGTGGTCGGATTATCTTCTCATACATGTAGTGTCCCCTCCTGATAACCAGCCATGATGTCCTTATTGTGGTCGGGTTATCTTCTCATACATGTAGTGTCCCCTCCTGATAACCAGCCATGATGTCCTTATTGTGGTCGAGTTATCTTCTCATACATGTAGTGTCCCCTCCTGATAACCAGCCATGATGTCCTTATTGTGGTCGGGTTATCTTCTCATACATGTAGTGTCCTCCTGATAACCAGCCATGATGTCCTTATTGTGGTCGGGTTATCTTCTCATACATGTAGTGTCCTCCTGATAACCAGCCATGATGTCCTTATTGTGGTCGGGTTATCTTCTCATACATGTAGTGTCCTCCTGATAACCAGCCATGATGTCCTTATTGTGGTCGGGTTATCTTCTCATACCTGTAGTGTCCCTCCTGATAACCAGCCATGATGTCCTTATTGTGGTCGGGTTATCTTCTCATACCTGTAGTGTCCCTCCTGATAACCAGCCATGATGTCCTTATTGTGGTCGGGTTATCTTCTCATACATGTAGTGTTCCTTCCTGATAACCAGCCATGATGCCCTTATTGTGGTCAGGTTATCTTCTCATACATGTAGTGTCCTCCTGATAACCAGCCATGATGTCCTTAGTGTGGTCGGATTATCTTCTCATACATGTAGTGTCCCCTCCTGATAACCAGCCATGATGTCCTTATTGTGGTCGGGTTATCTTCTCATACATGTAGTGTCCCCTCCTGATAACCAGCCATGATGTCCTTATTGTGACCGGGTTATCTTCTCATACATGTAGTGTCCTCCTGATAACCAGCCATGATGTCCTTATTGTGGTTGGGTTATCTTCTCATACATGTAGTGTCCCCTCCTGATAACCAGCCATGATGTCCTTATTGTGGTTGAGTTATCTTCTCATACATGTAGTGTCCTCCTGATAACCAGCCATGATGTCTTTATTGTGGTCGGGTTATCTTCTCATACATGTAGTGTCCCCTCCTGATAACCAGCCATGATGTCCTTATTGTGGTCGGGTTAGGTTATCTTCTCATACATGTAGTGTCCTCCTGATAACCAGCCATGATGTCCTTATTGTGGTCGGGTTATCTTCTCATATGTAGTGTCCCCTCCTGATAACCAGCCATGATGTCCTTATTGTGGTCAGGTTATCTTCTCATACATGTAGTGTCCTCCTGAACCCCGTGTCCTTTTGTGGTCGGGTTATCTTCTCATACATGTAGTGTCCTCCTGATAACCAGCCATGATGTCCTTATTGTGGTTGGGTTTTTAGCACAATTAGGCAGGGAGGTTGTTCCCGCCGCCATCTCGGAGAACTAAGCACAGATCTTCTGTGGATGTTGCCTGCTCCAATCCGTCTGTCTCTTCATTTCATCCCAGACAGACTGGTGGTTGATGAGATCAGGGCTATATCTGTGGGGGCCGGATCATCACTTCTAGGATTCCTCCTCCAAGGAGCAAAAGTCACGCCAAATATTGATGGGAATTACATTTCTCTTTTCTTCAGTCACTTCATTTTGTTAGTTAACAAAAATAAACTATTAATCCTTCTATTTCTAAAAGCATTCTTACATTGCCTAAAACTTTTGCACCGATATGATTATCATTTAAAAAAAAAAATCAATGCATATAAAATAATTCTATCACCTTTGCCAGTGGAATAGTGCACAGATATACATAAAAGAAAATAAATGAACAAGACTGGATCTTGGGAATATGGTCCACAATTTCCTTGAAAAAAGGTAATTTGAGGCAATAGAGCTAAGATTACAGTATAAATAGCATTGCTCATTGGTTCTTAAGATGCTGGTGACAAATATCCATATCCTCTCATGGTTCCTCTCGCTCCTTAAGTACAAAGTGCAGCCCTTAAAAGTATCTCCTGCTGTCTAATTGCAACTTTGGTATTACTGGTGGATTCAGCTGTGTACAGTCTCTATCTGTAATTTAGGTGTCACTTTACTTAATATTGAGGTAAGAAGGGAACGCGACATGCGAAATCAGAACAATAAAAGCTGACACTGTGTCCAGCTGCAACACATGGATGTATTTAAAGGTATAAAATCTATAGATGGCATGAATTATAGTATTGCCTTCGAGAGTCTGTGATCATCTCAGTCCAGTAGCTTTCCAACATATAATCCCGAAAAGAGCTGTTTATATGGCAAAGTTTGCTCCCGCTGCTGTCTTGTAGTCTTTGTTGTAATCATCTTTTGCTTGTGTCTGACCTTTATCCAGATGTATATGTTTTCTGGGTGTCTTTGTAAAGGATTGGCTTGATACAAAGACCGGTTGTTTATGTTGCTTCTTATGGCGCTATACTGTGTAACAGGTTAGCTGTGTTATATGTTGTGTATTATAGATTGACGTCTTGTTTTCTCTGGAAAATGCAGTTATTTGGGAGCCGCTGAATATGAGCTGCGTTCAATAATTCTGCAAGTAAAACTAAAGTCGCTCACCTTCTTTGTGGGGTAAGCGATGTTCCCATCTGGGTGTCAGCCTGTTGCAAATCCGTCTAAAAAAAACAAAACTATGGATTCATCAAAATAAATGGACACAAATGGTTACACAACGCAAACCATAATCCGTCAATGGGTATCCTTCAAAAAAGGGTCCGTTTGTGTCCGTTTTTTGGTGGATCCGATTTTTATTTTGTTCTTCTCCACCCTCGTCTTAATTCATGTGCAGAGAAGAATGAAGAGGGAAAAACGGATTGCAAAAGGCGCAATAAATGGATTGTCATCCATTGGTAATCTGTTTTTGTCTGCCTTCCATAGACCTCAATGTTGTGATGTCAGATTCATAAACTGTGGCCCATCATTAGCTCAGTTGCACTCAAACGAATGGGACTGAGCTGCAATACCAAGCACAGGACCAGACCCGTACAGTGTATAGCAGTGTGCTTGGAATGCATAACTTGTACAAATGCCACAGCCTCTTCAAACAGCTAGTCAGTATGGGTGCTAAGTTTTGGACTCCCACCAATCTGATTAGTGACGACCTGTCTTGAGCAGTAGGTCATCAATATCACAATGCTGGAAAACCCCACTAGCAGGAATATTATTATTCTAGATGACCATAGATAATTGATAACCATCTTATTCCTTAGTCACGGTGGATAATAGATAATACTCACTAGGACACTCTAGACCTCCAGGAATATTACAGGAACATTATCAATGCCCATTACCAACCTTAAGTAAAAATGTGTGATGCTTAGTAGTGCATGTACAAAGTTGGAAAACAGTATATTTGGGGGTGGAGGTAAAATAAGTGGTTGTAGGCACCAACACACTCAAGAACCTTGCTTTGAAGCAATACCCCTGCATATCTTTAGCTATGCTAGGTAGTTATTGAATTAGATTAAAATCTGCTACTGCTGATGCTGTCACCCATGTCTAGCACCCGTACCCATGTCTAGTACCTGAACCCATGTCTAGTACCTGTCTCCATTTCTAGCTCCTGTTTCTGAAAAACACTGCAAAGCTATCACTAAAATGGACCTTTCGGGTCTTTAGAATGTAAGGATAATGTGTCCTAAGGTCCAGGAAGCTGCATCAACTGCTGCTGCTAACACCGGTAATGGGGACACAGTGACCTGATTGTGAGAGAGGGGGAAATATGGGCATTATATGAGGGAAGCTATAGGGAGCAGATTATGTGAGAGGCAGGGTGGCATTATGACAAAAGAGGTCAGGCAAAAGAACAGAGGGCAGGACTTGGTGGAGAGAAACCTCCTGTTTGCACAGCAACCCATGCTAGAAAAAAGAGGTCACACTATGATCATGTGACTTATTGAAGAAGGTGAAAGCAGAATAAGGAAAGACACTTGATTAGACAACTATTACTGTTGAGGGGCTGGCCCCTCAGACAATATAATGAGTTAAAAATAAATTTACTGAAGTGTCCCTTAAATACCTTGTCTTGTTTAACCTTGCCAGATGTTATCTACCAAAGATATAAATATGTTCTCTCATCTTTAATCCTTAAAGGTCTTTTTATATATGATATGATGCGGTTTCACATCTAGTCATTCTCTAATCTGTAGCCATCAATATGTGTAGACTGATGTTTCGGGATATTCCTGCTCTGTAATTACATGGTATGTAAGGCGTGATATGTTAATCAGTGGCGCATTTCAATAACGCTTTTCACGAAGTGATATTGTTAGCCTTTATATACCTGCCTTGTAAATTATTTTTCTATTGCCTTTGACGGACTAGATCTCCGTGGAACCCCTGAGCAAATAATTGTTCTACTCCTCCGTAGGCATTCATAAAGTTTGCAACACCCCCCAACGTAACGCACCATCCGCCCAGACAATTAATTATTGCTTCTTCTAATACGTGCCACTAAATGGCTTCCTTTCACCACCACATTGTTCACCTGTCAATCAGACACAATGTACAACTATCTATACGATGCCACAAAGATGGTATTATGACTTTAATGTCACTCCGGTAATTCTACTGTATCGTTGATTGACATCTCAACAATGCATATAGTTCCAACATGCATTTATTATTAAGTTAGATCGTACAGATCTCATAATTAATTCTTTAATTTAATCACCATGTTTGTGCTAATACCATAAAAAAGCAACTTTTACAACATGGTGCACAATGGGCTACAACTGTCAGCACTACGACTGTATGGTGGAAATATTCGCAGTGTTTGCTGTTGTATTAATAATGTAGATACATTATTTTTCTACAAAATCTTCATCTTAGGTTCGCTAAGATATAGTGATTAGGATGTGGTCATCAACCTGACAAAGACTGAAGGGAAACATTCTCAGGGATATTGGTGTAGGACCTACAATGGTGGTTTCTTCCATATATTGAACCTTATTGGACATGGTTTTCCCCAATTCTAAAGACTACTTAGGTCTATCTTTGCGTTGTCTTCAGTTTGGAAGACCATGTCTTGAAAAGACATTGTGGTAGGCTTTTAAGCGTTCCTACTTTTTTGATCTCCTACTCGAGTTGAGCATCTGGCATGGTGAGACACTTCTGCAGGGTGGGTGGTACAGTTGCCAAGACAGCCATGCCACACCCAGAGAGTATCATGCAGGGGTCCAATTAATTAGAAATCCACCTGTGCACAATAGTCTCCAGGCATGATATGGTTGCCACATGTGCTCACGCCACATCACATAATGGTACACTTTAAAAAAGTATACTTTGGTTTCCTGGAAAACATCTTTAAGTATATGGCCACCATTAGACCCAAATTGATGACCTTTGCTTAGGATAGGTCATCAGTATCAGATCGGCAAGGCTCATTTGTATCAAAGCTGAGCTGCTGTGACTGAGCACGGTCACTACATAAAGAACACAGCTATCTGCTTCATTCTCTGTTCTTTGTATAGCGGCTACCGAAAGACTCGACGATTTGATATTATTGTTTGGAAAACTCCTTGGGCAAATAGCTATTCCTCCCAATTCCTCTAGATAATTATTAGCAGAAACTTATCTTCCATGGGAGCAAATAGAAGCCAACCTGTCTGATCCTTCTTTTGACATTGGAGGATAGCCAGGAGACCCCAGTCTCTATTAGATAGTTGGACAAGATGGAGAAGTTGGGCCAACATTTCTGTAATCTGTATTACCGCCCTAAACCATGTAATAAGATTGTCATGGGTTTGTATTCACCAGCGCCATGGAACTCATTAGTAGGTCAGTATCCATGGATCCAATGACATTTTACATCAGACCGTCCTGCTTTGCTCACCTCCTTGTGCAAGTGTAGAATGGACAGCACACAGACCAAACGCTGACAAATGATAGTCAATAGGCCAATTCACATATCCAGTTTTTAACATGGACCATTGACAATTCCGAAGAAAATCAGGGCATTCCATTATTATGAACCGATTCTGACCCATTGTTGTATGCAGCTGAATTTTACCTTGCAGGTCACGCCGAACTGCACACTGTGGATGACACACTTAACAGATGTCAGAATAAAACCTTAGGCCGTATTCGCATGGAACAGCCACCACGTGGCCATTTAAAAAAAAAAAACTATAATGGAAGGGGCTTTGCATTAAATAACGGTAATGTGAACCCACCCATAGACTGTCCTAACAGAGAACCAGATAATTCTCCTGTGAGCCGTAGTTCAAAAATAACATGATTCATCCATAACTCTTGAGCAAATTTACAACAAGATGAGTTAATCTGGAAATGTATGGGTCTGAGAAGCATGTGGAATCTCTTTTTGACTTCTTCATACACATACGAGGGATGGTCAATAAGTTATCTACCTGAATATGAAAACAACATTTTCTGAACCTTCTACTTTCCAGTATAATCCCCCGAGACTTCCACACACTTCTTCCACTTCGCCTCCTAAGATTGGATGCCCTCTGAATTGAAGGAGACTTCTTGCTACTTCTGTTACCGCCTCTTTGACTGCATTATCATCAGGATATCGTTGCCCATGCAGAAATTTTTAGGTTACGAAAGAGAAAGTCATGACTGGAGCCAGGTCTGGACTGTAGGGTGGATGGTGAAGCTCCATGAAGCCGCATTCCCTGATAGCACCTTGAGATCTGCGAGACTTGTGAGATGGCGCATTGTCGTGAAGCAGGAACACACCTGCCGACATCTTTCCACAGTGTTTCTCTTTGGTTGCCTCATGTAATTCATTATTGAAGCCTAGGTGTCTCCAGTCATTGTTATGTGTGGCCTGAATTCTATTAATAAAATACCTTCTGTATCCCACAAATCAGTTTCCATGGCCTTTTGCACTGATACTGCACACTAAATTTGTTGACCCCTTGTGCTTCCATTGCATGGACTCTTGTTTGGTCTCAAGATTATGGTACTGGACCCAGGTTTCATCATCCATATCAATTTAAGAATAGACATCTGGATTTTCTCTAAGAAAGTCTAAATTCTCTTGGCTAAATAGCTGGTTACATGATTTTTGCTCAGGTGTCAACATTCGTGGGACCCACCTTAAACTGACCTTTGACTTCATCAAAACATCATGAAAGATGCTGGAAACCGTGGCAACTGAAATGCATAATTTATGAGCTATAACAATGACTTTGACCCAATGATCTTCTAATTTTATGACCTTCACTTTATGGCACATTTCCTCTGAGGATGCTTCAACAGGTCGCCCTGAACAGGGGTCATCTTCAGTTGACTCCCTATCCCCCATTTAAACTGCTTGGCCCAAAACTTTACTTGGTATTGGAAGGTGCATCATCACCATATACAGCAAATCATCCTATCATGGGTTTCTTTAGGGTTTGTTTCTTCCTTTGTAAGAAATTTAATCTCAGACCGATGCTCCAAATCCGTCTTTGTACCCCCGCACTGTACTGCACTTGCCATACTGTTACTTCCAGTGATTTAATCAGACTGAACTGCTACGGTGTGTGATGCATGTCTAGACATGTCTCAGCCTGCACAGACAAGCTCAGCTTTCTAAGGATAGGTTCACACCTGTATTCGGTTAACATTCGGGTGTTCTGCCCCCCATTCCGCTTGAAAAATGCAAGCAGGACTTTTCTCTACGCATTTTTGAGGCTTAAACCTGGTGGACCCCATTATAGTCTGTGGTCTGCGGGAAAGCGCTTTTTAAGTGGATTGGGCTTCTGTGTTTTGGGTCCCCAAACGACCTAAAACCCCATCGCAGGTGTGAACCTAGCGTTACACTTATAGAACACATTAAGTTAGAGAACTTTTTGAACACTCCTCGTACATCTGGTTAGATAAAACTTTTTAGGTGGCACATAAAAGGTCACGATGACTTTGAGTACAAGAAGACATGCCACCACCCTTAGCTCAGCCCTCGATATGTTATTGGCTTGCCACTTACACATTAGTTACTACTAAAGATTAAAATTGAAGTTACAATGACTTTACAACGCTACGACTTCCTTGGTGGCGGCTTATTGGCGATATGTTATAAATAGCTTAACACTAGTTTATTATTATGACTAATTTATTACAGCTCACTTAACAAGTGACTAAAGGTTTTGTGCGAGGATCGGCTGGTTATTTATAAACACACACGGTGTCATTTGTGTTAGTGCATTTAAGTGGAATTCATAATATAGTCATTATGCTTTTTATACCAGATAATTCTTTAAGGAAATTGCAGAAAAAAAATAATGAAGCCATGTTACATAGCTACTTAATTTTTTTTTATCGGCGGTGTTACTGATGTCTATTTTATGCAAAGCAGTCGGTATCTCATATTGGACACATTACTGTCAAGAAAATATTACTTGCCTTAATTATCAGTAATGAAGCAGGGATAAGCTGTTCACTTAGATATCCTATATCTAATGACCTTTCCCGCTAGAGGTTGTGATGAAAGGTATCAGTTTCACAAATTATGCCTCATTTAGCCGGTGGCATTTGTGTAGACGGATGTTGTAAGGATGAGTTGGAAAGTGAAATGTAAATTACATTGGTGTTTATAAAGTGATTTAGTGCTCGCCCTCCACTACATCATTGTTTTGTGTTTTTCTCTGTATTATTATTAAATGACTTGAAAGCCTTCACTTTGTCACACTAGCCCATTATATCAATGGTTACTTTAGCCTTGTGTTACAAACCACTGTTTATTTTTCGGAATAATTACGAGGTGAACAAACACACAAGAAAACACAAGACAGGCTCAGAGGCGTCATTATTTGTGGCATCAAACATGGCTCCCTGCAGCTGTGCAAGAAGACAGTTGTAGGATTACGTCTATCTTGTGAAGTTGCTTTAGCGTTTCGTCTTCATGTTGTATGTGATGTGTGTTATGGGTTGATGGTTTTATGACTTGAAAACCCTTAAAATGGGGTTGTAACACGAATAACGGGCAGCACGGTAGCTTAGTGGCTAGCACTATGTATAGGGCAGCACGATGGCTCAGTGGTTAGCATTGTAAATACGGCAGCCCGGTGGCTCAGTGGTTAGCACTGTGTATAGGACAGCACGGTGGCTCAGTGGTTAGCACTGTGTATAAGGCAGCACAGTGACTCAGTGGGAAGCACTGTATATAAGGCAGCACAGTGACTCAGTGGTTAACACCGTTGCCTTGCAACACTGGAGTCCTGGGTTCGAATCAAGTCAAGGACAACATCTGCAAGGAGTTTGTATGTTCTCCCCGTATCTTCATGGGTTTCACCTGGGTACTTTGGTTTCCTCCCACATTCCAGACATACTTATACTTTACAATATCTGTAAAGTGGAATGGAATATGGCGCTATATAAATAAGCAAAAATAAATAAAAATTAATACGCTGTTTCAGTTTTATGACATGTCAAAAAGTTTGGTCAACTAAAAAGATCAGGCACTATCTTCAACTTTGACTCTAACCATTTGAAACTTCTCTAGAGGTATCAACAGGACCAAACGTTTGAGCCGTTCTTTACTTTGAGGCGTTCAATCAGATAGACCTAAAGAGTTAGGTGTGGGTTTGATCTCTGTGGCCTCTGCCATTGGTGAGAATGAGAGTACGCAAATTCCAGTTTCCCACTGGAGAGCATATCAAGAAAGTACAGTCTCTCCTCATAGATATAAACTGGACCATCAACAAACCTTAAGCTAGAGTTCTGACTTCTAGCACTCAAACAGTTGTTGAGCTCAAGGGCCTCAAATCTTGATTTACGGCTGAAGAACAAGTTGGTAAACAGGAGGACTAAAACAGCCAAGCTCACCCAATGGGAACTGTTGCTCCCATTCTAGACTTCATTTACTTTTATGGTTGGCCTGAAATGTCTTGAAAATAAAAAAATAAAAAATAAAACTGTAAACTGTGCGTAGCTACAGTAAGCTCCAACTGAGCACTAGCATATGAAGAGTTTGCAGCAAGTGATGGGTTGAAAAGCTCCATGATAGGAGCAAACTAGAATTACAGATTTATATGCCTTAAATTCTTTATACAACTTGTACAATTAATTATTAATTAATTGCGTAGTTTTTCTGCAGTTGTGCTTACAAGTGGTTGAACTTAGTCTTTAGTCTGGTTGTGATCACTCATAACCTTACACAGTTTTATGAGTTGTTTGATGGGTTGGACCATCATTACGCTCTTGCCCGGCGGTCCCCAGCTATTTTTCTAATCTCCTAACTGCATAAATGGGCATCAGTTATGCCAGGGCAGATTTGGCCATTCTACCTCTGAGATCTGTAGCAACTTTTTACTTGTCTAGCTATTTTGAAAATATGTAAATTGTAATTGCACTTTTTTGGATTAAGCTATAGGTATAAAATAGTAAACCATATGTGAATACAGTTATACCGTACACTATCAGGGGAAGTGGCAGTAAAGGGCCGGTCATAGCCAAACAGTACTGGGGTGAAATTCACGGCACACTGACTGTTGCGTTTAGATGTTTTATTGAAGACAAATAAACCATCCAAGCAGTAGACACAAATAGTATTCACAAATGGTATTGCCCCCCAAACATTTTGGTCAAATTGACCTTTGTCAGTGAGTATTCTTCATGGTGGGCACTGGCACGTTCTGGTGACGGGGAGAGCGCATCCGGTATCCAACAGTGGAACATGCCAATGCCCACCATGAAGAATACCCACGGACAAAGGTCAATCCAACCGAAATGTTTGGGGACACCACTACTTGTGAATACTATTTCTATTTACTGCCTGAATGGTATACTTGTCTTGAACAAAACCTCTATCTAAACGCATCGACCAGTGTGCCGTGAATTTCTCTCCAGTAAAATAATAAACCAAACTCCGATCCTGTTGCTCTAAACTCTCTCAGAAATCTCGCAACTTTTTGCCTGTTCTTTTACTTATCTGTTTATTTTGAAATCCATTAAAATTCTAATTTGCACTTTTTGAATTAACCTATAGGGATAAAATAAAGACACATAGGATCAAGAAGTGTTTTGCCCTGACTGTGCCTGCTGCGGCTCTTCGGCAGCGAGCCGTTTGATAAATATCATACTTGCCCAAGATGGCAGCTGCAAGATAGAATACATTATTTTGAGATAGCGCGTTTATTTTATTCTGACAAGCAAAATTACAGCAGACAAAACTTGAGTCCTACAGCACACAATAATTAATGAAATTGCAATGGCTATCTTTTCTTAAAACTGTCACTTCTGCTAGTACATTGTGTTACATAGACAATGAAGGGATTGGTTATTTAGTGAAAAAAACAGCCAAGAAAACAATAAACTTACTGTATTTTAAAACCGATCTTCAATTACTTAAAAAATAACTTGCATAATTTAAGAGCAGTTCTGTTTTTCTTCCAAGAAGGTTTCTGACATGCACTTGTATAAGTTGTCCTGACTGCGCTGTTGCCTAGTTCTACTTACACTTGTATAATGCATTTTTATTATATAGAATATTGAAATTAAAAGTAGCAAAAAAGCAGGAAACTTCAGAATAAATTTTAGATTTTTTGAAATGAGGGCAATTGATCTTGTCTGGATTTTTTTGGTAAAATTGTTTTAGTGATAGAACCTAGACATTTAGGCCTTTCTTTTTTATCTGTAGCAGTTTGGTTAGTAGCAGCGGGTGGGAAGCATGGTGGTTATACCTAGCCTGATGATAGAACTGCTGTATGTACGGGACAGTCTGTATACACTCATTGCCTCCCACTAAGCCAGCCAATTCACTTTGCTCTGTACTGATGAAGGACAACAATCCGGAAACAGCGCTGTATGCAGATAAGTGAAATTGGCTTGGCTAAGATCCCTTTTGCTGTCTCAAGGCTCGGTGAGTCAAAAGCAAATTGAGGATTTGTTACATCCAACAGAGGGCGCATGAGCTCCCCAGCTCCTTTCCCATAATGCCTTGTACTGTGCTCAGTGTCATTGGACTCATATCAAGGAATTTATAAATTCTTTTATTACATAATACTGAAACAGCTGGTTGTCACATGAACTTAGGGGGTCAATTTTGAAAATTGTTGACATATCATGAGACCCCCACTGATGGCTAAAACAGAAAGGCAGAAACATCAACTGAGCACCGTGCTTCTTTGTTTCTGCTTGGCTTTCCTCGTTGAGTGTAGCAAGAGGTATACAGACTCCTAGAAGGCCTATGGGTAGGGAGCCAAGTTGGGGGCACTGCATCCATCTGAGCACCTGACTCTGAATCCTCTAATTTTCCACATTCTGACTCCGACTCTGACTCTGTTATAAGGGTTTACTGATAAATGGGGCCTTATATTGATAGAACATAACATAATGTGTGTTTACAGGAAAACACAACACTTAGTGGGGGTGAGGTGCGCCACTATTTGTATTTTGAAGCCAGAGTTGGTACATTTCTACAGATTCAGACTCTAGCCACAAATGACACCTGACTTCACAGCCCAGGTGCCGATCAGCTCTTCCGCTCCCAGGTCTGCTCTTTAAAGGAAGTCTGTAACCAGAACCCAGCATATAAACCCAGCCTCGCAGATAGAAGATGGTCACCTGAATCATACGGCGCTTCCCTCTTGTACCTTTCTTTTGGAGATATTGCATTTCAATATGCAAGTGAACTCTTTGGAGCATTGAGGGTGTAGCCACTTACCTCTTTGAATCAACGGCAAATCCCTTGTTGCTCCAAAGGTCTAATTTGCATATTGGCAAGAGAGGCATCGATTTGACAAGGCGGAAACACTGACCCAGGTGACAGACTCCCTTTACTAACTAAAGTCTTGGTCTTGAAGAGAGATTATCATAAATTTTGTGACGCCTTTATCATGAAGTCCAACCATAAAAGGGCTGCACAGTAAAAACCAGGAGAGAAAAATGTTTTCAATCAAATTATGGTAATTTTCATCCCTAAGGCTAAGTTCACAAAGTGGAAAGTGAAGGGAAATTTGCCTCAGAATGCTCTCCAAATTTCACCCTTTGGGAAATGAAGAGGATTTGGGGTGGATTTCCACCTCAGATTCCTCTTCATTTTTCAGGTCTCCGGCTCCCCACAGCAAAGAGCTGAAGTAGAGCTTTGACTTTTGACCACGTCTTTCACCCTGATGAATGGGCTGATCAGCTGATTGTCTTATGCCACGGATTCTGCAGCAAAATTGAGTAAGATGCTTATTTTTTTTTCATCATCCTTCTTCAATCTCTGCCTCCCATTAAAAACAACGGCAGGTGCAATCTGGCCCATGTTAACATATCCCAAGGCCTCATGCAGAGTGTCCAGACCGAAGGAGAACCAGTTTTATGGAATGCACTCAGATGACGCGTCATCCGAGTGCCTTCCATACCCCATTGAATGCAATAGGAGATTCCAAATGGAGTATTGCATGAATCCTTACACTGATACCACACAGCCTTGAAGCTCGGTCGTGTGAAAATAGCCCAACGCAACTTTTGGATGCTGATCGCTTCTAGGTATAAATGTTTTTACTGACTTGGCTACGGTGGAACCAAACAGAATCAAGACGTCTTACCCAATACACCGGCCAAGTGAAGACATTCCACCACTACCCAAGACTAAAAAGAGTTAATCCTTGCAAATACTAATAACCGCTTTTACTGCAGGTAAGCTATAAAGTCGTACTGCATGCTGGCTGTTTAATTTCTGGTTGAGGAAGCACAGCGGTTTTTTTAGTTCATTATCTTAGAAAAAAACAGTAACAAGATAATACAGCTGCCTCTGATTAAGATGTAAATTCTTTCTAATTAGAATGTAAATTCTTACATTTAAATGAAGACATCAGTTGTCAGGATGCCATATGATATCTTATTTCACCTTGCCTGAATGGAGCGCTCAATGCCCGTCTATGGCACTAAAACATTTTTGTGGAGCCTTTGTTGTGTGATTCTTGTAATATTCCCCCTTCATGTTGCCTTTTCACTTGTCTTTTGTTTGTTTTTCCCCTTGCATCTGATATTGTTGTGCCTTGGGATTCCACGGAAGTTTGGAATGAAAATTGAGTTCAGTCGATGCCAGTATCCTCTTCTGCCTCAATTACTTCTGCTGAATTTTTTCTCAATGTAAATCAAAGGGGCTGCATAAAGTAGCGCGTGTATTCGGAATAATTAATTTTCCATAAAGTGATGGATCAAGTCCAATCAACCTTCCTGAAATCCAAATAATAGAAAAGAGAATTAGAAATTAATTAACATTTCCTGTCATTAATAGTTTATGTTTTTTTTTTTATTCCGCCACAGCCTATTTTTAATACGTTTTAGAAAATGGTTTCCTTGATTTTTTTTTTTTTTTTTTTATTGTTATTATTATTGTGGAATTATAAAAGACACCTTTGACCACAATTATACTGTGGTGAAAATATGCTAATGTCAATTTTGGCAAAAATATTGTGGCAAGGGTTTAATTATTTTTATCTCACTGTAAAAGTAAGTATGCATGAAGGATAGGAGTAAGTAAGGATTGAATTGGCAAAATCTCGTAGAAAAGCAACCATGATTGCAAATTTTTAATGCCTGAAATCTTATTGATAGTGGTCGTCATTTTTTTTTTTTTTTCCTAAAACAGCACCACTCCTTGTCCATAGTTTGTATGAAGTTTTGCAGCCCAGCTCCATTCACCCAAATAAGGGTAAACTATGATACCAGGCACAGTGCACAATCCGATCCGGCATTGTGATTGGAAAAACAGATCCTTTGTTCCAAATCTCAAAAACTTACTTTAACATTTTAGCGCTTGTTAGACCTTATTCACACACAAGTGTTTTGCATCAGTGAAAATATGAGGATAGACAAAACAAAAGCAGAGTAATATCAGAAGTCCAGGCCACGGTCAAGTCCAGGAGGTCACACACAGATATAGCCAAATTAGCAAGAGAGGGAACAACCAGAAAAGTAAGCCAAAATCAGTAAAGCAGGGAATCAAAGAAAAAGGGGAAAAGTATTAGGAATGAGTTCTGAGAACACAGAGCCTAGAAAGCAAGCACAATCACAGACAGCACTCTGGTCCACAGAGTCTGTTTACCAAAGCCAACCACAAGGCAGGATGGACTTTACAGTGCGGGACAAGATTGTAACCTCAGTACAAGGTGCCGGAAAACAGGTGCACTCACAGGCTAAGGACAAGACTAGAAACCATATTGTGGGCAAGAGAATAATACACAAGTCAGGGTTGAAAACCAGGAAAGTACAAGAATAGACAAAACAAAAGCAGAGAAAGATCAGAAGTCCAGGCCATGGTCAAGTCCAGGAGGTCACACTAAGGCCAAATCAGCAAGAGAGGGAATAACCAGAAAAGTAAGCCAAAATCAGTAAACCAGGGAAACCGCAATCAGCAGGAAAAGGAAAATGTACTAGGAGTAAGTTCTGAGAACACAGAGCCTAGAAAATAAAGGCAATATCACAGGCACCTGAGTTAAGGTATCAGTTTAAAATCCCCTGGCTCAGCCCTTGATAGAATGCTGAATTAGAGCCCCGACTGGCTCAGCATCTCAGACCTTTTACTAGCTGAACAGACCCAGCCAACTTTAGAATAGTAGACATAGCAACCCTAAAGCAACAAAAGTGTGGTAAGTACAGGTGCTATACAGAATCTTTCCTTGCAGAAGAGAATGACTGGGTGGAGAATTAGGAGCACGAATGTTTAGATTCCTGGCAAGGGTCAAATTTTGATGGCTAGATGACTGGTTCAGAGCTTCTTCAAAATGGGAGGTTTTGTACTTGGTTCCAAGTATGCAGTGTTTAGTACCTACCAAAAATAGTCCAATTAAGGACAACTGGTGAACCAGTCACTGGAGTCATGGACATCCAAGGCTCATTGATGCAGATGGTAAGCGAAGGCTGGTCTGATCCCAAAGAGGTACTATAGCACAAATTTCTCAAAAAAAAAGCTGAGAATGATAGAAAAGTGTCAAACCCCAAAACAGTATCAAACCTTGCTGCATATGGAGTTGTGTAGTCACAGACAAGTCAGAGTGCTCTTGTTGATCTCTGTCCACCAAAGAACCTACAGTAGACATGTGAGCATCAAAACTGAACCATGGAGCAATAGAAGAAGTTTTCATAGTCTAATGAAGCTCTTATTCTTTTACATCTTGTGGATAGCTGTGTGTGTTGCTTACCCTGAAAAGAAATGGCAGTGGGATGCTTGCAGGGGCAGTGTGATATTTTGGGCATTGTTCTGCTTAGAAATGTACTGCATGAAAAACTTGTGTCGTGCCATGCACTTCACTTTAAAGACAGTTTGTCATCAGAACCCAGCATATCCACTCAGCCATTTGGTGAAACGAGAGTGTTGGCATTGGGCCATAGTCATAGGTTGGGCTTCTTTACAGCAAGACCAGTGAGACTATTTAACTCACTGCCACAGGATGTGGTGATGGCTATTAACAAGTTCTGGGGGGAAGGTCTGGATTCCTTTCTTAAAAGTAAGAATATAATAGGTTATGGAAACTAAAAAAAATTTTCAAATGTTGACCAGGGGACCAATTTGCCTTATTTGGAGTTGCGAAGGTATTTTTTCCTCTGATGGGGCTATTGGCGAAAGCCTCATGGATGTTTTGTCTTCTTCTGGATCATTTTGGTAGGTTTATAGGCTTGACTTAATGGACTTTATTCAACCTTATCTACTATGTTACTATGAGTCAAAGCTGTTTTGGGGGCACAGAGGGGACCTGCGCAATATTTAGGCACATAGTTTTGATGTTATGTATCATGATTTTATCATACTTGAAATGGAGTAGCAGCCTAATGGGATTAGGTAAATGTAGATTCGTCTTGTCTCACATATATAAGATCCTTTATTTTTTAATATTAATGGGTTTTCCCATGATTAATTTAGGAACATATTAAATAAGGCTGGATAAAGACAAAAGTCCATCAAGTGGAACCTATAAACCGACCAAGTTGATCTATCAGAAGGCAAAAAACCCCACAAGGCTGACGCTGATTGCCCCTTCTCAACTCCAAATATGGCAATTGGACAAAGTCCTTGGATGAACATCTATCCCAAAATTTTTGGATACATGGGGGACCTTCTCTGATCTCTACAAAAAATGCTTTATGTGCTTTGTATCTGATCCCGGGGATGTCCATTGTGGTAAATATGGGAATAGCCAAATGGCAGCACACCTAGCTGAATGTAACAGGTCAAGTTTTTTGCTCAGAAGAGTTTCCTGTAGTTAAGTTGGCTTATTCCTACCGAAGTAAGACTTGAAGTGCTTAGATTAGTAGAACTTAAAAGTAGTCTGCATTCTCCATGTTTGGACGTTTGCGATGAGAACAGAACTCGCCTCTTAATAATCATCCTACCACTGTAGATGGCAGAGATAATGACACCATGTGAGACCCAGGGCAGGCACTCTCTTTAACACCTCTTCTTGGCAAGCTACAGGTTCCCTAAGGACATTTGTTGATTAAAACAAGAGGGGAACATTTCACATACCTTGAATAACGGGTTGGATAATCTTCAAAAAGGCAAGACTGTATGCCTTGGGGCCTTCTGAATTAAATGAACATTGGTTTAGGGCGACTTTGTAATAAGGGCTTAGTCGAGAATGTAATAGCTTGTGTTCTATAAGCTTCTAAATAATTGTTAAAGAGTGATGTAAGTACACTGCTTGGATGTAGAAGAATTTGGAAGTCACATGGGTGTTTCCAAAAGATAGAGCTGAAAGTTACGAAAAAAAAAAAATAATAATAAACTTTGTACTTTTTCCTTATCTCTTTGAGTTAGAACTTTTTATCATTAAATATCAACATTTTCAGTATTCAGTTTTATAAGAACATTGATCCATATGGATTTATATTAGAGTATGGGATGCTTGTTCACATTGACCTTAGACTGTACTATAAAGATCGGAATGATGGGCTTATGGGGAAGAGGATCAATGAGGAAGAATTTATAACAATTCTGAAAAACTGGGATGGTATTAAAACCAACTACTGTATATGTCTTAGTCTGGTCTACACGCTTTACCCTCACAATTGGAGATTGGTTTTTGCTACACAGGAGTTCCGAGCAGGGCCAAGGGACAGATTAAGCAAGAGCAGCAACTAGGACGTCTCACCACAAGACCAATGCTAGGTGACCCGACACAAGGCTTGTCCTATTTTCTGTCATCTTATAACTAATTTCCTTCTTATTAAAGAGTCAAATTATTACCTGGGAATGTTAGCCACTGAGTTTTTGGCACATATACCTTTCCCTTTTGGGATAGTCCAGATAGAGAAGTTCTAAGAAAATGCAAGTTCTATGTTATACAATTTAACTGATTTTCACTGATGGACCTTAAATATTAGATCATTCTTTGGAACTCTGCCATTTAAATGTATAAAGGGGCCATGGCTCCCCAGTTAGCCCGGGGTCCCCATATACTTTAACCTGCTGTGTATAACACAATATTATTCTTTTAGTAGTGAATAACACAGTTGTAACCCCTTTAAAATTCTATCAAATATTTTTTTTGACTTGGTCTTCTGTGTAGGTAACCAGTATAAAATGTGGTAACCATTAATCCTATCTATTATGGGGGGCATAGGGTTTGTCACACAGTCTTATGTATAGTATGGTGACATTGTGCCCTCTGTTTCTACTTTTTATCTATGCCAGCTTTGTAACTAGCACAGTAGTTATGTCGTTGGGACCTTCTATCCCTTCAACTAGGAACTCAAGACGGAAGAGCTCAGTGATCCAAATACGAGAAAATTTGAAATTTAGGGAATTGTAGGAGGATACAAAAACATGAATTTTTGGAAACCTTGTGTCTCTGCCTGCAAACTTATGTGGACCTCTTGGAATACTTCATTAAGGTCTTTATCATCTGCCTGTGATTTCCACATCTTGAACCCTCGTACAGATTTCCGTCATCTCACATGAGCCAGAAGCTGTGGTAAATTTTGGCATGTGTGTGTGTAATACGATTTAAGACTTGACATGGAGGTAAAGCAAGGCTGCCTTGTGGTGTACACGCAATGATATTGTGTAAAGGTGTCAATGTCAAGTGCTTGTAAATCCTTGAAGATTAATTGAAGCATGCTTGGACAAGCTAAGAGAAGACGGGTGTTTTCCTCCTTGACTTGAATGTTGTTATCCTCCCAGTTCCCCGGCTGCTTAACTATGTGAAGTGTTCTTCGAGGCTTGTCTACTCTTCACCAATTTAGCTCAAGTGATGCTCTTTGCACTCTTCATTTGCTTCTCTACTCACTTCCAGCTCATTTTTGTCATCTCATCACAAAGAACCATGTGAAGTGGAAGCCGGCTCCCCTCTCCACCGCATTCTGCTTTCGTCTTTGGCTTCTGCATCCATGACACCCTACCATATTTTGTTTTCCCTCACTGCCTGCCAGAGAAGCATATGTGTTTGCTTTCACAGAAAATTAATTGTTTGTGAAATAAGTGGTAGAATATTCCAGTCTGTGTTGATAATTGTCTTTAGCATAGTTTTTATTCCTTTTTTTTACCGTATTGTGTCAGTGGGAGAATGCTTGCTTAATTTATACTGTACACAAGTGTAAAAAAAAAACTTGGGTGCCAAAGAATTGTCGAAATTAGATTTAACAAATGACAAGGAGCATATGGAAACAGAATGGGCAAAATCGTAAAGATTCTGTTTAAGATCACAGCTTTCTTAAGGTGATCAATCAAGGAGAAAATTTGGTTTTGTTCTTTTTTTTTTTTTTTTTCCCCCCGAGGATTCGACTTTTACCTTTTCCGAAGAAATGGAATGTTTTAAATATTATTTTATTGTGCTTGATGCAAATTAATTGAAATGAATAGGGAAAATATCACATGGGTAAGCTTGTATGTATTGGAGGAAGTTATCGAGCCCTGCACTCCAGACAAAAAAGTCATAAAATAAGGATTTGCAACTTTTTGAACTTAATTGCTAAAAAATTTTTTAAAAGTGGGTAGGAAAATAGGCATTACTTATTTATTATAAGGTGCAGAAACATCATAAATTTGGCGAATCCTCTGGGCTCTATGGATATTTGGCATCATTTACGCTAGAAAACTGATCCACTTCCACTCCCCCTTTGGGGAAGTGGTATATGGTATCCAAAATTTAAGTCACATTTTTGTGCAAAAATGTACTTGCACAAAAAATGGTATTTTTTACATGGTTTGTACACCAGTTTTCTGACACACAAGCAATGGTAAATCAGCCTCTATATGTCCAAGCAGAGTAAATCCTCATCATGCTCATGAGGTTCCGAACATCTCATTGGCTTATAGGCTACTGTATTATGGTGCAGATTTTCTGCAATCTTACAACACTTCCTGGGTCCTCTGCCCATCTCTGCTTCCTGGTCTCTCTCACCCCATTGGAATTGACTTCTCAGCAAATCACTGGCCATAGCAGTGACCGGACTCAGCCTCTGTGGCCAGTCCGTTTTATTACTAATCCAGAGGCAGCCGGAACAGTTTATCAGTGTGGAGTCCAAGTGTTGGACCTCCATTGACCAGATACTGATGGTATATCCTATGTGTTGAGCAGGGCTGTGGAGCAAGTAAGTCTCTATCTCTCTCTCTTTCTCCACAGCCTAACCTCTGACTCCAACTCCTTCATAAGTGGCGCAGTAAAACTCCATTAATTCATGAAAAGTCTAGTGATCGAGTCCTATGAAAGTAAAAATGTAACAAACTGTACAACTCCACCCACGATAGTAATGACTATTCTTCTTCTTCACTCTTTACTAGAGAGACCATGGGACTAAAGCCTATATATTCCATATAAGACTCCTTTGGAATGAATGGTATATGGAGACACAACACTATTGGTGTCACTAGCTGGGAATAAATTGAGTAAAGACAGTGTCAGGGATGGAATAAGAAGACTGTCTGTTTTCTTGTAGCATTTGCTGGATCTGAACGAGTTTTATTTATTTCTGGATGGAGCTGTCAGCCGGTATGGTCCTCATAGTACAGTCATGCATATTCATAGTTAATAACATGTTACGTGACATACTGTCACAATCTGAGTCTGAGGGGTCTTTTCAAGAGGAATTCCTGGTAGGTGGGCACTTTCATGTGTTAGATGGAAGGTTTTGAAAATGGCTTTATTTTTAGCATGAATTTATGTACATACCAATACATGCCCCCCTATAGTTCTATTCCCTTTAATTGCACCAATTATATATCCCATTGTGCCAACCCCCACCACTGCACACCTCTCTGGATGTGATTCTGGGCAACAGACTAAATTCCTCTTGTTGTTCTTGATGATACAACCCCAATTTTGTGCTGAAATGAATATATATTTTTTTGTATTGGGAAATTCCTGCTGGGATGAAAGATCACTGACATTTATGCAAATGTGTTAAGCATGGAAAATAACGTAAATTTAGATATTTATCTAACCGTCCATCAGTCTCTCAATCCATCCATCAGCCATTCTATCTAGGCATTGGTCTATTGATCTATCGCTCCTTAAAAATAGTTATTAATTGGCAATATTGTTCAGTTTTCTCCTTTAGACTTGATAAGAACGTGGAATGTTTTGTACTTTGCCAAGTTCAGTCTTGGTGCCTCAGTGGTTAGTTCTGTTGCCTTGCAGCACTGGAGTCCAAGGTTCGAATCTAACCAAGGGAGACATCTGCAAGGTGTTTGTATTATCTCTCCATGTTTGTGTGGGTTTCCTTCAGGTACTCTGGTTTCCTCCCACATGCCAAAAATATACTGATAAGTAAATTGGCTCTGCGTACAAACAACTGACCCTTGTTGGGGATGGGCACCTGTATGGCTGCCACTAACTCCCCTACTCCACAACACTCTCTGTGCCTGGAGTCTTCATGAGAAAAGCGTTTGTCGTTGTCCCAAAAGTTGATTTTTTTTTTTGGACTACATCTCCAGTCTGTGGCCATATTTGATCTCTTTGCATATTGGGATGCGTTATTAAAGGGGTGTTCCAGTTCTTTTTTACCCCATATAGGAGACTTAAAGTTACAAAGTATATACTCACCTGTTCGTTCGTCCGGAGATCCAAGAGAGTCTCCATTCATACCTTTGCTATTTGTTTACCTTCTGCTTGTGTACGATTTCAATAGCCAAACCATTGGTCAGTGCTGATGGTCTGTGCGTCACTGACGCACTCTTGTATGGGCCAAAGGTCAGGAAGACCCAAACAGAGACTCTCCACTGGATCCCCTGCCGATCAGAAAGGTTAGTACATGGTATTTGGTTTTTAAAACCTCCGTATGGGGTAAAACGAAGAACTGGAACACCCCTTTAAGACTGCCATATAGTACGCCATTCTTAAAGGGAGTCTGTCACCAGGGTGAAGCATATTAACCAAGCAACACAGTCAGATGGGTCATGTTCACCTGATTGTAATGCCTTTTTCTCCTTGAAAATTTGTGTCTTTGTCGTCAAGATGCTCATTTATTTTGCAATATGCAAATGAATGTTCTAGAGCATGGAGGGCGGCTCTGTTGCTCCAAATTGCTATGCCCCACATGAGAGAAGACAGGGCCAAGTAAGATTTCAGCATAGCTTCCTGGCCCTCTCATTTAAAGAAAGGAAAGAGGGAAGGAGACGTATTATAGTAGTGTGGAATGTGACAGTTTGGAACTACTGAGGTGCTCTCTGTGCTCCATTTTTTGGCATACAAGGCTTGATAAGTCAACCCTAATGTGTTCTTATAGCCTGGTATATGAACCTGTATTTGCAGCCAGTCACAGCCCCAGCCCACAGGTTTGGTGCCAACATGATCCTTCAGAACTGGATTTTTCTGATTCTGCTCTTGTAGAAGGGCTCTCGAGCAGTAGGTTCACCTCTATAACATCTTTGTGAGACTCCCCCTGTAACTCCTGTTTTATTTTCCTTTTCACCTTTCCTACGTAACTCGTAGCTTTCATTTACATTGTATTTAGAAATATTCGGGTTCTATCTCTCACTACTTTTGCTTTGTATTGATGTAGCTCCGATGGAGTTCTTGACTTCAATCTAACATCTTTGTTTCATTGTAACATTTAACTTCCAGTCACTGGAACTCAGAGTTCCTTAAGCTGGGCAAACAACTGCATGCTGGCATGTGTCCTGTGTCTTAGAAGGTTCATTTACAGAATGCTAAGTCGAGAAATAGAGACATTAAGGAGTACATCAGGTTGGCATCCTGGTCTAGCCCCAAGTGATTTTTTTTTTTTTCTTTTTTTTGAGAGTTTCTGTTTAGGTTTGTTGCAGCTCTCGATACTTTAGGAAGGGGATACCAGAGAGGTTTTGTAGAGTAACAGCTGCATTCCATAGGAATGTACAACTTCACCATGTGACTGTCCCGTGATATAGAATACCAAGAAGAAAGACATGGGATTAAAAAAAAGTGGCCCTTAAGTCTTATAACTGTAAATACATTAGTTGTTATCACATGTCCAAAGTCTGTGTAGTCCCAGCTGAAATGATCAGAACTGTTTCACGTGAGAAATATAAGAGTATATTCTCTAGAAATATGTATAACAGGGTTTCAACGTACCTCTACTTATAAAACTAAATGTATAGTACAGGAATATAAGAAACTTTGTAACATATCTTAGTGAAGAAATCTGTTTCCTTCTCCACTTATCAGTCTGCTCTCCTCCTCCTTATCTTCACTTAGACTGTTTGTTTATATAGAGTCCTTTCCATACACCTCACATACACAAGTTTATGGAGAGGGAGGAGGCTCCTGATTTTTTTACATCATTCTATGCACTGGCAATTGGAAAACACAGAGCGGTTGGAAACTTACTGGAGCACCACTGGTCTCCCCGGTCCCACAACGGCACAAAAAAAAAAATCTGCTCAGTAAGATGCTCGGAAATTTCCTCTGAGTAGACATTTCCTGTGTATCAATACAGTACAATGATTTGGAGACAAGCAAGACTTTGGTAAACCTCTGAACAGGAGAAGGGGAATTGGTGAAGTGAGCCTGTACACATTTTTTAAAACCACTTAATAAAATAGAACAAAAATGTTACCGTATAAAAAGGTTCTAATTCAAAGTTTTTTTGTGAATGGCAAAGGATCAGACTTTCTCACTTTTTGTGGGCCACCCCAAGCAATTCCAAAAACAGAAGATACTGAAGTTATGCCAAATAGGCTTGGAAATTTGGAGACCTTTGTACACTGTCAAGTTTAATATAAAGTCATTGATTATTAATTCTGTCACATATGTTTACGGCCCGAAGGGTTGGTGTTATTAAGCACAGGAGCATCAGATACAGCGGCTGAGCAGCAGATTTACACTCCTATCTTAAAGTAGGGACATCGTCTTCACAACATGTTAGCATGTCCTGGGGGCTAATTCGGCATCTAATGCTGTTTTAGGTGGGATTTTGCTAACAAAAACATGTCAACACAAATGAAGCCACTAATATGCAGATAAAATCAATTTGTGTTTAATGCTAGAGAAAGACTTCACAGCAGAAATTTCAGATACTTTATTCTAATTTTTGGGGTTTTTTTGTCATGGTTTGAGAAAGTTGATATATTGGATATTCAAAAAGATTCAAAGCCCCAAAGAGAAAACAATGGATTGTATTATAAATTCCATCCATAATTTCCATTCTTCATTTCCTAATGTTAATTCTTACTTGTTAGTTCCCAGGATTGTGTATTTTTGAATAGATCTCAGATTGAGCGTATTTTTTGGAAAAAAAAAATTTCAGTATATATTTTTATGCTCAGTGAAATTCATGCCTTTTTTTTTTTTTGCCTTCATCTTCACTTCATTACGGTTAGTTCTCCACTGCTAAGAGGACATGAATAGGCTGCAAAGTGTAAGGCTTTGAAGTTATCTAATGAAAAACCCTGCTTAAGTGCCTCCATTGTAGAGGCTGCCCTTTGTCACTATTCCCATTGTCCCCAGTATTCATTGCGTGTTCTTTGGAAAGAAACCTTTTTAATGACTGTCTTTGTTTTATTATACGTAGAATATACATTGCTGTCCTTTGTGCTGGTTGTAATACATTATCACTAAGTGTACTCTTGGTTAAGGATCCAGTTTTGTCTTTATTTACTTCTTTTTGACTCTATAACTTTTTGTTTGTACTTTTTATATTGACATTGATTTTCACTATTTATTTTTGGCTGATTTTTGATATACCCAAAGTATTTTTCGGTCCATGTTTAGGCTTTTTGTCCATTTTAGACAAAAGCATAGAACACTGCAAAATATCTTTACTTCTTTAAGGCTCTATAAGATAGGGGATAAATTCCTGATCGATGGGGGTCTGACTACGGAGAACCCCACCGATCCTGAGAACGGGGTTGTATTGCCCTGTTGTGAATGCAAGCACGGGAAAAGCATGGAAGCATCGGAGGAAGCCCGGGTACAGCACTCTGCTATCTTCATATTGAACCTAAGACCCCTGTTCTCGTGATCAGTTGGGGTCCCAGCAGTCGGACCTTCACCAACCTGGTGGATAAGGACTAACTTATCACTGAAATACCCCTTTAATAGCATTTTATAACAGCATATTGAAAAATAAAAATCCTTTGTAAAGTATTTCTTGCCTTTACTAGTTGCTGTCAGATTCTTTCTTACCTCCACTGCTGGGTCCTATACATTCTGACTACTTCATGCTATTATTGTGACCTGATCATTTAGAAACCATCGACTGTCTTGAGTGTTCATGTGGTTTCACTATAGACATATCATAACATGGAGGCCAGCGTTTAGGAAAGCAAAACAGTTAAGTATCTATCGAAGCGCATTTTTGATAGGTGTTTTGCTATTGTCAAAAATGTACCTTTTAAAAAAAAAATGTTATTATAAAAATGCTTGGGTGCAGTGATTTTAATGCCTTGAAAAGGGAAGGAAGAAATTTCACTTGTGCTTAAAGAGGACCTTTTACCAACTCAAACTTTTTGCATGCTTCAATAGGTGCTGATTCCGGCACAGTTGGCATTTTTCCTCTGGCCCCTACATTTCCTGAGCAGTTGGTGCTGTTAGTTTCAACACCCAATATGCTATTAGGCTTAGCAGGTGGGCAGTCCTGGGCTGGATCAGACAGACAAGGACCGCCCACCTGACAGTAAAGAGCTTAATTAGCATATTGGGTGCTGAAACGAACAGCACCAATTGCTCAGGAATGGTGGGGGCTGGAGAAAAAAATTCCAACTACCTCGGAATCAGTGGAGCAGAACTTAATAAAGGATGCAGAGATGCTGAAAGGTTCTCTTTAAACACTGAAACCTAACAAATCTATTTTATATATTTTATTTCTACATAAAGTATTAATGTTTTATTCTTCACAAATTCTCTTTCGGCTGCAACGGCTGTTTTTGAATTCTCTTTTTACAATTTTTTTTCTCGTCTCTTGCTATATCTTCCATAGCACTAATTATTTTTTGTCCAGGCTCCAAACAGAAGACCTTGTTATTCGGCAAGCTTCTTTTGTCGCACCCACCCTGAGTCAGGCCAGCATCTTTGTAGTAAAATTAATTGCAGGACATATAATATGACGCTAAAGAGGAACTAATGCTTTTGCTTTAAACAATGGATTCCCCTCTGAGCTCCGAATCTTTGATGCCTGTCTGCAAAATAAGGCTCTTAGGCCCCATATTTTTGACCTGCTAAACAAAACAAAGTAAAGACAGAGTGTAAGTGATGTGCATTGTGACTTTGCTGTGCCCTCATCACTGTACCATCATGGGGGGTGGGTTATCCATTGTAGACTATAGATGTGATTAGGGAAGCTAACAGCAGCTAATGCTTGCTTACAACCCTGTCCTGTCTATTCCCTGTTTCATGCTGAGGACTTGTGTAAAGTTATAGCCAGAGCACCCAGTGCATCATTACCAACAATTAGCCCCCGCAAACCACGAGTGACGTTCACTATTGTCTTAACAAATAAGTACGTTGATATGC
Organism: Leptodactylus fallax; assembly: GCA_947044405.1. Lineage (NCBI taxonomy): Eukaryota > Metazoa > Chordata > Amphibia > Anura > Leptodactylidae > Leptodactylus > Leptodactylus fallax. The sequence goes on along the minus strand of CAMRHE010000068.1, from coordinate 6,810,087 downwards.
GGATTTATGTAGTCAACTTTTTCTGTTTAACGTTCGCCCCTTGGCTTGTTTTTGCTCGACACCGTGCATTAAGAATCATGTTCGTTGCAGCATTCTTTTTGGTTTTTGCAAAAAAAAAAATTATGTTTTTGCAAGTTCAAAATGTATTTACAGTGGGGAAAAAAATATTTAGTCATCCACCAATTGTGCAAGTTCTCCCACTTAAAAAGTCATCATAGGTAGACCTCAACTATGAGAGACAAAATGAGAAAACAAATCCAGAAAATCACATTGTCTGATTTTTTTTTTTTAAGAATTTATTTGCAAACTATGGTGGAAAATAAGTATTTGGTCACCTACAAACAAGCAAGATTTCTGGCTCTTACAGACCTGTAACTTCTTCTTTAAGAGGCTCCTCTGTCCTCCACTCATTACCTGTAGTAATGGCTCCTGTGTGACATTGTTATCAGTATAAAAGACACCTGTCCACAACCTCAAACAGTCACACTTCAAACTCCACTATGGTGAAGACCAAAGAGCTGTGGAAGGACCAGAAACAAAATGGTAGCCCTGCACCAGGCTGGGAAGACTGAATCTGCAATAGGCAAGCACCTTGGTGTGAAGAAATCACCTGTGGGAGCAATAATTAGAAAATGGAAGACATACAAGACCACTGATAATCTCCCTCCATCAGGGGCTCCACGCAAGATCTCACCCCGTGGGGTCAAAATGATCACAAGAACGGTGAGCAAAAATCCCAGAACCACACGGGGGGACCTAGTGAGTGACCTGCAGAAACCTGGGACTAACGTAACAAAGGCTACCGTCAGTAACACACTACGCCGCCAGGGACTCAGATCCTGCAGTGCCAGACGTGTCCCCCTGCTTAAGCCAGGACATATCCGGGCCCGTCTGAAGTTTGCTAGAGAGCATTTGGATGTTCCAGAAGAGTATTGGGAGAATGTCATATGGTCAGATGAAACCAAAGTAGAACTGTTTGGTAGAAACACAACTCGTGGTGTTTGGAGGAGAGTGAATGCTGAGTTGCATCCAAAGAACACCATACCTACTGTGAAGCATGGGGGGGCAACATCAGGCTTTGGGGCTGTTTCTCTGCAAAGGGACCAGGACGACTGATCCGTGTACATGAAAGAATGAATGGGGCCATGTATGGTGAGATTGTGAGTGCAAACCTCCTTCCATCAGCAAGGGCATTGAAGATGAAACGTGGCTGGGTCTTTCAGCATGACAATGATCCCAAGCACACCACCAGGGCAACGAAGGAGCGGCTTCGTAAGAAGCATTTCAAGGTCCTGGAGTGGCCTAGCCAGTCTCCAGATCTCAACCCCATAGAAAAACTTTGGAGGGAGTTGAAAGTCCGTGTTGCCCAGCGACAGCCCCAAAACATCCCTGCTCTAGAAGAGATCTGCATGGAGGAATGGGCCAACATACCAGCAACAGTGTGTGCCAACCTTGTGAAGACTTACAGGAAACGTTTCACCTCTGTCATTGCCAACAAAGGAGATAGAACAAAGGATTGAGATGAACTTTTCTTATTGACCAAATACTTATTTTCCACCATAATTTGCAAATAAATTCTTTAAAAATCAGACAATGTGATTTTTTTGGATTTGTTTTCTCATTTTGTCTCTCATAGTTGAGGTCTACCTATGATGACAATTACAGGCCGGCCTCATCTTTATAAGTGGGAGAACTTGCACAATTAGTGGCTGACTAAATACTTTTTTTTTCCCCACTGTATAAGAGGAAGTGCAGGTGTATCCTAGCCAAACAAATCCCATATTGCATCATATTATGCCACATTCTCCTATACAAGCAATATAATGTTACTCATATGATTAATACTACAAGAGCCCACTGTTTAGGGCAAAGTTATTATCACAGTTTCATTTTGTAGAGAACCTTTCACCAACTCTATTGACTCCAGATCTTTGAATTCTTCAATAGAAGCTGTTTCAGACGAAGTTGGAATTTTTTCTGTAGCCCTGAGTTTTTCCTGAGGCATCTATACTGTTAGCTTCAGCACCGGGTATGTTAAATACACTTTATGCTGTCAGGGGGCGGTCCTGGGATGGAACGGACAGTCTGGGACCACCCACCTGACTATAGAGAGCATAATTGAGCTGAAACTAACAGCACCGATTGCTTGGGAATGGTAAAAGCTAGAGAAAAAAAATTCCAACTGCAGCATAATCATTGGGCAGCGCCTATTGAACATTACAATGAGTTGGAGGTGCTGAAAGGTCCTCTTTAGGAATCAGTTTAGTTTCCTTTAGTTCTTACCTGTCAAACGAAAGACATATCACTTATTCAAAGGATATAAAATAACTGTCCATACTGGGACCTCTCTCCAATGACTAAAATAGGGGTCCCTTGTCCACCTGTTTTTGAATGTATCGGTGATCATGTATGTCCGTTGTTCCATTCAGACCTTTGGGACTGACTGACATGGCCAAATACAGAACTTTGTTCTTTTCATTGGTTCCGTAGAGTGGAATAAAGTGGCAGTTGATGTTCATGACTGCCACTCCATTCAGACAGGGCGACACTTGGACCACCTAAACCTGTAGAGTTCCTAAGAGTGGGCACCATAGTGATCCAACACTTATCTTCTACCCCTTTAAAGCTCATTTAGAGAGTCTGGAAATGACAAGTGGAGGACTTTTTGGAAGACCCTTAGAAATTAAACTTATTTATGAACAACGCCTTATTGATGTGGTATTAGTGGACATCAGTATCAGAGTATATATATATATATATATATATATATATATATATTACAATGAGTATATGAACTTATGACACATCCACAAAACACTAATTCTTACCATGACAAGGGCCCAAAATACTTGTGACCTAACAAGTCTTCAGTTAAGGTGTCTTTGTAAAAAAAAAAAAAAATTTGAAGGGGTGGCTCCTTATAGGTCTTGTTGCCGATGGAGATCCAAATGTTCAAACATGCAGCAATGACTTATTGATGTGATATTAGTGGACATCAGTAAGTTTCTACTCATGAATCCCTTATGATTAAGAATTTCCATAATGTGTGTGTGTGTGTGTGTGTGTATATATATATATATATATATATATATATATATATATATATATATATATTACAATGAGTATATGAACTTATGACACATCCACAAAACACTAATTCTTACCATGACAAGGGCCCAAAATACTTGTGTCCTAACAAGTCTTCAGTTAAGGTGTCTTTGTAAAAAAAAAATAATAATAATTTGAAGGGGTGGCTCTTACAGGTCTTGTTGCCAATGGAGATCCAAATGTTCAAACATGCAGCAATGACTTATTGATGGCATTAATATAAAATCATTATTCATTTTTAAAAGACTCAGAATGGTATAAAAAAATTATTCTGCTTTAACCAATTTTCCATTGCTCCCATTCTGATAATTTCGGGATTCCCCGTCCCAATTTTCTGGTCACTCTCAACACGCGCTCTCTGCTACTGTGATTGAGGTACCAGGTAGTAGAGACCATCATGGAACTGGAGAAGCATTGGCTGGTGACTGGTGAGTTGGATATGGCCCCATTATTTGTTGAAACCATTACAAAATCAAAATGGTTTCTTCTAAGAGTGTCCAAAACCCAATACATTTGACACATCAGGTTCTCCATTATGATGGCCCAGTTGGACGTCGCCATCTCCCCTATTGGATATTCTGTCCTAGTCTCCGTTACATTTTTGTCCTCTGCGTTTCATCATTAATAACTAGTAAATAAATGGATAGCCGACACAAATGTGTGTGATCTTGTGTTGTTTCTATATCTACTGTGTAGGCAGCTGACCTCCATTTTGTTGAAGAACATACACTGACATCTCCAACTGCACTAAACATCTTTTAGATTCAAAAACTCACTTTCTCCCCATTTGTATTACTATTATTATTTAATATACATTCATAGTGACACAGAAAGCATGAAACAGTCGGGGAACTTGCTCAATAAGTGGGATTTTTTAATGATAGTAATTTTTCTCTGTGTGTTTTGTGCTTCACTGGTTATGAATGCAGAGATTGTATTTTCCCAGAGCTGATATAGTTGTCATGTTTACATCAAATTTTAATTATTGGCCCTTTTGACACAAAGAATAGAAAAGAATCCATACTTTACGCTAAATGATAAGAGATAGGAACGCTGGTGTAATTGATAGTTTTAGGTATTTTGGGATATTGAAGCTTTGACTTTTGCAGGTGTTGAATTAATGAAATGATAACACCCCCCAAAAAATGTGTTTGCTTAAGTGCCTAATATAATTGCTTGATTTCTGTTGTGCGTCTCAAGAAAGTTTTTCAAAAAGTTTGCAAGTTCTTTGAATTTATGGATTTCTGTGAAATTTCTGAGAAACTTTTTATATTGGTCAAATAGATATTGTAGGAGACTCCAGGAAAAACTGATACCCAAGTGCCAAACCTGAGTGGGCAGCACATGACATGCAGAGGTAATAAATAAGACTTGCACCCTCCTTTCTCAGGATGGGTAGAGGTCTTCGTCACTGGATTCCCAACCCATCCAGGATAAATATGTTTCATGGCATGACCACTTTAAGTTGGCCATAGACTAGACTTTTTGGGTTTCTATAACTATGGAAAAGATTCCTGTGTTGACATTTTTGGGTCCTTGTTAAGAGCAGGTACAAAAGAATTTGGGAAGAGCTGTGGCCACACTTACCTATTTGCCTGTGGTGGGTGCTATGCTACAATTCTGGTCCCCATTGCCAAGGTAGGGTATACACAAAATTACTGATGGAACAGCATGACCGTTTCCGATGCAGGGTCAGTTGTTGGTTCTTTTTTATTGGTTCTGAAGGAGAATATTGCAATGTAACATAGTTTCTGACCTGTTCACACGTTGGTGCCATATGGAGGGTTTCTGAACTGCACTGTATGGATAAGGAAATTGGCCTCCTGCAGCTCAGCAAGCATTTACCCAGTATGATCCAGGAGCCCACCATGCACCACCAATATCTTTCTCCAGCCTGATGAAGGTTGAAATAAAAGTTGGGGATCTCTTTCCTATGAGATGTCCGGTTACCGGTATGGTTGAAATATTAAATATCCTTCTATATTTGCATTTTTGATTATTTTTTCCTTGTAAAGGAGCTAGGTGGAGGGAAAAATAAAGCTTACCTCACTCCATTCCCTGGATAAACTTTACTACCTATATGCTGGTCTTTCGGAGCCCTGATGATTACCATTGCAGATCGCAGCGGAGCGTCACTCCGACATTCTATGACGTAACCAACTCTAGCTGCAGGACCACAGAGTAGTCGTAGTCGGTCATGTGACAGATTTGGAGGCAGGAGGGTGAGATTTTCAGTCTCCCCAGCTGAGATGATTATCAGGGTTCCGGGAGACCTGGGTATATATTGGTAATAAAGCTGCACTGGTAATCTTTAGTTTCCTCCACATAACGCCTTTAAATAATATTGTCAGTCTTTTTACTTTAAGGAGAAGTATGCTATAATAACAATAAAAAAAAAATAAAAGAAGAATTCCCACCATCGTAACGGACTGCTGGAGTAAATGGGGTTAATTCTTCACAACCTTTCAAGTGATTTTATCGTATTTTAAGTTCACTGACACCATTACGGTTTTGAACAGTTAAGAAGGCTCAAGTGGGTGCTTGAGTACTTGAAAGCGACAACGGGCCAATGTTGAATCTAGGCAAAAAAAAAAAAAAAAAAATATATTGAATTTTTTTATCCCCTTAAAGTGCCCGGGATTGGACGTTCACACAACCTTATTAAAGCAAGTGTTTAGGACTGATACTTTTGCGTTACTTCAAAGAAGTCTCACCAGGGAAGATGAGATGTTAGCTTTTCACCCCCCCCCCCCCCCTCCTTCCAAATCCTATTCCATCCTTCAAAATTACTGTTGACTAACAAGTTGTGTCTCTTTTCTCTGAGTCTCCGGGTGCAAAACAAGTACTTGAGAAGAGAGAGACATTTATGTTGGAGCCTGTGATCCTTACTCAACCAGAAAGAGACTGCATGTGGAGGGAGCCCTCTTGCAGCATTCCACATTTTTAATGAGCTGCCTTGCAAAGGGTACCGGCTTCCCTCTTTTTTTTTTTTTTTTTCTTCTTTTTTTAAGCTGTAACTGAAAAAAAAGGATTTGTCCTCATTAAGAAGGGAATTCTGTCGAATGATAGTTAAAGGTGTTCCTCTAAGACTCCGTCATCACCTTTCAACTAAAAGACCCAATTTAATTATTTTTTTTACATTTTTGGACAAGTAGTTCCATACTGAAATTTTTGGAATTTTTTTAAATGTACTATATTAAAAATATAAGTAAACTAAACCAAGATGGGGCAGAACGAGTTAAAAGTTCCCTTAAGTAATTCCTTTTTGTACTCTCCCAGCTTCTCGAACAATGGCAAAGTTGAGTATATCATGTCATGTCACACTTAGGTAGAAACCAAGCATCTTGGTGTGTGATACAATATTGCGATAATGTCTATTTTATACCTAGGTGGACAAACACAATTAAAGGCTGGTCACTTATTGTTCAGGCTCTGTTTGAAATAGTCTCAGAGTACATCGCTTCTGCCAAAGCCGTCTGTGTACGCTCAAGAAGACAAGCTTTTCAAAGTCTGTGCAGTCCAGTATAATCTAATGGTTCGCTTACACCTCCCTTACTTAACAGTGTCATGGAAAGTAAGGATCCGGCCATTCATAATTTACATGTCATTTGCTGCTTCATATTGTGTGAAATTTAATTACACAGCTTAAATCGTAGCCAGTCCTCGCTTGTCTCGGAGAGTGCTCACAATAAGGCATTGATCTGAGTCCAGCATTCACTCCTAGTCTGTCTTTTATCAAATCACCTTCTGGTGCGGCCATCAAGACTGGCCAGTTGTTCTTTTCACTCCATTGTAAGGAAAATGAGAGAATTTGACCCCCATTTTCATTTAAAAATCCAGGGCATCATATAAAGGCTGCAGCTTGAAAAGATTTTATTCAGCGCGCTATCACAATAGAATATACAGATAAATTTTCTGAAGGTGATTACAGAGCCTGCCCGGGTCCCTCTCGCCCTGTAATAGTTTTTATACAACGCCTATTGAGTCCCGAGAAAAATAAAATACTAAAACTCCCCACAGGTGTCGATTTTATTATTTTTTCAACAAACACTTCTGGTAGAGGGGAACCCCTGATCTACAGCTACAAATTACTAATCATCCGCATTATTCAGCGTTTTAGTCCATTTCTGAAACTTTCCCTTTAAATCAAAAGGGCCGCTTTTTGGTAATTGCTGGCTGCTAAGCCTCCTGATGAGAGACTCATATAAGAATAATCCTTCTGACGACTCTTACTGGCTTCCATCCCACTCCTTGGCAAAACACTGAGACTGAATTAAGAGGATGAAGAGGATAATTATTAGATTCAGGAACAGTTTCCCAGCAAAATCTGTTTTTATTCACCGCCATGAAAAACTGTTTATGGTTTTGGGAATACTCTGTTATGGTAATAGGAAGGAACCAACTTGTGACCTCATTTTACAATTTTACGGCTGGCTCAAAGGATGGCAAAAGACTCCTCTATCTACCTCCGATGGAACTTTAAAGTTGATGAGTTTTCCCGGAAGTTGCTTCTACTTTACTTGGTTTAAAGTAACTTTTTGGACCTGTGTAAAAAGTTGGAGGATCGGGCTTATGATGGTTACATGCGTATAAGATGGATTTTCATTCCCTCGATTTTTGTATTGGGGAAATTTAGTTTGTGATTCCTATAAAAGTTTACCAGGGAATTTGCTTTTTTTTTTTTTTTTTACGGAATTTTCTTTAAAGGGGTTATGCTTCAAAAAGTATATGGGTGAGGACATATACCCAATCGGTGAAGGTTTGACCACTGAGACTCCACCAATCCTAAGAACATGGGGGTTGTTTCCCCTTCACGAATTTAGCCTGACCACAGGTCATTTGGTGGATGAATCTGCGTTGTTTTTAACTTCAATGTAGCTAAAGTACAGACTCTATCTCCGGTGCTCCCTTTTAAATGAATGGGAGCTTCGTTTACTAAGTGACATGTCTACATTCAACCCGGCTACGTCAAGCCAAGGTATATTTCAATACTTGCACAGGCGCTGGAACTTGCAGAGATGTGTCCGTTGAGTCTCATTGGGCTCATCACTAGGTGAAGTAACACATATGGACTTAGTTAAGATATTTGGGACACTAAGCCATCGTTCCATAAGGACCTGTGGGTGGTTACTGTCCCGAATAGCCCTAATATGTTCCCTTTAGAAAGAAGTCTCTTGGCAGTCGGTCAGATTCTAACTGTTCATTGGTGAATGGTGGCCAATAACATGCCTCATCCCTTTGGCTTGGCACATCTCATACATCCCATCACCATATCTCAAAAATGTGGACAACTTGAAGGACAAGTTCACTATGCATATACTGATTCTTAGTCACCCATGTAATATACTTGTTACATGGCTCGTTGGGTCCTGAGTTAACTCCTTGACCATCCCTACAGATTAGTCAAAGTCAACAAAGTAGACCTACTATTTAGACACTGGCTGACCGAACTCATCATGAAGAGTATATGACATTCATGACTCTTCTATTCAGGTCATCACTTATAGACATTTATAATTTTGTATGTTCTGCTCGCAAGTGCATTGTCCTTTGTTCTGGCTGTATGACTATAGCTGCTGATAGATGTCTGGGCAGCCTGGGGATCTTGGTTCAGTGTCTTATTAAAACATATGGTTCACCTGCTGTCCTGCACCTTGTGGCTGTTTAACGCATTTCACTGGAAACTATTCGGGTACAATATCTCTTGTGTCCTCTGCTGGATTTTTTTTTTTTTTTTTTTTTTGTACCTGTGCTCTATAATTCTAGAAGAACTTGACGTTCTCTTATTCTGTAAATTTGCAATACGTTAAAGATTAAAATTAGATCTGAATGCCCCCTTTTTCCCAAAAACATCGGGATTTTCGACTAATGAAAGTCTTTCCATTGTTGCTTTGTTCATCATGTCACTATTTCTGAAATTAGTGTTTGGTCTCCATTGAGTAAGTCTGTATCTTCAAGGAAAATGTATTCTAACCACATGGGCGGGAAATTAATCAAGCCTTGCACAAAATTCTGGTGTTTTCCAAAATTTTTAACTCATTTGTACAAAAAAATTTGTGACTTTTGCTTTCTTACACTACTTATCCCACTTATAAACAGTGGGTGGGAAATTTGGTGTAATTAGACCAATCAAAAAGTTGCATTTGGCAAATCTGATAGTCACAAAAATTGTCGCACTCTCACTCTGTTTAGAAGGTGAAGGAGCATCTTAGAACAGAAGTGATTCGCCAAATATATCAATCATCAGATCCATTAAAGGGATTTTCCAGGCTAAATAATTAATGATCTAGTGTTAGGATAGGTCATCAATTAAGACCCCCGGGCCCCAGGCCGACCAGCTGTTTCAAGAGATTGCAGCATTCAGATGAGTGCTGCAACCTCTTCTGTACATACCAATTACAGCACCTTGCATTTTTACAACAGCTGTGATTGGGATTGCAGCTCAGTCCATTCAATGGAATGGGATTGAGCTGTGATCAGGACATGTGACCGATGAACGTGATGTCACATGGACTCTGAAGCAGAAACGGTGCTCATAGAGCACTGCTGCCACCTCGAACAACTGATCCCCTCGGTCCCAGGTGTCGAACCCCCACAGATGTACAATTGTTGAATTATCCTGTCTTACAGCCAGACACAGGACTATAAGGACATGGAGCTTGAACATGGCTGGGCTCCTGGAACACTCAGAGAAGATTGTTATGTATTGTTCTTAATTTTAAAGAGGACCTTTATCCACCTCCACAAACTCCAGCTAACTACATCCTTTAATAGGCTCTGCTCCACTGCCGCAATTGGAGTTTTTTTTGTCTCTAGCCCCACCATTCCTGAGCAATCAGAGCAGATGGTTATTGGTGCCTGTTATGCCAGACTCTCTACTGTCAAGTGGGTGGTCCAAGACAGAAGAGGCTATGAGCATTATTGTGAGCCCTCCAACGCTGCCTCTGATTGGACAGTGTCAGAGAGCTCAGAATCTCACACCCCTTTGCTTGAGAGTAGATCCTAATTATAAAATCAGGGACCAAAACTAACTGCACTGATTGTTTGGGGACGGTGGAATCTAGAGAAAAAATTCCAACTCTGTCGGAATAAGGGGAGCAACATGTATTAAACAATATAAAGAGCAGGAGTTGGTGGGGGTGGTGAAAGGTCCTCTTCAATTCTCATATGAGACAAATTTGGATCAATGAAAAGGAGGTTTGACAAACATCAAAAATGGTGAGAGAGTGCAAACTTTTTGTTGGAAGTGAATTATTATAAGACTCGGTCTTGGAAAACTCCTTTGTGTCTTGTAAATCATAAAAATGGTGGGTACTCTAAAAGTGATATTCCCAACATATGCCATGGGCATGTATCGGAAAGCCACAGAAATCAAATGTATGACCTGTCATGGGGTTGATGGTGATGGCTGTAAGTCGTCTTGTTTCTGAAACCTCCGTTGTTTTACCCACCCAAGGCATGATTTTTTCAGCTAGATGTTACGTCTTCATTAACACCTCCTATATCTGTCTGTCTTCGTCGTGCAGTCCATGGTTCCCCATCAAAAATATTAGTTTATTGAAATGATTTCTGTGATTACTTTTCACCCTTCCATCCCTCGCTCCGCTTTCTCTTCCCTTCTCTCTCCCTGTTATTCTCCTGCTGCGGTCTCAGCTGTCATATCTGAACAAGGCATTTTTAAGCCCGGGGCAAGCCACACATTTGCTCCATTTTCCATTTTTTCATTCCTGCACAAAACACATTTTCTGCTGCACTGCACATGAACTGAGTGAAAATATGAGAGGTAGAGTACAGTAAACCTTTCACTGCCCTAATTATTTGGGCTACGCACTAAGAAATAGGACTCCGCAATGTAGGAGCAGGGGTAGAAATTAAGCTTTCAAGTTTTATTACAATTTATACCAAACATTTAAAATTGTTTCATTTTTAAATATATATATGTTTTTTTTTTCTTTTTACTTTTATATTCTGGGTGAAGTTCCTGAAAGTGTTACATTGAATTTACTATATCGTACATAACAATGCTATAAAGTAACATCGGTGGAAAATGACTTCACAGGTCAAGTAAATCCTTGCTGTCCTCGTGACCCAAATTTTTAGCCGAGCTTATTACATGAGTCATTTTACCTATTTATTTTTCTTTTTGGTTGCATTTTTGCATAACTTAGAAGTTGACCTCATCATCTAATGAAGACTTAGAACAGAAGTTACCATTGAACTTGCAAACTTACAAATGGAAGGTCTTGTAACATTCTAAACAAAGTGGTGTTTTTGTTTCAGAAAATCTCACGATTCTAAGCAATGTACTATGGATTTCAGGGCAGGTTTTTTTGAAAGTTGTAAAAATGTTCACGGTTGAGAATACCCATGTAAAATAGATTTCGGCACCCTTCCCTATGGAAGCAGGAGTCCATACTAATGAAAAATATTGATGTGGTTGTCTTGGATGTCTAGATGACACTTCGGAAGATCACTTTCTTTGGATGTACCCTTTAGTAGACATACACATAAAGATGCTCTCTGTGGCCTCCCAAATATCTCTCTTATGCCTCGCCAATCCACCCTTAAAGGGGTTTTCAGGGCTGAAAATATTGATGACCTATTCTAAAGATGGGTCATTAATATCAGATATGTGAGTGTCTGACACCCACCACCCACATCGATTAGCTGTTGACAAGAGCTGATACACAGAGAATGGAGCAGGAAGCAGACAGCTCTGTTCTCTGTGTAGTGGCAGAACTTAGGTACTGCAGCTAAGGTGTATTCAAATGATTGGCAGTTGTTCTCCAGTAATCTGGTCTGGCCACTACAAAGAGAACAGCGCTGTCTGCTTCTTGCTCCATCCTCAGTGTGTCAGCCTAAGAACAGCTAATTGATGGGGGTGGTCTGCTTGTCAGACCCCCACTAATATGATTTTATTGACCTTTTAAAGGATAGGTCATCAATATTTTTAGCCTGGTAAAATCCCTTTAACTCTCCTGCCTCCTCTCTCCTCTGCTAATCCCTTCACTGGCTACCCGTTGCCCAATTAATTCAATGCAAAATATTGACTATGACATACAAGCCCATCCACAACTTGTTCCTTCCATACATCTCTGATCTAATTACACGATACATCCCTAAACATAATCTCCGATCCTTACAAGACCTCCTTTTTTCCCTCTCTGCTTATTCTGGAATTCGCTGCCCAAACACATCAGACTGTCCCCCATAATCGAAACCTTCAAATGCAACCTGAAGACCCACCTGTTCAGAATTGCTTATTGGCGATACACTGCCATTTGAGTCATTTTCACCCTTGCCTATTGTCTCCACCTACCTTCATTTGTGGATTGTAAGTCCTCATGGGCAGGGTTCTCTTTCCGGTTGCACCAGTTCAGTCATATCATTTAGTTTTTTGTTTATTGTACTTATTACTGTATTGGTATTTGTACCATGTAAGTAAACCCGCTCTTTATATGTACAGCCATGGAATTAATGGGGATCTAAAAAATAATTACATGGGAATCCCTTAAGCAATCCTGGTGATGGTTCTTATTTTAACTCTTGAATATCATCATCCATGCATACATACTATAGAATGGTATAGACTTGGTAAACAATGATAAACTAGTTCAAATAAATGTTGGAACCCCATCAATTCCCAGAATGCCTCATTCCTTCAGATTTTTTGGGCTGCCTATTAGATGTATGAAGTGGTGACCAAGCATAAATATAACCAGGGGTGTAGCTATAGGCAGTGCAGAGATCCAATCATTACTAGGCCCTGGACCATGAGGGGGCCCCAAAGCTCCCTCTGCCACATAAAATATACAACTATTCTAAATGGCACAAGGTAGATAGGAACCCAATTCCAGATTTGGTCCTGAGGCCCATGAACTTCAAGTTATGTTTCTGAAGGTGGTCCACCTTTGGGGAGGTAAAGGGCGGATCAGCAGGTCCTTGGACCCTAAAGTTGTTTACTTAACACAGACAACCATGTTATTATGATAGCCACCATGGTGAAAAGATGGGATTGGTTCTTGGGAAGTGTCGTCAGTCGATCTTTTTTCCTATATTCGTTCATATAGACAGAAGTTATAAGGACAAGACAACGGATGCTGATGGTCTTCACGAAAATAGCTCTTTACCCCAAACTGCTACCTGTACACTCCCTTTAATAGGTACATGTATCGGCTGAATTGCTTCCGTGTAGTTCTTGCTAGAATATCCTGGTGCATTTTGTTTAATGGTTCATGTTCTGTTGGAGATCGGATACCCTGTTATTCCAAAATATAGATTTACAGCGCTGTCCATCTCCAGCAGCCGGACAGTGTAACGACACTTACTTATATTCCTTTTGCATGGGTTTCCATGACAACTGTCCATTTCTCTGCATTTTTCCTACTCATTACCCATCACCACCAATTTAAACTTACCGTCACATCGCAGGACTATGTTCTGTTCAGTAAACTATCCCCAAAACAGAGACGGGAAATATTAGGTCAGACCTGCGGAATGGGAGCGGCTAAATGTTCCTCTCTGCTTGTTACTGGATGAATGTTTTTTGTTAGTGTTTTTGTCACGATTTACACATTAAAGGACACATTTTAGATCAGAAAAAAATTATAGCTAAATATTTGTCACCATTACAGGACAACAGACAGAGGAGCGCACCAATAAGCATATACAGGTGCAAAGAGAAACAGTGGCTGTGATGGTGTCGCTGACAAACTGGCCGCAAGAATATTAGTTGTCACCAGATCCTAACAAATCTCCCCAGCCATGCAGATAGGTAGGTTAGGGTTACCTGAATCAAATGGTGTTTTCCCCTTGTGAATCGCTGCCTCCGTTGCCAAGATATCCCCATTTTTGTATATATGCAAATGAGTTCTATGGCGTAACGTTGCCATTTTTCCAAAGAGGTAAGTGACAACACCCTTGTTTCTCCAAAGAGCTCATTTGCCTATGGAAAAAATGCTGCAAAGTAAGACTTTTTTTATGTTAATTACCAAAGAGTGAAATATGAATCACTTTAACACTCTTTATATGATAATCTACACTGCAGCTCTGGGTCATGGTCTCCATCTTCTTCATTGTGCATTGAGTGTATCCGCAACTTTCTTCAACTCGGTAGTGGCATCAGCCATCTTCTTTGGAGTGGCCTGCTGGGGGAGCAGTATATCAACCAGGGACAGAAATAAACTTGACAAGCTGATTAGAAGGGCCAGCTCTGTCCTGGGGAGCCCACTGGACCCAGTGCAGGTGGTGGGTGACAGAAGGATACTGTCTGTGGTGAGCTCCATGCAGAAGAAGAAGTCCCATCCCATGCATGAGACTGTGATCGCGCTGAGCAGTACTGTCAGTGACCGACTGCTCCACCCTAGGTGTGAGAAGGAGCGCTATCGGAAGTCTTTCCTCCCCACCGCGGTTAGGCTGTACAACCAACACCGACCTAAGCGGAGATCATTACACACAGAGAACTGAAAATATCTCTCTGCCTGTTAAATCCCCCCCCCCCTGCTCGCCCTATCTGTCTGTCTGCTATCAATGTAATGCCTCTCACCTTGGAATATTCCTGTACATGTTGTATTTGTATTTGTATCTGCTTATCTTTGCTGCTGTAACACACTGAATTTCCCCATTGTGGGACTATTAGGACTATTATTATATGCCACATAGCCAAATGCTAGGAAGCCGCCAATTACGGACCCTGATGCAAGAAAGTATATGTCATGTACGTAACGAGTGATGTAACAGCTACTTTGTTGAGAATGAGGAGTTCTACATGAAGTCCATCGGGTTATAAACCACCAGTATTTCGGAGCCATGACCAAAGACTGGATTATAAGGAAGGCATGTTCAATGGGGTCTCCACCACCTTGGGGACTTTTATTGTTTTTTGGCCATTAAATGATCCAATACAGCTGAGAAGAGGAGAAAAGGTCACCATATATATGTGTGAGCCTCTTCTTTTTGAAGTCTAAGGGAGTTGCTGTCTCAATTCTATCTATAATTCTCGTAGGTTTCAGATTAGAGAAACATCTTTACTTTTTTGACCACAATAAGGGTCAGGTGGTGTCAGAGTTCCAAAGGTGGTCCTTCTACTAATCTTAATATGGCCCAATCCATGACAAACTTTTATCAGCCCTCTACATGCGGTCAAGTAGACCGTAACATAGGCCATACACATTAGGGTAAATCACAACTGTGTTCGTTCTCTCTGTTCTTCTTGTACAAGTCTTCTAAAAGTAGGAACTTTATGGCTCTCTATTTTAAGAGGGCTTCACGTGCGTGTGTCTACCTTGGCAAAAATCTTAGCTTGTATTTTTTTTTTTTTTTTTTTAAATGAAGTCCCACCCCCACACCAAATGCAAATTTTATTTCAAACAAATGGTTTGGAAGAGATTTATAGATACTTATGCAGCATGTAAAACTAAATGACTACATGAATGACTAACAAGGTAGACCGTGTGCTACTTCAAATAAACATTTAATAATGGTTGTGTTCTGTTATTTTCATTCCCATTCTCTCCGCAGAGACTGCATTTGCCTCCAGACTTGTCAGACACAGTGAGTCGTTCAAGCAAACAGGATCTGGCAGGGTCGACCAAACTGCTGAGCTCAGGATGTGGCTCTGCCGCCGCAGGCAAGAAGCACCTGGACTTCTAGTGATTTCTACTAAGCAGATATGTTCACAAGCTCTGGCGCCCAAATGGGGCTCCATCATCGTCAACATTACACATTTTTATATCAATCCATATTCATGGAAATGTAACTATTATATTAAAATAATATTTGTATAACTCTCTGTGTCTTTCTTTAAAGAGGTACATGGATATAAGTAGGGTTTATAATTTTTTTTTATCATTTTTTTTATTTTTTTATGTTTTTAATTCCCTTTTATTTCTTCTTCTAAATTTTAATTCATTTAATTTTTTTCACTATTTAAATTTCTGAATAATTTTTCATTTAAAATTTTTTTTTATAATAATATTAACAAGATGTACTTAGATATTAACATCACTCTGTGCTAGTAGGTACAACTATGTAATATATATATATATATAAAACTTTTTATTTTTTTTGTATTGTTATTTTTTTTTTTTTTTTTTTTTTTTTTTACTTCAGTGTGTGCACAGTCTGAATTATTTATATATAGCACAACTATAAAAAAAAATGTTTATCCTATACAAAAAAATTATATATATATATATATATATATATTTTTTATTTATTTATTTTTTTTATATAAACCCTGATATTTGACAACGGTGGTTGGTTAAAATAAATAAATAAAAATTGTGTATATTAGGCTGAACACTAACTTAACACTCACTTTTAGATCTAAACATTTATATAACAAATAGTCAGATATGTTATTTATGATAAAAATCCACCAATTAATTCTCCCCAAAAGCATATTTAATATGTTTTTCTCTTTTACTTCTCGGTTAAAACCATAGTTTTAAATAATTTACAACAACACTGAGAGATTACATCAACAGATTAAATTCTAGATTGAAATTCGAGCTGACAGATACATTAATGCTGGTAACTCTGAAATGTTCACTCAAGCTTAATGAATAAATAGTGTAAATGCAGGGCGAAAACATACAAAACGTTCCTGCAGTAATAATGTGCAAAATATCTAGCCTACAAACACCTGACAATTAGGATAATTGGGATTTAGAATGTATTTCTATATTTTAATTTGATTTTGAATGTGTTTTGCTTTTTTCGTTGTGTTATGTCCATTTTTTCTTTTATAAGGATTTTCTTCTATGTAAACATCATGGCATCACACAGACTGGTAAAATTCTGGTTGCTTTATTGGCAAAAGTCAGAGTTGCGATGTCCCCAAGCATCCTCTGTGTATCCAGGCGCTGGCGCTGTAGTATGCCCCAAAGGAGAAGCAGAAGATAACCTCATTTCAAAGTAACTTTAAAGGGGTTTTCCTATGAACATAACCATGTTTAAATTTGACAATTAAACTTAAATATTTTTGCAAATATAAATAATTCAAAATTTTCCAGAGTTTTAGAAATTTTCTGTAACAATTATAGTGGTGGTTATTTTTTGTCTTGATCAGTTGCCAATGGATACGGCTATGAATTTAGGAACTTTCTATGGTCTGGAACTTATCAGAAACCCAGTCATGATGTCCTTATTTTGGCCCGGTTATCTTCTCATACATGTAGTGTCCTCCTGATAACCAGCCATGATGTCCTTATTGTGGTCGGGTTATCAGGAGGACACTACATGTATGAGAAGATAACCCGACCACAATAAGGACATCATGGCTGGTTATCAGGAGGACACTACATGTATGAGAAGATAACCGGACCACAATAAGGACATCATGGCTGGTTATCAGGAGGACACTACATGTATGAGAAGATAACCCGACCACAATAAGGACATCATGGCTGGTTATCAGGAGGACACTACATGTATGAGAAGATAACCTGACCACAATAAGGACATCATGGCTGGTTATCAGGAGGACACTACATGTATGAGAAGATAACCCGACCACAATCAGGACATCATGGCTGGTTATCAGGAGGGTACTACATGTATGAGAAGATAACCGGACCACAATAAGGACATCATGGCTGGTTATCAGGAGGACACTACATGTATGAGAAGATAACCGGACCACAATAAGGACATCATGGCTGGTTATCAGGAGGACACTACATGTATGAGAAGATAACCCGACCACAATAAGGACATCATGGCTGGTTATCAGGAGGACACTATATGTATGAGAAGATAACCGGACCACAATAAGGACATCATGGCTGGTTATCAGGAAGGGACACTACATGTGGGACGACCACAATAAGGACATCATGGCTGGTTATCAGGAGGGACACTACATGTATGAGAAGATAACCTGACCACAATAAGGACATCATGGCTGGTTATCAGGAGGGGACACTACATGTATGAGAAGATAACCCGACCACAATAAGGACATCATGGCTGGCTATCAGGAGGGGACACTACATGTATGAGAAAATAACCCGACCACAATAAGGACATCATGGCTGGTTATCAGGGGGGGACACTACATGTATGAGACAATAACCCGACCACAATAAGGACATCATGGCTGGTTATCAGGCAGGGACACTACATGTATGAGAAGATAACCTGACCACAATAAGGACATTATGGCTGGTTATCAGACAGGGACACTACATGGGAGAGAAAACCCCACCACAAAAAGGACATGGGGTATGAGAAGGGACAAGGATAACCCGACCACAATAAGGACATCATGGCTGGTTATCAGACAGGGACACTACATGTATGAGAAGATAACCCCGACCACAATAAGGACATCATGGCTGGTTATCAGGAGGACACTACATGTATGAGAAGATATCCCGACCACAATAAGGACATCATGGCTGGTTATCAGGAGGGGACACTACATGTATGAGAAGATAACCCGACCACAATAAGGACATCATGGCTGGTTATCAGGAGGACACTACATGTATGAGAAGATAACCCGACCACAATAAGGACATAATGGCTGGTTATCAGGAGGGGACACTACATGTATGAGAAGATAACCCGACCACAATAAGGACATCATGGCTGGTTATCAGGAGGGGACACTACATGTATGAGAAGATAAGTCAGGTCAGGTCAGGTCTGCAATCAGAATTCAGGGACAATCTGATTGGACTGTTTAACTCTTCAGATGCTTCCATCAAACACGACCTCCACATCTGTAAAGCAGCAGTGCAGGCGCCACCATGTTTAGTAGGATCACTGATCTGTTACCATGAAAGCCTATACAAGGTTCCAAAGCCTGTCATTATTGTGCTTGTTTTACACGCTGCCTTAGGATACATGTAATAGCAGTTAATGGATTTTACAATATATTTCAACAAATTAGTTTAAAAAAAATTTAAGTTTTTGAAAATATTTAAAAAAAAATTACCAAATTTAAATTTTCAACCCTCCTCCTCCATTGATTGCATAAAAAATGTATAAAAACAAATTAGTTATCCCCACAAATGGAAAATGGCTCTGGGGGAAAGGTTAAAAAAAAAAGTATACAAGATTCTGAGAGCCAATTTGCACAAAAAGTTTTCAAAAAAATTAAAGCAATCTGCCAGTTACAATAATAAATTCCCAATAAATACATAACGCGTAGTTAAAATGCATGGCACCTTTCTTTTTAATCATTTTGATTTGGCTCTTCATTTTTGGGAAAATTTACCCTACCAAGAGCAGGAAGAGCGTCTCTGACTACCAAAGTACAGTGTACATGAAATATTCTGAGAAGCTGGTGTCCATTTTTTCAGGAATAAAGACCAGGGACTGGAATTTGGAGGAACTGCACAAGAAAAAATAAAAGTTAGGTCACCAGGTATATACCTATGCTGTATGTAGTGTGAATTTAATGGGGACCAGAAGTTCGCTTTAAACGTAGCTAAAAGGTCACATGTGAACAGTGTTTAATTTTGGTTGAAATAAAAATATTTCTTAAAGGGGTTTCCAGGGACAAATATCTGTTTGATGTGGGGCTTGACAGCCAGCCCATGCCCAGATCAGCTGTTATGGGGCCACTTTTGATGCCCGGACTTTACGTTGCACCGAGCCAAAAGCAGTTGGCTGTCAATGGGAGCTGAGTTGCAGTACCAGCACCAGCCACTATACAGGACATTGACCCAACTGCTTCCAGCTCTGTGCAGTGTATAGTACGGGCGTCAGAAGTGGCCCTGAACAGCTGATCCACAAGGTCAGGCTGTCAGTCCCACACTGATCAAATATTTAAGGCCTATCCAAAGGGTAGGCCGTAAATGAAAAGAATACTGGCCAACCCCTTGTATTCTCACACATCTTTTTCATGCACAGTTGTGTTATATTTATTTTAGATATTGGAGAGACCCTTTAAGTTGCCTACATGACACTGTTACCCATATAATCTTGATGGGGTCCCAAAAAAACTGAAATGGATGAATTAAAGTGAGTGTCCTAATCTATCATTTTCATTTTCTCAGGCGCCATCGGAAAAAAAAAAAAAAATAAAATGCTCAGATCATAGTTACAGTGAAAACGTCATCACATTACAGCATGGACAAGCCAAAGGTCATAGGAAATGCTGAAGGTTTTGCCAATAAGTTAGGTCGGGGGCAATGGAAGAGTTGCAATTACTGTTTCTGCTTTATAAACATAAAGTTATTCTTTGTATCAAAAAAATATTACATTATTTACTGTCCTGGTCATGTGATGATCACACAGGTGCACGGCTCGTCACAGTACATCAGCTGGGTCGTGTAACGAGCCGTGCACATGTGTGATCATAACATGACCCCGATGGATTTTATCTACTGTAATAAACATTGAAGGTTCCTGCTGAATGACATCTTGAAAATCAGGAAGAATTCATTCAGAAACCATAGCGGAAAATTGTCTTTTTATAGTACAAAAAGTGATGTTTATTTGCTGAAACCCCCCTTTAAAGTCCATTAGTGGATTAAAATATCTCTTGTAGGAACATAAATTGCAGATCAGTGGGGGTCTTGTCCACTGGAATCCCTACCAATCCAAAAGAACTAGGGTGTTTTTCTCCCCAATCTGAATGGAGCAGTGGTCGGAAAGGCGCGCCCTCCTTCATTCATTTCGATTACGGGGTCAAGCTTCCACTGTTCTACAATATATCTCCTATCCTATGGCTAGGGTATAAGTTGCTAAGATGGTAAAACCTTGAAGACTAAAGCCCCACGTTGCGGAAACGCAGATTTTTTTTGTTGACCCAAAGCCAGGAGTGGATTGAGCAGAAGGGAGAAAGTATAAGAACTTCCTATATACAGTCATATGAAAAAGTTTGGGCACCCCTATTAATCTTAATCATTTTTAGTTCTAAATATTTGGGTGTTTGCAACAGCCATTTCAATTTGATATATCTAATAACTGATGGACACAGTAATATTTCAGGATTGAAATGAGGTTTATTGTACTAACAGAAAATGTGCAATATGCATTAAACCAAAATTTGACCTGTGCAAAAATTTGGGTACCCTTATCATTTTATTGATTTGAATACTCCTAACTACTTTTTACTGACTTACTGAAGCACAAAATTGGTTTTGTAACCTCACTGAGCTTTGAACTTCATAGCCAGGTGTATCCAATCATGAGAAAAGGTATTTAAGGTGGCCAATTGCACGTTGTTCTCCTATTTGACTCTCCTCTGAAGAGTGGCATCATGGGCTCCTCAAAACAACTCTCAAATGATCTGAAAACAAAGATTGTTCAACATAGTTGTTCAGGGGAAGGATACAAAAAGTTGTCTCAGAGATTTAACCTGTCAGTTTCCACTGTGAGGAACATAGTAAGGAAATGGAAGACCACAGGGACAGTTCTTGTTAAGCCCAGAAGTGGCAGGCCAAGAAAAATATCAGAAAGGCAGAGAAGAAGAATGGTGAGAACAGTCAAGGACAATCCACAGACCACCTCCAAAGAGCTGCAGCATCATCTTGCTGCAGATGGTGTCACTGTGCATTGGTCAACAATACAGCACACTTTGCACAAGGAGAAGCTGTATGGGAGAGTGATGCGAAAGAAGTCGTTTCTGAAAGCACGCCACAAACAGAGTCGCCTGAGGTATGCAAAAGCACATTTGGACAAGCCAGCTTCATTTTGGAAGAAGGTCCTGTGGACTGATGAAACAAAGATTGAGTTGTTTGGTCATACAAAAAGACGTTATGCATGGCGTCCAAAAAACACAGCATTCCAAGAAAAACACTTGCTACCCACTGTAAAATTTGGTGGAGGTTCCATCATGCTTTGGGGCTGTGTGGCCAATGCCGGCACCGGGAATCTTGTTAAAGTTGAGGGTCGCATGGATTCAACTCAGTATCAGCAGATTCTTGAGAATAATGTACAAGAATCAGTGACGAATTTGAAGTTACGCCGGGGATGGATATTTCAGCAAGACAATGATCCAAATCTACTCAGGCATTCATGCAGAGGAACAATTACAATGTTCTGGAATGGCCATCCCAGTCCCCAGACCTGAATATCATTGAACATCTGTGGGATCATTTGAAGCGGGCTGTCCATGCTCGGCGACCATCAAACTTAACTGAATTGGAATTGTTTTGTAAAGAGGAATGGTCAAAAATACCTTCATCCAGGAACTGATTAAAAGCTACAGGAAGCGACTAGAGGCTGTTATTTTTGCAAAAGGAGGATCTACTAAATATTAATGTCACTTTTCTGTTGAGGTGCCCATACTTTTGCACCGGTCAAATTTTGGTTTAATGCATATTGCACATTTTCTGTTAGTACAATAAACCTCATTTCAATCCTAAAATATTACTGTGTCCATCAGTTATTAGATATATCAAATTGAAATGGCTTTTGCAAACACCCAAATATTTAGAACTAAAAATGATTAAGATTAATAGGGGTGCCCAAACCTTTTCATATGACTGTAGTTCCCATTCCTTTTTGTAGGCATTCTTTGGCCAAAAAAAAAAAAAAACACAACAAAAAAAGCTGCATTTCCGCAACGTGGGGCGTAGCCTAGAAAGGACCTTTCACCATCTCCACCAACTACAAGTCTCTGCATCCTTCAATAGGTGCAGTTTCACTGATTCTGTTGCAGTTGAAATTTTTTTTCTCCATCTTCCACCGTTCCTGAGAAATTGGTGCGGTTAGTTTCGGAACACAATTAGGCAATGTCAGGTCGGTGGTCCTGGGTTGGCACAAGTAGTCTGAGACCGCCCACATGACAGTAGAGAGAATAACATGGGTGCTGAAATTAACTACACTGATTTCACAGGAATGGTGAGGGCTAGAGAAAAAAATTTCAACTGCCAGAAAGAGTAGAGCGGAGCCTATTACATAAGGCAAGGGGTTGGCGCTAGTGGAGCTGGTGGATGGTCCCCTCTCACAGCAATGGTTTGGCGTTAAGTCAGATAATAGGGCCTGCTGCCCCAATAGTCCTAGTGATGGCAGCAGTACCATGCTGGGCAATGTCTTCTGTAGTTATGGCTATCCATTATTTGCACAACGTGGTTATCTTGGATCGGTTGTCAACATACTTTTAGAAATTAATTGAAGACGTCTGACGACTTTCTCTATAAAATGGTTTGCAAAAGGCAGACTTGGTTTTTAATAGTCGTGAATTTTGATGACTGTCAATCACTAGGGAAACTTCACTGTAGCATAAACACATACTGTATACAGCTTTTATTCTGAATTAGAATAATTGAATCAATGACAGTGATTTGCCGAGATGTCAAATCTATCCATCATAACCTGTCACTACCAGTTTATTTTTTTGTGATTAAAATCAAAAAGACTACTATTTTGTCATCAGCTATTTCATTAGTTACAGGAGGCTTTTTTTTTCCCTTCTTTGCTTTTCAAAATTAGCTTTTACAAATAGGCTTTTTTTTCATACACATTGAAGTTTTAAGTCAAAACTGGCACAGTCAAGAACATTCAGCGATGTGCCATTAGCTTCTGGGAGTTTGATAGCTATTATTCACCTTATAAAAGGAAGTAGAAGAGCGAGAGGCTTTTTATGTTCTTTACTTATCATTTAGTTATTCTACATATTCTGTTATACATACAGAGCTATCCAGCTACGGCCCCATGGGTAGGCATTTTCTATAGCTGTCTGTCAGTGATGCAATATTGAGTAACATAGGGGATGTCGGCGGCAATCCTGTGCTCTGGGTGCTGAAGTAGGGACCCAACCCAAAAAGTACTGTGAAAATCAGACGCCACAGTCCTTTGGTGTCAATATTTAATATGACAGTTTATTCACAACAGACGTTTCAGTTTTGTGACGTTTCGGTCTTGTGATGTCAGACACGCAAGCTGCAGATAGTTAGGCGCTAAAAAAAGGTGGCAAAGCTGCTGGAGAATGGCACTCATGCTAAACATTGACCCCAAAGGAGTGCCAAGTTGGATTTTTGCAATATTGAAACTGTTCTGGGGTCATAATTCTTATACGTACCTTCACTTAGAGCGTCTAACCCAAAACTCCTGAGCGTAATATATGTTACAGGGAGTGCCGTGTAAATATAATGTGGGTAATGGTCATGCATCTTTTTGAAACCGTCAGATCTGACATATCACGGCCCTAAAACAAATAGATGGCAGGTGTGCCAGGAAGAGCTAACCTTTAATTTGTTAAAATAGGGCTGTTCTAGTTATTTTGTCCAACCCCTGTATATGTCTAATGGTTTCCATAAAGTTACGTATGTGCAATACTGTTGTTGACCATTGTCATATGAGCAGAATACCACCATAAACATTCTAACAATTGGTGGACAATTGTTACAATTTCATATTTATCATATATAGCCTGTGGTAAGATAACTACAGAGCGTAATCTTGGACATTTGTGTCTTAAAGAGGTTGTCAAGTCCAAAATTTTTTTTTTTTTTTGGGTAGAGGTGAAAAAGATATACAGTCATATGAAAAAGTTTGGGCACCCCTATTAATCTTAATCATTTTTAGTTCTAAATATTTGGGTGTTTGCAAAAGCCATTTCAATTTGATATATCTAATAACTGATGGACACAGTAATATTTCAGGATTGAAATGAGGTTTATTGTACTAACAGAAAATGTGCAATATGCATTAAACCAAAATTTGACCGGTGCAAAAATTTGGGTACCCTTATCATTTTATTGATTTGAATACTCCTAACTACTTTTTACTGACTTACTGAAGCACAAAATTGGTTTTGTAACCTCACTGAGCTTTGAACTTCCTAGCCAGGTGTATCCAATCATGAGAAAAGGTATTTAAGGTGGCCAATTGCAAGTTGTTCTCCTATTTGAATCTCCTCTGAAGAGTGGCATCATGGGCTCCTCAAAACAACTCTCAAATGATCTGAAAACAAAGATTGTTCAACATAGTTGTTCAGGGGAAGGATACAAAAAGTTGTCTCAGAGATTTAACCTGTCAGTTTCCACTGTGAGGAACATAGTAAGGAAATGGAAGACCACAGGGACAGTTCTTGTTAAGCCCAGAAGTGGCAGGCCAAGAAAAATATCAGAAAGGCAGAGAAGAAGAATGGTGAGAACAGTCAAGGACAATCCACAGACCACCTCCAAAGAGCTGCAGCATCATCTTGCTGCAGATGGTGTCACTGTGCATCGGTCAACAATACAGCACACTTTGCACAAGGAGAAGCTGTATGGGAGAGTGATGCGAAAGAAGCCGTTTCTGAAAGCACGCCACAAACAGAGTCGCCTGAGGTATGCAAAAGCACATTTGGACAAGCCAGCTTCATTTTGGAAGAAGGTCCTGTGGACTGATGAAACAAAGATTGAGTTGTTTGGTCATACAAAAAGGCGTTATGCATGGCGTCAAAAAAACACAGCATTCCAAGAAAAACACTTGCTACCCACTGTAAAATTTGGTGGAGGTTCCATCATGCTTTGGGGCTGTGTGGCCAATGCCGGCACCGGGAATCTTGTTAAAGTTGAGGGTCGCATGGATTCAACTCAGTATCAGCAGATTCTTGAGAATAATGTACAAGAATCAGTGACGAATTTGAAGTTACGCCGGGGATGGATATTTCAGCAAGACAATGATCCAAACCAGCCCAAATCTACTCAGGCATTCATGCAGAGGAACAATTACAATGTTCTGGAATGGCCATCCCAGTCCCCAGACCTGAATATCATTGAACATCTGGGGGATAATTTGAAGCGGGCTGTCCATGCTCGGCGACCATCAAACTTAACTGAACTGGAATTGTTTTGTAAAGAGGAATGGTCAAAAATACCTTCATCCAGGATCCAGGAACTGATTAAAAGCTACAGGAAGCGACTAGAGGCTGTTATTTTTGCAAAAGGAGGATCTACTAAATATTAATGTCACTTTTCTGTTGAGGTGCCCATACTTTTGCACCGTTCAAATTTTGGTTTAATGCATATTGCACATTTTCTGTTAGTACAATAAACCTCATTTCAATCCTGAAATATTACTGTGTCCATCAGTTATTAGATATATCAAATTGAAATGGCTGTTGCAAACACCCAAATATTTAGAACTAAAAATGATTAAGATTAATAGGGGTGCCCAAACTTTTTCATATGACTGTATATATAAAAAAAAAACATACTCACCTGTCCACGGTGCTCCAGTGTCCTCCCAGCGCAGTCCAGTCCTACAGCTGTCGTCTTTTGCAGGAGGTCCTCACCGGCTGTGACGTCCCAGGTCCCTTTTGCTGAGGCCATTCAATGACCTAAGGGCGTCCTGTGTCCTTCACTGAAGCTGCTGATTGGCTTCAACATCCAAGTGCCGCAGGCACTTCCCTTAAAAGAAACGGAGTTGCAGGACCGGATTGCACTGGGAGACACCAGAGCACCAGGGACAGGTGAGTATGGCTTTTCTTTATATTTTTTTCACCTCCCTTGGTGTAATTGAAAAAAAAAATTGTAGCCTGGACAACCCCTTTAAGAGTGAGGTATAGTAACAAGCAAATATATATGGAATGAAACAGAAGCCATTACTCAAGATGTCACAAACAAATGGAAGGATCGTGTTCCAAATCACAAGAATAACTGTATATTTGGTAAATCATTCTTGTCCAATTGGGGCAGTGGGATTAGCCGAAAGCAACATCAACGTACAGTCCTGGACTGATACCGGTGAAAAGGACCAGAGCCTTAGAACCCTTGCAGTATTAGTAACCTAAAGTGTATACAAATCTTTTACTAAATACATATTTTTGATTCCAGATTAAAAATTTGAATTTTAAATATTTTAAATTGTTTTTACAGTTTTGTCAAAAATATGAGAAAAGTCTATATGAAGACCATCAGTATGCCATATTATTGTATCACATCGTTTCTGCCAAACCACAGATCCTTAAGACTTTCCATTAATTGTGTAAACCTAAATTTTACATATTTATGAATTTAAAAAACCTAAAAGAAATTTCACAATTTCAGGTGTTTTTACCCCACCAGACTGTAGGATTATAGTTCACCTGTGACAATGAGGATCTTCAGATTGGAAAAATGTACCATATACCATTTTAAAGTAAGTGTACCATTTACAGTGGAACAGGGTTCTCGCTGAGAAAAACATCATACAAAGTGAATCGTAATAAATGTCAGTTCTCGGTTTCTTAATAATACATAAAACTTGGCATTTGATGGTAAATCCTGCAGAGTTAATGATATGGGTCACAAATATATGCTTCTTAACTTTCATTTATCAGTATTTCACAATCCCACACAGAAAATTATTAGTCTTTACTAGCTTTGTTCTCTATATTTTAAAGGTTTCTAGCAGAGCGGAAACCGTTCATTGAAAAAAAAAAAAAAAAAAGTGATTTTTAATATTTTTTTTTTTTTTTTTTTTACTTCCATCTTGTGTATATATTTTTGACTAATAAGTAGACAATTGCTCTCTTTTTTTTTCAGTTACCCATAACAGGATTATGTGAAATGAATATTTCCACTCTTAAAAAAGAAATGAAAAAAAAAATCTTGCTATAATGTATCTGAGCTATTGCCATGATGTTTAATTTTCATCTTTTTAATTAAATTTAATTTAGTTTAATTTTCATTATTCATTGTGATGATATAATATTCATAAAAATGTATCCTGTTATAGAAAAAAATTTATTCTCTGTATTTCTGGGGGGTTTTTGCGCAACTTACGTAAAGCTAAATGTAATTCAAGTAAATCCAAAAATGAATACGTCTCTCCAGGACTTTAAAGGGAACATGTTACATTGAACATGTTATTACATCTGCAGGCATGTTATAGGGCAGGAGGAACTAAACAGGTTGATATATGGTTTTGTGGGACAAAGACTCCATATTTGTATTTTATTGGTTTAAATCCCTGCTCTTTTTGTAGTTAAGAGTCCAGTGTGCTATCTATCTGCAGGGCTGGGGTGAGATGCTGGTTCTGGTGACACTAACCTATCTATCTGCAGGGCTGGGGTGATATGCTGGTTCTGGTGACACTAACCTATCTATCTGCAGGGCTGGGGTGATATGCTGGCTCTGGTGACACTAACCTATCTATCTGCGGGGCTGGGGTGATATGCTGGTTCTGGTGACACTAACCTATCTATCTGCAGGGCTGGGGTGATATGCTGGTTCTGGTGACACTAACCTATCTATCTGCAGGGCTGGGGTGATATGCTGGTTCTGGTGACACTAACCTATCTATCTGCGGGGCTGGGGTGAGGGTCTGGTCCTCCTTCTTCTGCGGGCTGGGGTGATATGCTGGGTCTGGTGACAGTAACCTATCTATCTGCAGGGCTGGGGTGATATGCTGGTTCTGGTGACACTAACCTATCTATCTGCAGGGCTGGGGTGATGTGCTGGTTCTGGTGACACTAACCTATCTATCTGCAGGGCTGGGGTGATATGCTGGGTCTGGTTACACTAACCTATCTATCTGCAGGGCTGGGGTGATGTGCTGGTACTGGTGACACTAACCTATCTATCTGCAGGGCTGGGGTGATGTGCTGGGTCTGGTGACACTAACCTATCTATCTGCAGGGCTGGGGTGATGTGCTGGTTCTGGTGACACTAACCTATCTGCAGGGCTGGGGTGATGTGCTGGTTCTGGTGACACTAACCTATCTATCTGCAGCGCTGGGGTGATGTGCTGGTTCTGGTGACACTAACCTATCTATCTGCAGGGCTGGGGTGATGTGCTGGTTCTGGTGACACTAACCTATCTATCTGCAGGGCTGGGGTGATGTGCTGGTTCTGGTGACACTAACCTATCTATCTGCAGCGCTGGGGTGATGTGCTGGTTCTGGTGACACTAAACTATCTATCTGCAGGGCTGGGGTGATATGCTGGTTCTGGTGACACTAACCTATCTATCTGCAGGGCTGGGGTGATATGCTGGTTCTGGTGACACTAACCTATCTATCTGCAGGACTGGGGTGATATGCTTGTTCTGGTGACACTAACCTATCTATCTGCAGGGCTGGGGTGATATGCTGGTTCTGGTGACACTAACCTATCTATCTGCAGGGCTGGTGTGATATGCTGGTTCTGGTGACACTAACCTATCTATCTGCAGGGCTGAGGTGATATGCTGGTTCTGGTGACACTATCCTATCTATCTGCAGGGCTGGGGTGATATGCTGGTTCTGGTGACACTAACCTATCTATCTGCAGGGCTGGGGTGATATGCTGGTTCTGGTGACACTAACCTATCTATCTGCAGGACTGGGGTGATATGCTGGTTCTGGTGACACTAACCTATCTATCTGCAGGGCTGGGGTGATATGCTGGTTCTGGTGACACTAACCTATCTATCTGCAGGGCTGGGGTGATATGCTGGGCTCTGGTGACACTAGCCTATCTATCTGCAGGGCTGGGGTGATATGCTGGTTCTGGTGACACACTCCATTTAAATGAATTCAACAAAATGGCTGCTTCGAGTATGTAGTCTAGTGGTATTAATGTTTTTTTTTCCACATAAGTTTTTGTATTTTATACTTGTTACTTGGGTTGGGCAATGAATCGAAAAATAACCGAAATCGAAAATTAAACCGTATAATTGATGTGATTTTGTTAACGACGGTTATTTCTGTTCTGTTATTACAATATTTGTGTGGTTCAACCTGAGCTGAAGTTTCATTCAGACAAAATATGTCCAAACAGAAGTGCCGAAAAGATCAGGGACCAGCGCTGGAGCTCAGGAGAGGTGAGTAACACTGTTCTTTTATGTTTCATCGCCTCCCCTGGGCCTCTGATCATTATACTCTGGAGTCTGAAGAGGCCTCAGAGTAATAATAGCAGTTTTGGTTTGGACAGGTTTAGTCCAAATGAAAGCGCTGGGTGACTCGGAAGGTTCGCCCAACACATACTTTAAAAGTGGCGTGACCTAAATAATCACCATTAATCGTATCGAGGTAAATTGCCCGATTAATCATGATTTTGATTTAGGTCCTAATCACCCAGCCCTACTTGTTACAGTTCTACATAGTCTATACAGTTTTGGTGAGTTTTATATAAATTTCTTTCCTTCTTTTGTATTTTATGCCGTCTAGTGCACTTCCCATCTATATTTTTTCTTCAGAAATGTGCAATATGGCTCAAATGTTTCTTGTAGCACAAATAACACCCTAGAAAATGAAGTCATTTATATCTCTGTCAGCACTGATGTCTATTATAGAGGTTTAACAGAGTTAAAATGGTGTTGTGTTACCTGTTATGGTCGGCGTGTCCACAAACTTCCTGTTAATACAACTGTCAAGGCCATATCAGCCTAGGACATAACCTGGACATCGTATGATGGGAAAACCCGACATAGCCACAGAGAAAGCTTTATATAAGAACTGTCATTGTGTTTAGATGTTGCAATGTGATATTGTATATCACAAACCTAACCCTTTAACAAGCTTTACATAAATCAATAGTACACTGTGTATGCATGAGGAAGGATGCAATTTCCGGCCTACATGACTTGTATTTTACACTTTTGGAAGTTTTCTCTAATTCTCAGTTGTCTCCTGGGTGGTCACTACCTGCTATGATATCTCCCGTACACTGCATATAGTAAAGGAGAATCTGATTTTTTAAGTCTCTCACTCAGAAGCAGCTGCTGGATCACATAGGACATTGAAGGTAAGTGCTGACCTGTATTAATGTGAATAAAGCACTTGGGGTGAGAGAGAAACTTCCTGTTCACATCCAGAAGTCTCTGTCTCTCTCCTCTCTCACTTACCTCCTGATCGCAGCCAGATAAGTAGGTAGGAAACTCTGCTCATCTAGCTCAGAGGCAGCAGCTGAATCTTATAAGGTATTGTAGATAAGTAGTGACTTGTATTGATGTGAATAAAGCACTTGGGGTGAGAGAGAGACTTCTGGAGGTGAACAGGAATTCTCTGCTTCTTCTCTTACTCAGCTCCTGCTCAAAACCATATAACTGGGAGGCATATGTCTCTGACAACATATGAAGTGTCTTATGTTCATTTGTTCATTGTGTTGCATACTAATGGACTCATTTCCTTTTTTAGCCCCTACATTGACCAGATAATTGCAAGTGAAGGCTCATCTGTACATGCAGGTAAATCCTTGGATGGTATTTGATACATTTATCATGGAAGCTGACACCTTTGAAATGTTTTTAGTGAATTAATTTTTTGTTACACTTGTTAGCATATGATTATTGGTATTGTGTACTTGGCTGTAATGGTCATGATCTACATTGTATGTTTTCAGTCATGGTGTGTATGCCCTAGGCATGGCAAGTCTCTGGAGGCTACTCACTCTGTGCATCTAATCTGATCATAGCCTTGGGGTACTGATGTTATTTATTAGGGTAGGGGGTACTTGGCTTAGGAACAATATCTATACCATTGGTCTTCGACCTTTCCAACTCTTATGATGTAGTGCTGAGCCACACTAGATCTACTGTAGATATGGCTGTTACCCTCACTAACTTGCAAATACAAGGTAAGTTAAAATATCAATTCCTAGGATGCAGACAAGCCTGATAGAATTAGTAGATTTCCATGTTACTCTATGTTCATATTTTTATTGTACATAGATAAGCAGGGGTGTAGCTACAAGGAGTGCCGAGGTAACAGTCACTAATGGGCTCCTGACCCTTATGGGGCCCCATAGGTCCTTCTGCCACATAATATATACCACAAGGTAAGTAGGGGCCCCATTACAGATTTTGCATTGGGGCCCAGGCTATACCCTGCAGATTAGGCTTCTGTAGTGTTAACCAGATGGTTTTGACTCTAATGCTGCACTATGACTATTTCCAGGGCCACTAGGGCACAATATCACAAACCCAGGGAGCCACGTGTAAATTCTAAGACTTTTTGGGAAAACGTGTTCTAGAGCATTACATATTCTGGCACTAAGTAAATATAGGAATATTAGTATTAATTGTTTATCTAGTTTCTCCCCCACTAAGTTTCTTTGATAATATACAGTAACATCACCCAACAATATTTTCCTTCAAAACTGATTCTTGGACCCATTAGGCTCATGTATATTTTTTCTATTTTTATAAATTGTCAGAATAAAGACATTGGGGCAGATTTACGAATACTTTCTAAGTTTTAGGCAGTGCAGACTGCACTGGATTGATCATCGTGTCTAATGAGGTTTGATTTGTCTAATCTAACTTTACACCATTTATTAATTGATTTAGATTAGGACAAAAATGCAGCAAAAATTTGGTACTCTCTTTTTGTGGCATGTTGTCATGGTTTAGGCCATTCCCACTTTCCCCTGAAGCCCCCCCTGGTTGTACATAAATCATACAACTGTCTAAAACACTTAAATGTGGCAGAAGACGCAAGATGATTTTTTTTCTCACAAATGACGCCATTGTCCTTATTTTTAAGTTCCATATAAATAACCTACTTTAGCGTCCTTGGTGCAGTCCCAAACATGACGGACTAGACGTTACATAAACCTACTGAAGAGAAAGGAGCCAAAACACAAGTCAGTCTTTTCACACGGGCTCTCAGTAATTGTGAAAAATTTACAGCATGTTCTATTCTGGTCCGATCTTAAAACTGCCTCTGTTTTTCTATCCGAAGGAACTCTTGCAGAGCCCAATTATTAGGCCAATTCATAACACTCATAGCAATACTTGTTCCACATTAGCGGCCGACAGACTGGCAAACGTGTAACTGCCATTGCAAATGAAAACCAATCGACATATTATATCACTGATCGCCGCTAGTCCGCCTGAACATCATGTTGTGCAAATTAGCCAATGGGGTCTCCACAATTCTGTTTGAGAGTCCATAAATATCCGATCCATGTGGGCTTCCATCTGGCCCCCATACAGATCAGCTGTTTGGCAGTTCCTCCTGTACTATACCGTACACAGAGCCAGAAGCCGTCCATGCCCTCTAGTGCAGCTCATCTCCGATTGACTTTGACCCTTAGGATAGACCTCAATTGTACACAATCCCTTTTATCATCTTTACGTAAGTGACTTTGATGCAACTGGTTGGACTTGTACTTTTTGGCATTTTTAGATGATAATAATTAGTGATAATCCTCACACAATACAATAAGGAAGAACATTTAAGGTCAACACTGAGTTTATGATGATGTCATTACGGACGTGAAAATAGCGAATGTGGGCCTGAACTTGAGTTTTGACAGTCAAAAAAAAAAAAAAACTTGGAGTAGCCAAAACTCACAGCATAGTAAAACAATCTGCATCTTACATTCTCCCCCATGCTGGAGGGCTTATAAGTACTTTTAGCTAGAATTTGCATTTGTACAATTTTTGTAAAGTGTGAAATGCTGGACCGTAACACTTTATAGGTATAGCAGCCATGATACTCTTACCATACAAGTGTGCACGTAGCGCTACAGAAATGGTTTGGCTGGAATAATTTCACAGGTCAAGAACTTAACCAATATATTTCTTTGTACTAGAGAAGCTGTAAGTGACCGTGGTATTATATATGCCAAACCTGGACTGGGGCCCCCTCTCTACCTGGACTCTCAACTGCAGCCGTGAGTGATGGATATAAAAACGTGGGAGTATTTTTTAGTTAAAAAAAAAACTGTCCCTTCCCATTTGAGGTGCCAGAATTTTGCACTTCTATATGATCGTTTGTATCCACATCACTTTTCTCAATATTCTCTCCCTTCTCTATCCCATTTGGTCATCCATCGGGATTATGAATCGCGCCCCTGTACTTGTGGGACTTCTTAAACAGCAGCTATATCTGTTACTTTCATAGTTACGTCCCTATTTTTTTTGTACGGTTTAATTAGAGGAACTGATTGGATTTGGGCGACCTCTTATTCAACTACATGAGAAAATCAGCCTTTGCCCATAATTTTTGCTACTCTGTTACAAAATGTGTGGAAAATGGAAATAGTTAATAATATAGGCATTATAGTCTCCTTATAGAGATGACCCATTTTTGACTCCATATGATTAAATTGAGGGTCTTAAGAAGGTAATTTTCATATTTAGATCGGTGTAGTGGGTATCTCGCTGCTGAGACCCCTACCGATCCCGTTCCCCTGCCTGAATGGAGCGACACGTCAAGCCTGAGCCCTAACAGTCCATTCATTCTTTATGAGAATGTGGGAGATAGCCGCTCAGCTACGTCCTGAAGTGACTCAAGTGGATGCGCATGCACAACCAGCCACTCTATATGGAGGTACAAGCGTCTACGTCCTTGTGATTGGTGGTCCAACTGTTGGTTTAGTAGTTGCTCCCATTCCAGATGCTAGGCGCTAGGGGATAACTTCAAATTACCAGAATACCCCTTTAACACACCATATTTTGTCTCTTTTGGATACAATGAATTTATCGAATGTTACTGATCTCCCTTAAAATTACTGATATTTACCATTGATGCCATAACACCTATAATAATCCTTCTTATATATTTTATAGGCATGGCAATAAAGTGTGCAGTAAGTGAGGTAGTAATCGCACCTAGGACTAATGTCTACATACAAAAACACCAGAGACCTTAAGACAGATTTTGGGTTAAAGATATGCAATTAAGCAATTATTTTTGCCGTATCTCAGGTCGAAGAGCGTGTAATTCACCTCATAGTTACCGACTTATGACAAAACGTGGCTTACGATGTGCCACTGGCCCAGCCCCCGTTGCACGAAAACAAAAAAAAAGTTGATCAATCGGAGTTGGACATTTGTACAGCACAATCTTTCAGTTGCCCTAATTTATTTAAAAATAAATTACAATTAAAACAAAAAGGACTTGACGTCCAATACCGGTAACAAAAATTTGCAACACCACGCTAAAGGTTTAAATGAAAAAAAATATATAACAAAGGAAATACAAAGGCTTTGGTATGGTTTTTTACAATCAACAATGGTTAATTTTGATATGTACTTGTGAACAACTTGAAAACACTTAAGTTGAAAACTCTTGCAAGCACTTTTAATCGGTATAAGGAATGATCTATATGCACAAGAATGATTGGACTGTGAACATTTTATACAATCTATCTAGGAACAATTAAACGACCTGCTGACCAAGAAAAAAAAATATGATGCATGAAAATGTGTATAAAACATCTATACAGTATCCTCGTCAAATATAAATGAAATTAACTTTATTATAGAAATCAGTCTGGGAGATTTCTAGGGAAGACAAAAAAAAGTACATTTTGACATAAAACAAATCGGATTATATCGAAGACATAATCTACCTTTCATCTACCAAACGTCTCTCTCTCGAGTTTTTCTTTTTTCCTTTTTTTGTGTTCGGGGATTAAACGTCAAGCTTTAGGGGTTACCAATGAGCGGAGCAGGGATTATAAAGGAGGGTGAAGGTCTCTTAAATAGAAATTTTTTTTTTTTTTTGTTTCGTTTTTCGGCAACTGGCCCAAGGAATGTCGATAAAAATTGGAATGTCCTTGGACAAACTCTGGGAGGGGTCGATATATCTTGATAAATCTTTCGAGGCTTGATCATGGCTTCCATTAGAAAAAAAAAAAAATTAAAAATAAAATAAAAAAAACAATTATGACTATCGGAGAGCAGATCCTTCCACCCAGCCTGTGTTGTTCTGTTCGTCATTACATAAAGTCAGTTTACAAAGAGTACATCAAATGGATAAAAGTTTGGATATCAAAATGAAGATTTGATCCAAATGATATAATGCTCTGAATGTGCAAATGTCCGTTTGTGCAGTCCTTCCCAATAGTTTCGGTACACAGTTGCTGTGCAGAGAAGTCTTTTATTATTATATCCCAAGACAGTTCTCAGTTTTTGTTTTTTTATAAAATACTGCTGAACATCCAACTGTTCTCCATAAAGTCATTGGTTAAATTAACACGGTTTTTACTGTAGTCTTGGCCAGTACTGAGACATGTCAGGTTCACTGCCGGGTACTTGTACTGGGACTGACACTCCAGGGGAAATGAGACCTAAAAAAAATCCAAAAAGTATACATTATAATTTCAAGTTACTTTATGTTGTGGTTTTATTATCACAATACACAACTCATGCACTTTGTGGCTTTAGGACATTCATCGGAACTGTCATTAAGATGCAGGGCTGGATTCCGAGCATGCATTGTCTACAATGTGATTTTAAGTTTTTTTTATTTTAATTTTTATTATTGTCCACATAGCTATGGACAGTAGGGCTGCACGGGTGCAGACGCCGCTTGGTGTATGAATGTGTGGCTATCCCATTCAGGAGTGGCTGTGTATGAGGAGTGAGAGAGAGGGGTGGTAAATAATGGAATGCCTACCTGTAGAAGTTGTACCAGAGGTGCCCATTGATTGGCTGTTCATGTGTGTCTGCATGTGGGGAGGTGTGTATGTATCATAGCTCCGCCCATTCACAGATGGACTTGTGGGCAGCATGCATGAGTAGGAGGAGGTCTGGCTGGGTACAGGGGGCTGGAAGAAGAAAGAAAAGCAATATTACTGCTCAGTGCCATCTGTGATGTAGAAACACAATCACTGCACCTCCTGTATCCAACATCTGCCCAGTGCAAAAATTAAAGTGTGTCTGTATGTATGTGCCTACATAGGTCATGGCAACTGCAGGTAAACTACACCTCCAACATTGGCTGGCCATTAAGGGAAATGGAGTTTACCCACAGTCCAAATGCAGATCCCCATATTGTAGGGGCATGCACCTGACTAGATCAAACTGTAGTAAAGGACAACGAGAGAGAAAGAACCGGTAGACGTTGTGGACAGCCTAGTAGGAATATTAGCACCCATAAGAGTAGAATCTAATCATTTCTGATCCTATCCATACATAATGTAGTGATGTGAGGTTTCAGCTTACCAACAAACATACGATAGCTCAGAGAGAACGGGGGGACTCATGTATGTCATCAGATAGATATCCGGTATGAAAATATTTGCAACCACAGGTCACCAAATTAGGCACACATCCATTCAACTAGTGGTCAGGCAGAACGAAAAGATCACTACAAGGTTTGTATGAGATTAGAAAAACATGGCTGCTTCCAAAAAAAGACAATTATTTTCTGGTATTGTAGATAAGAAGGGATACTATGTCTTCTTAAGTCCTAAATAAGTTCTCCTTGATGGCCGAAGGAAGATTTGCTGTAACGCCACCTTTTAGGAGGTAGCTCCCTATAGACCAATGCCTGGTTTTCCTGAAACCTAGTGGTATGGGACTAGTGTCAAGCCAGAAGATCTCCTCCAAAAGGAAGAGACCCATCTGCAAACAACTGTTTGGGGGTTATTGCCCATCATCAGTGCAAAGCAGGGTACTAGCTGGCTAAGTAAGAGGTTATACACATGGGTCAGTGGAGGTGCTAGGTATCCTTAGAGATTGCATTTTCAGGCCACCTTGCAGTGTGTAAGGTCTTATAGACCACACATGCTCTGCTAAGCATTTTGGGAAAAGAATATACGAATAAGTCCTCCTTGGTGGAAAAAGGAGAACTTTCTGTAGTGCCACTTTTTGGAAGGTAGCTCCCTATGGATCATTGCCTGGTTTTCCTGAAACTTAGTGGCATATTCTGGGATTAAAGACAGAATATGTTTACCAAAAGGAAGAGAGACCCATCTGCAAACAGCTGTTTTGGGGTTATTGCCCATCAGCAGTGCAAAGGAGGGTACTGGCTGGCCAAGTGAGAGGTCATACATGGGGGTCAAAAGGGGTTCTATGTCTCCTTAGAGATTGCATTTTCAGGCCTCCTTGTTGTATGCGGGGTCTTATAGACCATACATGACCTGCTAAGGATTCTGGGAAAACTGTATACAAATGAACCAGGCCTCTCATGGTTTTACCGATTTGAACCTACATCACTATAGATATCTGGTGATTCGAGCTGAGCTCAACAGAACTGTGTTCAGGCGCTATGACTATAATACATACAGTAAAATGGGCCTAAATTAGGAATTATGAAAGCAACGGGGGTAGAAATGTGTGTAAATTCTGGATTTAGTTTTTTAGGGTACAAACTGAATATTTTTAATCTTTCATACTTTATTGAATGGATGTGTTGAATAAATTGGCAACAAGTGTGTTAATCTAGAAGACAATTCTGTGTTGTATCGTAATAACAACCCATTGGTGGTGGCTTCAATACGTCCTAGCTGTGGTTTGGTGCATAGTTTGTGAATAGTAGTATTATTAACCATCCTGATTGTGTTATAGTTATGTATTGGCTTCCGATTATCAGATAGGCACAAGACTATACTCACTTGCATAGGAAGGTTATTCGCCATGGTGAAGCTAGGCATAGGTGGCAGCGCACTGTATGTGTTTGTAAGAGCTGTATCTGTTCTTCCCAACATAGAACCTGATGTGAACGATGACACTACAGGAGGAAGAGAGAGATGAAGGTTATTATGGCTCCTATTAGGTTCCTCACATCATGATGTTGCCTCTGTCACATGTTGTCCTTTGGTTACCTCCATTCACAATCGC
The DNA here is from genome assembly GCA_947044405.1 of Leptodactylus fallax. Taxonomy (NCBI): domain Eukaryota; kingdom Metazoa; phylum Chordata; class Amphibia; order Anura; family Leptodactylidae; genus Leptodactylus; species Leptodactylus fallax. The sequence goes on along the minus strand of CAMRHE010000068.1, from coordinate 6,771,606 downwards.
AATTTTTTTCAAATTTTTGAAACTGTATTTGTAGTGTTTGCCAAACATGAACTTGGTCTATACTGACCAGATTATGGTCTAATGGCAAGGAAACTTTAATGCCTTTAATATAATGATAGTAAGGCATGCTGTATCTAAGACAACAGGGTGGGGGAGGTACGCTAGTCCTGCCCCCGCTACCGTTAGCAATATCTCCATTTCGGATTCCTTGGTTTTGCTTACTCCTTTGTAAAATTCTAAAAAGTTAGCTGCAATACTAAAGCTTACCCCCAATTATTATTTTGCCATTCTACAACTTGCTTGGGCAAGTCTTAGAATAGATTTTTTTTTTTTTTTTTTGACAATGTCTCGGTAATATTTTGCTTCAAATGTCCAAACCGGTGTGACCTTTCAAGGTTTCTAGAGTCCAGGCCAAGGGTTTGAATTGTGAAGAAGTTTTCTAATTTTAATAATTAAAAATTTAAGATAAAGTTTCAAGACAAACAGGTCCAAATGATGTAAAATGTTGATAAATCCACTTTGAGTAGACCCTCCTTGTTCATCACGGCTGTGTACTGACCTGGAGTAGTTGGTTGTGGGATTGGCTGGTAGACACTAGTGCTGAAACTACTACTGATAGGAATGTGACTCGGCGTGTTACTGGCTTGCCGTCTCTGGTTCCGTAGCTTTTCTTCTCGTCTCCATTTTGCTCGTCGATTTGAGAACCATACCTGGTGGGTAGAAGCGATCCATTGAGCAATCCATCGACCATCATACATGGTTAAGTGTCGTAAAATGCACTAAATTGTCTTAATAAATTGAATTATTTCAAAGTATTTAGCTCTGGAAAGATCCAACTATTTATTGAACATGGAAGACGTCTCAATTGGTTACATAAAGCCATTCATTCTCGGTGATGATTGTGGGATCTATAAATAAACTATACATTCAGCGGCCCCATGTACCTACACGACTGTTGTGCTTGAACATAAATGTGATGCATCTTACGCTGGGGGGGTCAAACATCTTATTTAATTACATAGTAACAGTTACCTGTATCCTAGCTTCTGGCAAATCTATTTTGGCAGCTAATCTTTCTCTGGCAAACACATCAGGATAATGGGTTCGCTCAAATTCTGCAAGCATACAAATGAACAGGTTAGTTAAGAGAAATGTACAGGTTTCATTATCAAAGCTGTTAAACATCTCCAATTAGAGGATGAGATCTTGTGCCCCCCGTTCTTTTCTTCTTTTTTTTTTTTTTTTTCTCCTCCACCGAGAGAGGAGTGACTATGTACACGGCAATCGGATCCTACGCTTACATAACCAGTCATTTGGAAAAAAAACTGTGATTATGGTTTTTTTTATATATATATTTCCTACGTGGATGATCTATTCACTACCACAACATTTTTTATGTGCATTATAATGGCCGGTACCTTTTTCTAGAGCCTCTATTTGTTCCTGGGTAAATGAAGTTCTGTTCCTTTGAAGTTTTCGTTTCAACTGAAGCCTCATTTGTGCTTCATCGGAGTCTTCGCCATTAGAACTGATGGAGTTGGTGTTTTCCGCACCTCCTTCTTGCTGTGGGCATCCATCTAGGATAGAACAGGCAAGTTAAACTGGTGAAACCTCCCACATTCACTGCCCAAATTCAGTGAGTTCCGATTTTATTTATTTTCAATTTTTTAAAATAACTTAAAAATTTGCCAATGGATTATGCACTTAAGTTATATGTGGAAGTAAATTTGCATATTTTTCCCATGGAGTACTGTCTGTAAATAGCTCCCTCTACACTGCTGGGTCTCTTCAATGAGAGCCATTACCCCCAACTCCTCAAGATACTTTGAGCAACCAGTTCTTCAAGTCACATTTATCTACGCCCAAGTTAAACCTTAGCATATATTGCGAAATATTACCAATATTTAAGAAAAGAGAGAGACACCAAAAATTAAATACAAAAAGTTCTTTGCGGCAGGTAACAGCCATTTCGCCCGGTTAACACTTCCTCTCCAAAAATTTCTATAATCAGCAATTGTAATCAATTAAATGTTAATAGCTTTGCCGAAAGTGTGATTAAGAACTCAAACAAAGCTTATAATCTCCAAAAGAAATATTTATCTACTTTTCTTTTTTATATATATATATTTGAATTCCGCACAGTTAATTTCATGTTTAAAGGTTCTGAATTTAGAAGTGCGCGCATTGTTCTACAATTTTATTCAACCATTGTACGAGTGTGCAATTCCCTGACACCTATTACAGTGAACAGTTGTAATTATATCATCAGTAAGAACAGCCTATAATTGCAGAAAATGGAATTTTATATTTAGATAAAGGGACTGTCCATTCTTTGTAATATGGCGCACGAGAAAAGCGGCATTTCTGCAAAAAAATACTGTATTTTTTTTTTTTAAGATCACATAGAAAACTTTATAATATTTATGGTGAGTATATGACTTTATAGCGGTGCATAACAAAAAAAAAAAAAATCATAAAAACACCTGTATTTAAATACTAGGAAAGCTGTAAAAGGATTTCAGCCCAGGGTACCTATGCCAACCTTCCCAAACATATTTTTTTTTTTTTTTTTAATTTTGCTTTTGTCTTTTTTTCTTATCACTACTATTGTTATCCCTTTTCTTATATAAATTATCATTTATGTGTGTGTGTTTTTTTATGTAATGATCTAGAACTAATCTGAAAATACATTAATGGGGTACAGAGAATTTTTGGGATTCTTCCAAGAAAGAAAAAAAAATATTGACCCTTATTCCTTGAAAGAATTTATACTTTCTGTAATGAAATATTGTGGATTTTTCTCTTGTGATTTTTGAGCGGCGTAACGATCTAGAAATAATTTGTAAAACATTAATGGGGTGCAGGGAATTTTTGGGATCCATCCAAAGAAGAAGAAAAAAAAATACTGACCCTTATTCCTTGAAATATTTTGTACCTTCTGTAATGACATATTGTGGGATTGTCATCTATATATATATATATATATATTTTCTTTTTTTTTTTTAGAGTGGTGTAATGGTCTAAAATTAATCTGTAACTACATTAATGGGGTACAGGGAAATTCTGAGATCTATCCAGAGAAGAAATAAAATTTTTGACCCTAATTCCCTTGAAATAATTAGTATTTTCTGTAATGAAATATTGTGGGATTGTCATCTGTGTGTTTTTCTCTTGTAGTTTTTTTTTTTTTTCAAGTGGTGTAATGATCCAGAACTAATCTGTAAATACATTAATGGGGTACAGGGAATTTCTGGGATCTTTCCAAAGAAGAAGAAAAAAAATGATTGACCCTTATTCCTTGAAAGAATTTGTACCTTCTGTAATTAAATATTGTGGGAATTAACATCAGAGGAATATCCTAACACAATAGTGTTTCCTTCAAAGGGTTAAGAGAATTGTGACAGATTCTGGTGGGTTCTTTTCAAACACTTTGAAATGTTTTAAAACCCCAACATTCCCTTCCATTTAAATCTAGGGATTCATCTACAGTGAGGACCATATGGACGTTTGTAGACCTATTGAGATGACCACCAACACATGAATAGAATTGGAGCTGCTTTTCAACAGTGCACAATGGCAGCAGAGTAAGAGAAACTATTAAACACTCGGGCTAGGGGGATTGGCAAACTTCCGTGGGTAGAATTTTGAGGACACAATCGGGACGTAGAACAAAAGGATTCTCTTGAATCTCGCAGTGATCTACATTGTATCACAAGGGGTCCAGTCAACAGACTGTTAGGCAAGTATGTTAACCTTTAGGCGCAGCTATCATTAATCACTGTCCTCAGGCCTGGCCTTCTCAAAGCTATATAGGATTTTTTGTGACTTTCTATAGGACCAGAAGAAGAAAAAAAACACCTAAATGTGTCAATGGGATAACTCCATACACTCCAGCTATTTACTCAGCAGCCAAAAAAAAAGACGGAAAAGTACTCAGTTAAGATTAGATAAGCTTCAACTCACATATTATCACACAAGTGTCCATCTATGTGTCTTAAGTGTCCTGCTACTAATGTCTCAAGTGTGTTTGCTTGTGTACAGGAAAAGCGCTATCCTCTTGGCGTTGTAGCTTGGAGCCATATTACTTGAAAACAGTCAAAAAACATCATAAACCATAAACTGGGGGGTGTACTGATTTTTTTGTACTTTTTTTTTACAAATATTTCAATTTTTTTATTGCCGATTGCATAAACATTAAAACATAAAAAAATATTACTTTTTATTTAAATAGAATTCATAAATTAAAAAAAAAAAAATTTAAGTAAAAAAAATGGCCATAAAATGGTCTTCTGAGGTTGCCATTGTTGTTGACTGATTGATCTGATATACTTCTATATAGATGGGGATATACAAATACAGTGGGGCAGATTTATTAAGACTGGCATTTCGCACGCCAGTCTTAATAAAGGGCCTGACAGGCGCAGGGCATGGCTGATTTATCCAGAGGATCCGGTCTCTTAATATATCAGGCTCAGGCCCATGATCAAGAATGGAGATCTATAAAACTACAGCTAGAAAACCAAAGGCACGAGTTATAATAAATATGTTGGGCTACGGCGGAATGTGCCGAGCGAGGCGCAGAACAGGGGATGTGCCGCACATTTGGCGCAAGATCGATCCTTGTACAATATTGCCCATCTACTCCAGAAAACTGGCATAAGAGGGATAATAAATTCCCCCAGTGTAGTTATTTTACTGCCCCCTCGATGTCCAGGGACTTTATAGGGCCACGTATGCTGGACATGTACAATCGCCTCCCACAATAGGGTCTACCAGAGGATTCCAATGTCCTCATATCTGGAATTATGGAAGATAGCGTAGTGATCATGGTGGCAGACATTCTTCTACACTTCCCGTCCATTGTACCACACCATTGCAGAACTCTTCAGTCCCATGTCAGCCTGTAGGCTGCTATCAGAGAGCAATAGACTGTATGCAGCACCACTGTAATGGGGATATGGGATTGATGTTGTAGAGTTCCTGTACTATATGTAATCCACAGAACAGTCTTACAGTGGTTTATACCAATAACATACATGGAGCAGTGTAAACCAAAAAGGAGCCCCCTGCTGGTGATGATCCGGGGGCATAGTGGCCCAAGTTTGTCACCCATTCACCAGCATCTTCCCATGCTCTCCCTGGAGAGAGGAACGTCATGACCCAGTCCATAGGAAAGGGCGGATATGGCTAACATAAGCTAGACCGCCCCATAGGAGTGACATGGGCTGCCTCTATGGCCTAGAATTATACAGAGGAAGACGAGATGTAGCAGAGCTGATTGTGTCACTCATTCTTTTATATTATAATAACTCTCCAAGTTATGGTTCTGTACGTAACGCAGACTACATGACAAACTCAGACTTTATCAACCTATACATTGTATATACACAATGTACACGCATTGTATGTAATAAAGTAAGAACTAAGTGTGCAGACGTAGCAGAGCTGACTATGTCACATGGCACAATTCATGATGATATTCTCTTAATCTTGAATACTACCAGACTATTCAGACTACATGATGTAACCTCAAGATGTCAGATGACAGAATCGGCTCTGCTATGTCTGTGCGAGTGTATTAATATACTGCAGGAGTCTCATGGCTGAAATATTCTGTCTCCTAGAAGAAGATTCAGACAATCCAGGAGATCATATACAAATATAATGGCCAGACGGGGGCTGATGCCGGATGATAAATCGGGGGTGTCCTTAGACTGTCTAGTCTATGGTTAGACCATGTAATAGTTGGCTTACTATAAGAATTTTACACCAACATTTTCATACAATTGATGTGCACTTTGTTGCATTTAAGCCACATCCCCTTTTCTGAGAAGTCACACCCACATGTCTAACAAGTCATGTAATTTTAGCTAAAACTGGATGTGCCAAAATATGCACCTAAGACGCGCCTTATTTACACCAGTCTTTTAAAACACAATAGTAAAACTGCCCCAATATATGCAATGGTAAAACTGCCCCAACGTACACAATAGTAAAACTGCCCCAACGTACGCAATAGTAAAACTGCCCCAACGTACGCAATAGTAAATCTGCCCCAACGTACGCAATAGTAAATCTGCCCCAACGTACGCAGTAGTAAAACTGCCCCAACGTACGCAATAGTAAATCTGCCCCAACGTACGCAATAGTAAAACTGCCCCAACGTACGCAATAGTAAAACTGCCCCAACGCACGCAATAGTAAATCTGCCCCAACGCACGCAGTAGTAAAACTGCCCCAACGTACGCAATAGTAAATCTGCCCCAACGTACGCAATAGTAAATCTGCCCCAACGTACGCAATAGTAAAACTGCCCCAACGTACGCAATAGTAAATCTGCCCCAACGTACGCAGTAGTAAAACTGCCCCAACGTACGCAATAGTAAATCTGCCCCAACGTACGCAATAGTAAATCTGCCCCAACGTACGCAATAGTAAATCTGCCCCAACGTACGCAATAGTAAAACTGCCCCAACGTACGCAATAGTAAATCTGCCCCAACGTACGCAGTAGTAAAACTGCCCCAACGTACGCAATAGTAAATCTGCCCCAACGTACGCAGTAGTAAAACTGCCCCAACGTACGCAATAGTAAATCTGCCCCAACGTACGCAGTAGTAAAACTGCCCCAACGTACGCAGTAGTAAATCTGCCCCAACGTACGCAATAGTTAATCTGCCCCAACGTACGCAATAGTAAAACTGCCCCAACGTACGCAGTAGTAAAACTGCCCCAACGTACGCAATAGTAAATCTGCCCCAACGTACGCAGTAGTAAAACTGCCCCAACGTACGCAGTAGTAAATCTGCCCCAACGTACGCAATAGTTAATCTGCCCCAACGTACGCAATAGTAAAACTGCCCCAACGTACGCAATAGTAAAACTGCCCCAACGTACGCAGTAGTAAAACTGCCCCAACGTACGCAATAGTAAAACTGCCCCAACGTACGCAGTAGTAAAACTGCCCCAACGTACGCAATAGTAAAACTGCCCCAACGTACACAGTAGTAAAACTGCCCCAACGTACGCAGTAGTAAAACTGCCCCAACGTACGCAATAGTAAAACTGCCCCAACGTACGCAATAGTAAAACTGCCCCAATGTACACAATAGTAAATCTGCCTCCATGTACACAATAGTAAAACTGCCTCCATGTACACATGCACTTACTAAACTGCTGAGAGATATCATTTATACAAGTAGTTACTTTCCTGCATCTAATGTGAATATGTATCTATGTCTACCTTATCTTTCTACATCATATCTAACTATCCACCTATCTCATAACTCACAACCTACTACAAATCTATTACGTTTATCTGTCTCATACCTATATACTTATAAACCTTAATATCTGTATCTATCTCATATCTATCTATCTATCTCATATCTATCTATTATATATACTATCTATCGTATCATACAGTCTATCTATCTCCTATCTATCTATCTATCTATCTATCTATCTATCTCCTATCTATCTATCTATCTATCTATCTCATATCTATCTATCTCCTATCTATCTATCTATACTATCTATCTCATATCTATCTATCTATCTATCTATCTATCTATCTCTATCTATCTATCTATCTATCTCATATCTATCTATCTATCTCATATCTATCTATCTATCTATCTATCTATCTCCTATCTATCTATCTATCTATCCATCTGTCACAATAGGTGCTAATTTGTAACCCAGATGTATAAGCTATATATATTACACACATATGTTATGTACATACATTACAATGGATTCTATATACAATATAGATATGTGTAACAACTATCTACATGTCTATATATTACACGTGCATAGACATCACATTATGCATCGCTTTGTCCCTGTTCACACGGAGAGATTTATTCTGTCGCACTACACGCTGTATTGCCATATACTTTGGCGCCCTGACATTATTCCACAGTGCAGCTTGATGGGACTTTAAAAAGTTACAAAAATTTTGCCCCCCTCAGTTAAAGTGAGAAATCTGCGTTGCTTTGTGGACGTCACCTGCAGATAATCGCATGTGAGTATTGTTGCAGGACCCATGCGACACGTTGCTGTGTAGCCACAGTCTTATCTCGCGCTCACACGTCGCCCCCTCCAGCGCCCGCTGATATAGTTACATATACGTGACACTCAATTAAGATATCTGGTTTAAGGTCTCTATAGAAAGGAGTCAGAAAGTGAATGGACTGCTCAGGATAATCCAGAGAAAGACTCTGGTGAGTGCGCGCCACTATTATCCCGCAGCCCGAGCAGCTGACGCGCCGGCCTGTGGATGTGTCATGTATGGGATTTACTCCTTGGAAGAAGACACAGGAGAGAAAGACTCTGGGAAATAAGACTCATTCCTGAGTTTCTTAGTGTCTGAACCAGTGAGGCGGAAACCCAGTAAGATCAGACAGTAACTCGGCAGCTTCCAGGGAGCACACAACATGGCGCCGCGGTGCACTGGGGGGAAAATGGCTGAATCCTAAACAGGAGCTTTATAGTCTTATCAGAGGGGGGAAAGTTACAAAAGTGTCTGAGGCGTCAGTAAAGAGCTGCGGAATTCTCTCCCCGCACTGAGCGGCCTCTTTTATGTCTATTATGGAGAGCTCTGTGTGCAGGGTGGTGGTAATATGGGGAACATATTTGTGCCCTGCGAGGCCTCAGCCTGCCTTCTGCTCCCTCAGTAATGGCCTCTTATAGAGCAGGAACGGCCCTGAGCAAGGAAAGAACATCAGCCCGAGACAAAAGTGACAGAGACACAGCCATATACTCTATACCATAGATAGATAGATAGATATTATGGTATTATTAATATGTAGAAATATTAATATTTGTACCAGGACCATAACACTGGTACAGTATCTATCCATCCATAGTATCTATCTACAGTATCTCTCCTATCTATTTATGTATTTATCCATAGTATCTATCATCTATCTATCTATCTATCTATCTATTTATCTATCTCCTATCTATCTCTCTATCTATCTATATATCTATCTATCTATCTCATATCTATCTATCTATCTATCTCATCATCTATCTATCTCATATCTATCTATCTATCTATCTGTCTCTCATATCTATTTATCTATCTATAGTATCTATCAACAGTATCTATCGTATATCTATTTATTTACTATCTATAGTATCCATCTTGACCATATTTATTTTGTTACATTTAATTCACTGCAATTCAAATGTAATTAATATCTCTCTCATCTATCTACTGTATCTGTCTGTGCAATTCTACATTAATATCCATTATGTGAACATATCTCTCAGACCTCTATCTATCTATCTACACACATTAATATCCATACATTATGGGAGCAAATCTCTGCTCTGAATATCAATATTTCTTTCTAATAATCTGTCTATCCCTTCCCATATCTATCTATCTCACATCCATCCATCTACCAGTAGATCTCTCAGAATTTAAAATGTCTTTATTTATGTATCTACACATATCCATAGATGAGAACAGATTTCTCAATTTAAAATGTGTATCTATCTATCTATCCATCTATCTCATATCTATCTATCTATCTATGTATCTATGTTTGTATCTATCTATCTATCTATCCATCCATCTATCTCATATCTATGTATCTATGTTTGTACTATCTATCTATCTATCTATCTATCTATCCATCCATCTATCTCATATCTATGTATCTATCTATGTATCTATGTTTGTATCTATCTATCTATCCATCCATCTATCTCATATCTATGTATCTATGTTTGTATCTATCTGTCTACACATATCCATAGATGAGAACAGATCTCTCAGACCACAATATAACATTTCACATACACATTGCTCAGGATATTTCCATCTAAGTATCTGGCAGTGATGATTCCTTTTCAGCCATGTACTAACAATTTTATTTTTTTCTATTTTTATCAGGATGAAGATGTTTTGTAGCCAAGTAAGTACTAAAAATGACTAATAGTAACTTTATGTACCGGTCAGCTGTGCCAGACGACAACTTCTGCTCTGCTACATCTATATATATATAGTAGGCTCACAATGCATTGGTCATGTCTGTATTAAGTTACATTGTGTTTGACCTGACTTGTCTGTTTTTGGCGCATCAATAAATTTTTATTTTGGGATAAATCGTTAATCTTGAGGGTTCTAGAACTTTTGTTGTCAGAAGATTCTAAAGGTGATCCAATGACCTTATCTGATCTTCTGACCATGAGATGGAGGGACCTGGCAGCTTCATTCACAGTGATGAGAAGGGACATTAAGTGACACATAATATAAGGATCAGCAGTGATGGGAGTAATCGGGGAGCCCCACTTTCCCATCTTAGCCCCCTTCTTCTTATATTGTTTTTCTAATTGGCAAGCGGAGACGTATCGTGTCCAAGGGTCTCCTGTGAAACATTTCTACAGCTGCCCCTCCAACTAGACGCTTTATTCATGTCTCCTTAATGAGAAACAAAACGATCTCTAATGAGCAATTACATCGCCACAGAATTCTTCTTCCCATAACTAATTCTTCTGTGTGACAGAAACATCTATTGTGGCAGATACTGGGCATATTCCTTCTACAGGGTCCTGTTCTGCTACCTTGTCTGGAATAATGCGCCAAGACAATGCTGCGCCACATCTACTATCTAGGAAACATCGGCGAAGGATTATTACCTCCTGAGCAATTAAACGCCATAGGGAATAAATCCGCCATTATCTTAATATTGCAACAAACCAACATTCAGCCATATAACTACCGCCTTATCGAAACAGATGTAGCAGAGCTGAGTTAGTGTCTTGTGTCTTGAGAGCTTTTTGGGGTCAAATATTAAAGTAGTAAGATGATATTACAGTAAGTTTTATTAAATGACCAACTCAGCTCTGCTACATTGGACAAAATCATGTGCAGTATATGTAGTTACCAGCACTATAGACTGTCATACTAGTACATTACTACTACTCCATACCACAATACAACACCACTACACCGCACACCAGTAGTGCAACCAGGACCGAGCTGATGCAAATCTTAGCAGACATGTTCTGTACAAATGATTGTGTTTGCAAATCATTATAATACATAATTAACCCCGCACAGTCGTCCATACACGCACATGAGGATAACATAATAAGCTACCGATCCATGATAAGCAACCATCTCAGCCATTTATATACTCTCCAAGGACCAAGATTACTACAATACAAATACAGCATAGATAAACATATACGATAAACACTCCTAATCATTGTATGCAAATGAGACATCACTAGCGAGGAGACTCATTATAATATCATTAACATATTTAGCATCGCCTCTACAACCCCTTCCAATTCTGAACATGCAGAAATATTTACCTTGTGTAGGTTGGCCTGGCACTGATGTACCCGGATACCAACCAGGCCGGGTCCCCCAAGTCCCTGTCTGTCCGTTCAGCATCCTCAGCTTGTCATACATGCCATCTGCGCCCATCTGTTGCTTCTCGCTAGCCAGGTTGCGCAATACTCGGTTTATTGACGATACCTGCAGGACAAATAGCAATAGGGATAAGGTTATTGGGTGTATAGTGGCCGCGGAGATAACAAGTATCTAGACGATATGTACAGTCTACGAGGTGGGTGCCATAGGGGTCGGAATGCATTGTATATTAGGATACATCTATTAACTCATAGAATTTGTTCCTATCAGAATAATACCATACATTTCCCATAATATGAGATGACTTAAGTCATTAGACGGTAATAATCTATGTCATCTGGGCACATCCCTCTTCCCCAACCCTAAGACGTATTGAGTCCATCTCCGTTGACTTACACTAGGGATGTTATCGTTGGTGCAGACGCCTTCAGACAGTAACCTGTCTCGTATCTCCCAGGCAAAGATGGAGGGGCACTCTCTTTTATACTGGGCTATTTTGCTGACCACCTCTGGAGTGGCCACCCTAGGCTTGCTTCCCCCGATGGCTCTAGGTCTGATGGATCCAGTCTCGTAATACCTTCCTAAAATCTTACTCACGCAACCGTTTGACACCTGTACGGAGAAACAAACAACAAATCACATTATTAATAATTTCAAGACAATAGTACAATTTTATAGTAGGCATTAAACAATGACAAGCTTACGTTTTGACTATCCAGCACTGGCACTTTTGCATCTGCATGGCTCTATAATACAAAAATATACCTTCAATGGTATGAGAACTTATGTCTGTTTTTTTTTTCTTTTTTTTTTTTTTTTAATATTACATTTATGGCCCTAAAAAACTTCTAAATATTAGAAAACATTTTAAAATATTCTGAATTTCCTATTTAAGTCTGTCTATTCCTACAATAAATTATTGGGTTTAATCAGAGCCAAAACATTAGAATAGAATTCGACCTAGAGGGGGTTCAGCCTATTGAAGTAAATGGCATCGAGCCAATGACTTATTAGGGTTATGCTTAAAATTTACAAAAAAAAAAATTCTACGAATTTTTGATTTAGATTTTTGATAAGCAGATGATCTCTGTATTAATAAGCTGGAGCAAGGTTTATATTGGTAGAAGGAGGGGAGAGTATAATAGTAACAGATGGGCATCACTTTATAATCGGAGCAGTTGGGAAGCAAGAAGCATTTTCACCTGCAAGATTCTCGAAATATCACAGGGTCTTGCTCCACTGTGTGCCAGCTCCACTATCTTCTGCCTGGTAGAATCTGGCAAGGGTCTACCGTTAACAAACACTCCACCGAGCTGATTCACTCCACTGTGACCTGAGAATAAAACATAGTAACAACAACTGTATTACTCTGCGACACCCCCACAATATCCAGCACCCCCAAGGGTACACCCTGGCAGAGTACTAGTAAACCTAGAAATAGGCAGCAAATCTATACACATCTAATAAATCTCAAAAAACTCCAATCTATAAAAAAAAAAAAAAAAATCCAAAAACTCCTTCCCTATTCCCAAAAACAACTGGCTTCCAGCTAATTACATCAGGCAGGAAAACAGTTAATACCGCCTCACCATCCAATGACTTCATCACACACACAAAAACGACAAAAGGTTCCAAGATTGAACGCAACGACCACCTTAACTAATGCAAATAAATGGCACAAAAATGTGGTGGAATTCCAAGGCTACTCTACGGAGAAGGTCTCATAAATACCCTGAGAGTCCTCTTCAGACATTGGCTTGAGCTCCCATTCCTTTGTGCTGAGATATCATAGGACTTTAGTTCATTAAAAAAAAAGGATCCTCAAACCTGAAGTCTCAAGAGCTGAGACAGTTTCCCTGGAGAAGGAGGAAGGAAGGAGATGTGTGTGCTCCTCTGCTTGCAGACTACTGATAATAAATGGACTTGCAGGAGGCTCTGGCTTCTTAGCAAATAAATAAGCACCAAATATAGAAGAAGGGGGAAAGTATGATGAGTCTTTGTGACATTTGTCTTTAAAATAAAGCTAGCTGCACGTCAAGTTTGAGCTTAATTTCTGGAAATAGGCGGAAGTCGCCCCAGATCATGCATGGAAGGCTAATTGAAAAGATCATTTGAAGTACTTGTGGCAGACATGTCACTTTATGACAGTGCTCTGCTTTTGAAAATTGCATCGTCAGGACAAATGGTACTATGATAAAAACGACCCTTTCTATCCGGATTTGGAGATCACTCAGGCTGGAGATAAGGCTAAGACTAGTTCGAAAAAGGGAAAGACACATTTTATATTATGGTAGCCCATGGAAGGGGGGGGGGGATGGGGGGGACCGGAAAATACTGACATCAACTTCTATATTATCACTGTTTAGTTGACACCTTATACATCCCCCCTTCAAAAATTCAAAGAACCCTATATAAATCGATGAAGCAATTAAGATATACCAATTTTTTTTTTACTTATAGGGTCATTTTACATAAGCCAATACCCCACAATATGGCAATTAGGAACCCATTTTTGCTCATTTTACAAAATCCCAGTAATCCTTTTTTTTATGAATGGTGCAAAAGTCTTAATTTAGTGTACACAAAGTCATCTAATGCAAAAATTCACATGGAGAATCTTTAGATTTCAAAGAATATTAGCATTTTAAAAATTTCTAATTTAGTATCCGTAAACTAATATATAGCTAATGTAATAGAAAAATTTGACATGGAGGATCTTTGGATTTCAAAGGCTTTGGGCAGTCTAAATTTCTAACTTAGTAGACATAAACTAATATATAGCTAATAGAATACAAAAAATTCACATGGTGGATCCTTGGATTACAAAGGCTCTGGGCAGTCCAAATTTCTAACTTGATATATATAATATAATACAAAGATTTCACATGGAGGATCTTTGGGTTTCCAGGATTCTGGGCATTCCAAAATGTTTAATGCAGTATTCGTAAACTAATTTATAGCTAATGTAATACAAATATTTCACATGAGAATCCTTGGGTTTCAAAGGATCTGGGCATTCCAAAATTTCTAATTTAGTAACGTAACATAAGATCTATCTAATATAATGCAAAAATTTTGCATGGAGAATCCTTGGATCTGGGCATTCGTACATGGCCATATAGACTTGTCTACAATACAAATCCCCTTATCATTGGGATTTGCAGGGACCAGTGCTCAGTCTGCGTCCCCTACAGGAATGTCATTTGCAAAGACCATTTATCAACTTAAAAATTGACACTGACAATGGCAAAATACTAAAATTTCACTTAAAAGGTTAAAGCCTTAATCATGATGTGATTTCCCCAGGGAAGGCTGTAGAGCTGGCTCCGTGGCAATCATTAGCCACTCCTAGGCAGCTAATAAGAAAGCATATGGTGTTGATTTGGACTCCTTGAATTTTATACACCCAGGAATTGTTGTCACATAAAGCTACAGAGATACTAGTAGTGACCTTTACACACAAAAGAAGAGGCTTAGTCTATGTAGGACACCTCGGAGCAGATCACAAGGCACCTTGTAACGGCATCTTTCACAAATGCGACACATCCCTCTAATAATGCTGCCTTATAGGTCAACGCATGAATACAATCGACAAATTGGTACAAAGTTCTAGACAATTAACCATTTAATGACCATCACTTCATGCTATGGACACAACCAGCCACATGAAATTAGATATTATAAGATGTATATAAAAAGGTAAAAAATACTCATGTAGATAGATATGAGAGATAGATATAGATAGATAGATAGATAGATAGATAGATAGATAGATAGATATGAGATAGAAAGATGAATAGATAGATAGATATATGAGATAGATAGATAGATAGATAGATAGATAGATAGATAGACATGAGATGGATACATGAATAGATAGATATGAGATGGTTAAATATGAGAAGATAGATATGAGATAGATAGATAGATAGATAGATAGATAGATAGATAGAGATGGATAGATAAGAGATAGCTACATGAATAGATAGATATGAGATGGATACATGAATAGATAGATATTAGATGGTTAAATATGAGAAGATAGATATGGATAGAGAGAGATGGATAGATATGAGATAGATACATGAATAGATAGATAAATAAATAAATAAATAGATTTAGAGTTATTAGTCTAAGCATATTACATGCAAAGGTATAGATGAGATGGATGGATACATAGATAATAGTACACCTTGTGATATAAGTACACCTAGTGTATATATAAGAGGCAAATTCATCTTTATTTCAGGGCATCAGAATTATTCTTTACAAATTATTGAAATAATATTTTTAAATAAATTAGAAATTCCTGATTTTGCCCAATGCATGGATTATATTCAAAAATAAAACACACACATCTGTATCTAGAGACTGGGATACATTTCTATTAAGCACACACTAGATTCCTCCCATAAGAGCACAAACAATTTTCTAAAAGCAACATCAACTGACTAATAATACACTAACAAAATTTACATTTTCATGCAATTTCCAAAGACCTAAAAGCATCCACTTCACAAATATCAGATCCAATAAAGACTTTGAAATGTAAAACAACCAGAACAACAAGACTGATAGTTTAGTAAAATCTACAATAGACTAAAACATTCAGTGGCAAATATAACCAAAACCAAATGAAGAGCCATAAAAAAATAAAAGTAATAGCCCAACCTTCATGCAAAGCTCTTCTACTAGCAGCTGCCATTGTAAATAACTGTGACAATTTCGCCCAAGTCTCTTAACAAGCGCTCAGTAAAATATTAGAGGGGTCATAAAATAAATCACCCACTTTAATTGATTGATGCCCCTCAGATAAAACAATAGTCTAATAGCATTTATTCCATAGTGATTCATGACTTACTGTTCTGCATGGTGGTGGTGATGATGTGCAGTAAATTCCCACGTGGTGACTCCAAGGGATTCTATTAATAAATAAACACATTTCCTATTAATTAAGGAACAGCTTTTAGATGTCCCTCAACGACCAGAAGATTTAATGCTACTTCACCATATTGTCCCTATTATATTTTTATAGATTGTGTGGCTTAAAAGTATTTTATTTGAAAAATGATTTCATTTTCAAAAAAGAGGCTATAAAAATGACTAAATATATTATTTATTTATATATAAAATATTATTTATTTATATATAAATAATAAAATATAAATTCACAGTTTGTAAAATTATTAGACTAAATTTGTCACAATTAAATCAAACAATTTATTTAGAATAATTTCTAATAAATAAATATATTTCTTTATTTTTTATTTTATCTATATATTTTTTTTTGAATAGTAACTTAAAAAAAGAAATAGAAAAAACATGGGGCTATTTTTTTCTACAAAGCCTAAATCTAAGGCTTTAAAACAGCTAAAGAGCGTTTGTTGGATGCTGCCATGATATAAGTATAGGTTGATAATATCTATGTCTATCTATACACACATATACATGCATATATCTATCTAATGTATAGACACTGCCACCATGTTATGGTAAGCATATAGCTAAATATATAAAAAAAAAAAAAATATATATATATATATATATATATATATATATATATATATATAGGCACAAAATACATAAATTTTTCTGTGACTTTAAAAAAATTCTAAAAAAACAAAACAAAAATAAATCTATAACTTAAAATAAAAAATATACATTATATACATTTTATGACTCACCTGATATTTGCTTTTCCTCGCCCAAATGTAGTGCACACTTCAGCATCTGCTCCTAGTATCCTTCCTCTAAGACAAAACACAAATGCATTAGATTTTTTTTTTAAAAATCCAAAAATATCAATACAGTCTAGAACTTTTCTACAAACATCTATCAAACTTGAATTACTTTGGATTTTTTTTTTTATTTTAAATTTTATTTTGTTTAAAGTTAAAGTTTTGTCTCATTTTATTTCTAGTTAAAATAAGCAACTGCATCAATATTATGTATTTTTTTTAAGATTTCAATATTTTAAGGAAAAAAATAATTACAGGGCAAAGTATTACCATAGAAACCAGAGTCCTGCCTGCTAATTAGATATGGAGTTAATGCTAACAGCTGGGCAAGTGCTGATCGTCCTCTTTTACAATTCTAAGCTTCATTTTCTGCAAGTAACTTTTAGGTTTTAGCAGTTTAGATCTTTACGTCGGTGACTGTACAATGACACACGTTGTCTATCTGGCCTTAAAAAGTAAAACCAGGAGGGGGTGAGGCTACTTAACAAAGCCTACAATGATTTTCATTCTGCACCATCTACCCAAAACCAAAGTCTATGAATGCAAAGCAAAGGCAACAACCCATTTCCAGAATCAAACTTAAAGCAAATATTCCCATTTCCCTCAGTTAACTCTTCCTGTTTTGTGTTACCACGATGATGTTGTAGCAGATATTTAGCCATAAAACAGGAAAATAGCATTTAATTCTCTGAATATTTTTTGGAAGGTAATTGTGTTACTGGTGCGAGTTGTTAGGGGTTTGTTAAAGCCACACAACAGCTCTGTGGGGAGCTCAATTGGCAATAGACAATTACAAAAGACAAGGCATTGGAGGGTTTCAGTAAAAGGGGATAAAAAGGGGACGACGGGGAAATAAAATAAAATCACAATAAGTGTTTGCCTGTCTCTTTAAAATGGTTGCTGTGCTTCTTTAAGGTGTAAAGATGAATATTAATATTCTGCATGTAATATTTGCAAACTTTTAGGAAGAATAATTGTGACCCTGGTAATAATTCTCACAACTTGCAGATCATTTGGTAAATATTTAGAGTGATTGATATTAACAATGCAGCCGTGTAGTCACAGTTTCCTTCATATTCCAGCTCTGTTCTGTTACAGGGCACTGGCTCTTAGATGAGGACACCCGGCAGTGATTTGTAAACACTTTTTTGTATGGCTAACCAAGCATATCCTCTTGTAAGGCTCCTGCACAGAACACTACTAATCTCACTTATAACAACATACTTAATCCATGTAGCGTACAGTTTGCAGAGTCAATTTATTGTGTAAAGCAAGGAAACGCATAGCAAGCAACATGTAAGTGCCACCAAATAATCATTCACTAGTCAGATGCTTACTGGAGGAACTTTTACCAGGGATTCTAAGCAATCTAGTTAATTGCTAAACTAGATTGTGCAAATTACAACAGGCAAGGCCTACTTGTCACACCACTAGTCCTGATACAATAATGTGTAACTGGGCTAAATAAGTATACTATTTACAACATATGTTCAGTACAATGTAGCAAGTTAATTAATACTATTTACAAAATGTGTACAATACAATGTAGCAAGTTCATTAATATCATTTCAAATATGTTCAATACAATGTAGCAAGTTAATATTCTTACTAATACACTTCAAAAATATAAATATTAAACAATATAGTCATAATAAAATGTATCCCAATGTAACAAGTGGCAGCATATGCATTACCACAACACTTACTAATAACACAGAGTGATACAATGTAACAAATCGCCTGCAGAAACTTCAAAGCCTTTCAGAATTATTTATACAAGCAAATCAACAAATCCTTGTGTTCCCTCTACAGCAGCAATTTGTTTGTACACAATGTAAGGACGCTGCTAATTTGCACATCACCTGCTTATGTGGATTACAAGTCCCTCTATATTTACATAGCAGAAACTTTTTTAGGATCTCAGCCTAAAATGTTTAGCTTAATGAGTGATCATTAGTGCATTAGCAAATGCCCAAGGAGCCCTGCATTACATGTGGGGTGAAGTGCTAAGAAAGTAAAGGCAGATCAAGATACTTTGGGATACCTTTAAAATTAAAGTCTACTAAGGAGATTCTTGGGTTACATTACAGAGAGGTATGTCACTTTAAATCACGGAAATTCTATCTATCTAGCTTAGATCTATCTGTCATAGATTAACTATTATTATTAATATGATAGATTACTGAGAGGCATGTTACTGTAAATCAGGGGAATTCTATGTATCTATCTTAGATGTTACTATAATAGATAGATTACAGAAAGGCATGTTATTTTAAATCATGGAAATTCTGTCTATTGTAGATTAGTTATTAATATGTTAGATATATTACAGAGAAGCATGTTACTTTAAATGATGGAAATTCTATGTATCTGTCTATTCATCATAAATTAACTATTATTATTAACTTGATAGATAGATAGATAGATAGATAGATAGATAGATAGATAGATAGATAGATAGATCTTTAAATTCTGGAAATTCTATGTAGCTATCTTATTATTAATACGTTAAATAGATAGAATTTGTAGGATTTAAAGATACATTCCTCTCGATAATCTATCTTAGATCTTTCCATCCTAGATGAGTTATTAATATCTTGCATAGATAGATCATCTGCACATGTGGAGCTTGTAGCCTCTCCAGTGTATACTGATCCTATCTAATAATAACCAGGCAAAATATTCCTACACTTTCTATATAAAATCAATCCGCACCTCCGCAAACTACAAAGCATCCTGTACAAAATAAATCCTACACAAAGCCATATGCAACAACCACAAGACACAACCATGAGCTCTGCTGCCCAGCCAGCCAGCCCTCCTTACTCTATACCAGTGCCTGCAATCCAAGCCAAAGTTCGACACTTGCCTCTGCCAGAAGTACTAAAAACGTGCGAGCGAGCTGTAACGTGTGCACAGTCCTTGAGCCTTGCAGCTTGCACGGAAGCTCACCTGTAAGAGGCATCCTATGCTTGCAGGCTCCTCTGGATAATAGGGTGTGGGATGCTTAATAAAGAGTTGCTGATTTATTTGGTAGTGCCCAGGAAGGATGAAGCAGCAGCAGCTCCCCTCTCTCTCCTTCTCTGTCTCCCAGGGATGAGCCTCCTTGTTGTTGTTGGTTAGATTCTGAGGAGGAGATAGAGATTGACAATAAGAAGAACTGTCAGGGAGGCAGGGAGTGTGTGCAGAGAGCAGTGCACAGGCACCGTGCACACCTATACTGATTGGTGATGCTTCAAGTGTATTAATGTATGTGTGCTTGCTCCTTGTTGCCTCACCTCCACTGTTCTTCACTGGCCCATTAGTAAAGGCTGACCCCTGTCATCATGTCCCAGTAAAACACTTCCTCCTCCTGCTTCTCCTCCACCACCAGAGCGGGAAATGAGGCAGTGCTTGGGCTTTGCTTTCAAACCCACTAATCACTCTAGACATGCAAATGCACTGACTACTCCACACACAAAATATTGCTTTATGCAAAGCACCGGGGCTAGCCCTGCACATGCCTATTGGCTGCTCCCCCCACTGCAGGCCTCCATTGGCTCCTTTCTTTGAATATGAATACACTTGATTTTTTTTTTTTTTTTCACGGCACAGATTTTTTTGTTGTGTACTGATGGCTCTCCCCTATAACTAACTATGTGTGTGTGTGTTTGTCACACCATTTGTGAAGCACATTCAAGATTTCATGATTGGATTGCACTCCCATCATTTCTCCAGGACCGAATAAGATGGCTCTTCGGTGCGACGTTGAAGACGGATACCCCCCAATTTATTTTTTTTTTTCCTCTCTGATCCACTAGAAGGTATCACTACCTGACAAGTCTTGTTCCTTTTTCAATGAAGCCCCTGTAATTGTGTACTGCTCACAATAGGAGTGAAATAATTTTCCTTGTAAGCTGCGTTTTGTTGTAATAGGGCCATTTTGGGTGTGAATGGGGGGCCATTTGCATTTTGGAGGAAAAAAAAAAAAAAGCCTCACTAGACAATAGGGATAAGCAAAATATCATTCAGATGTTAAGAGCATAAATATTTGGCAGACAGAAGCTTTGTAAGCTGGGAATTGCCCCCGGCCATGTAAGAACGTCACTTTTTTTTTTTTCCTTTTTTTTTTTTGTTTTTAAGAAGACCCTGTCTCAAGACTCCAGGAGCAAATTCTCAGCTCACTAAGTGTATTGACAGAGTGGCCTTAAGTGGCCTTGGCAAACACTTGCAAACTTCTTCCACGTGTCAGTGTTGACTAAAGTGTTTTTTTTTTTTTCCTTTTATCTAAGACATCATCAAATTAAGAGTCACTTTTACTTTTATGCCAGATAATGTGTGCAGTCTTCTTCAGCCTGGAATGAATTCTCTTTCCTGCAGGTAATGCAAGAAGAAGCGTTATATATATATATATATATATGTATGTGATATGTGGTGTAATAGTATATACTGATGTAGCAGAGCTGGGTTTGTTGGTATCCATATGAGATCTGTATGTGGATTATAGCTACATTACAAACTCAACTCTGCTACATCGGTATAGAATTTATAATGTTATTCATGGTATGCTTTTGCTAAAATTGACAGTGCTGGAAAGGATGGGATCAAGGCCTGAGACATCTATCTATCTACCTATCTCTGTATTGATCTATCACTAGAATATTAATTTTTATATATATATATATATATATATATATATACACACACACAAAATTAATAGTTTATATATAGATACATTAGATATATAGTTACATATATCTATATAGATACATCTATCTATATATCTAATCTATCTATCTAGAGGTATAGCTATATGGGTGTATGTATGTGTGTATGTATATATATATATGGATTCTATAAATGTAGCAATTTCTCCGTCACTCTCCAATGGCGCCTTGATTTATGACATTAGGCGTTGACAGCCATCAAGTCCTTGTAAGTTACTTCTTTTTAGTATTTTGACCACACACCAGAAAGTACATTTGTAGAGTGCTGCACTATTACTACACACCTCAGTACACTCCAAAGCAACCCCTGGGTGCTAGTTTTAAGGTTACATTTAAAGTACCAGCTTGATCTCTGGTTGCCTTAATTGTTAATTTCACAAGTTGCGAGCATGGAGAAAAAGAGAGACTGAAATAAAGTTAACAATAAAACAAGCCCGGAGAGGAGAGGGATGGGGAATGCGAGGAGAAGGGGAGAAAATGAAGTATTAGATGTGTACACTTGACTTTTCTTGACATGTGAAAGTGTTAAAAGTCACATCTCATCAATAAAGTATGTGGACAGTGAATGAGAGGGCTGACAAGCATTGCATTCTTACATAGACTACAATAGGGAGACAAACGACTCTGCCAGAGAGTTTGCATGTTAGTGAATGGGAGCAGGATAATGAGCTGCCTGCCTGTCACTCTCTGTCCTCTCTCGGCCTACACACGGCTTCTGTGCCCAGCAGTGCCCCCCTCACAGCGGCTCAGGCAGTGCCCCCTCACTGTAGCTCCCTGTAAGCTAATGCCTCAAGACCTGCTCCCAATCCTCACTACCTGGGGTGCCAGGAAAACTCACTGCAAAACATGCTGAAGATCCGACCCCGACAGCAGAAGTCTACCATCTATCTACCATCTATCTATCTATCTATCTATCTATCTATCTATCTATCCTGGCTAATGAAAGAATGTGCTGCACATATTTGGGACAACGGTAAATCCTTTGCCCCTTGTGATTTGATTTTTTTTTTTCCAAAGACCTCATAATTAACGCATTGCAACGGTTAGGAGAATAGGGAATTAAGTTACAGTGAACTGGTCACACCCTCCATGGCTGCTTATAACTTACTTAAGAAAATTCAATTTGTCAGGGAAAAATGTGGCCTGTTCTACTTTATTCCAAATGAAAAAAAAAATGCAAAAACCTTCAAAAAATTGATTCTGCAGTATATAACCTTATATTAAGATCCAGACTATTTTATTTTATCTATTCATCTTCTAAAAATTATAATTTAAAGTTTGACCTATTTGATCACTTTTTTTGAAAATATTTTTGCCAAGTACTATTTATCGATCTTTGTAAAATATCTAATTTAAATTTTAATCTATCTGATCATTTTTTTTATCAATCTATTTTTGCAAGTTACTATTTAGAAACTTAAATAATAACTTAATAACTGAAATTAATTGGAATAAAAATATCAAAAATTTTAAGTTATTTAAGTTTCTAAACTTAAATAATAACTTAAAATTTTGGATATTTTTATTCCAATTAATTTCAGGAACAACAAATAAGCTACAGAATTTTAAAAAAATTGAAAATGACTAATATTTTTGTTAATTTTTATTGCAAATATCCTAATATGTCTATACTGGAAGCAATTTCATAAAAAATACAATCCTGCCACTGGCCCTCCTCCCTAATTAGAGATGTTTATTAGAAATTATGTTTATCCAGCTGTCATGCAGTAAAAAAAAAAATGCAGCATAATTACCTCTAGCAGATAGGCTTTTCATATGCATATCAGTATATTACAATAATTTGCTGTAAAATATTGCAAAATTTAATCCAGTCCACTCACTTTGTAATCCAAGTGTCTATAAAAACCGAAGCCCTCTCTGTACATACCCCCCAGCTATTGCAGTTGACTGTCTTGTTGGAATTATAACATCATTTCATGTTGTCTCCAGTGAATTGTTGTTATCAATAAAAGAACAACCTCCGCATTGGATTGCCCGTCCTAGTTATTGTAACACTAAGCTGCACTCACATATTCCAGATGTCATGGAGGACAAAGTGGTTAATAAATTGACCTCTAATTGAAAATATATCACGGAGAAGATATGAAGTGTGCAGCCATTTCATCCGATCTGTAGCCTGGGATCTCCAGTCACTGGGAAAAACTAGCCTTGAGCTGCTCAGAGCCTTGATTAACACAGAGATTAAAGTGTTACAAGACTTTTTGGAACAGCTTGTATTAATCAATAGTTTAAGCTATCAGCATAAGATGGTCTTTTTTGCAGATTTTTTTTTCTCTTCATCCCACCAGTTAAATTATACAGAATAAAAAAAAAATCTAAAAAAATATTCTAGAATCAAAAATACAAAATGTAAAGGAAGGACATTTTTTTCCACTGATTTTAAAATAAAACTTCAAAAAAGTTAACCATCTTCAAATTTTTGAAAAAGTACAGACTTTGTTCTGTTCTCTTTATTGGCTTTCAAATATTTTCTTAAATTCATGAATTTATGCTATCCATCCATTTAGACACTTAGAACAATAATACTCAGCAGTCCCAAATTTATGTAGATCCTAACCAGTTTAGTCACATGTTGTCCAAGTTCAGCTGCTTTCAGTAGACTCACGTTTAATGAATTTTTAATTAAATTTTTGAGCCTCAAGCCCCTCCCAGAAGAGTTTATGATTTGTATTTAATTTGTATTTTTTTATATTTTTTTTTTCTTAATTTGAAAGCCCTTTCACCCCTCTTGAGCATGGCAAGGGTTAAAAGTAGCAGCTCTAATGACATGACTGCTCTGTATGCTAGGTGTAGGTAGCTATACAAGCCTTGTATATTGAGAACCTTTGCTTGTAATGTAAATTGATGTATATGTATATTACAAGCACATGGAGGAAGTCAATGAAAATGAAGATTTTTTTTTTTCTTTAAGTTCCTGGTTGCCCAGTCTATAGATTTGGCTCCCAACTTCATTGTTCCTTTTGTTTCACATTTTTCTATGAAATAATAAAATTACTTGTCCAGCTCTCTCTCTCTCTTTCCTCCAAGATTACGAGTTAATGTCTGACCATTTTCAATTAGCAACTGTTGGGATTAACAGCAACTAATGCCTTCTCCTGAATCATGCTCCTATTTCTCCCTGGGGCACAGTGGGCTTTGTGTACCCTCCGAAAAGGAGGTAAAAAAAAAAAAGTTTTAGTTTTGGAATTAAAAAAAAAAAAAAAAAAACACTATAAGGGGAGGGTGTAATTGAATGCAAATGACGTCATTTTAATGGAGACTTGGGGGGTGTGTGTCAGTGGCACTTACAAAAGGTGAGTGCTCTGGGCTCCTATCTGTATGATTTCA
The DNA here is from genome assembly GCA_947044405.1 of Leptodactylus fallax. Taxonomy (NCBI): domain Eukaryota; kingdom Metazoa; phylum Chordata; class Amphibia; order Anura; family Leptodactylidae; genus Leptodactylus; species Leptodactylus fallax. The sequence continues at coordinate 6,746,417 of CAMRHE010000068.1, read as the reverse complement.
TTTACACCGGAATTTTTTTTTTTTTATAATAAACTCTAGAGCTATATACAATTTCCAGTTTGGCACTGACAAGTATCTAAAGGTGTCACAGATTATTAATTTTATGGAAAGCAGCAAGGTCAACAAAAAGTTTCTTAAAAAAAAAAAAAACTCAAAACACTTCATTATAATTTTCACTTTATCAAAACTTTAAAGAAAATTATTTTATTGTTTTGGGAAGTTGTTATGAATAATTATTTTTGCAAGATTTAATGTATATCTACAAAAAATATTTGAAAACATATTAAAAATCATTGTGAATACAATCTTTGGTCTGTATTATAATTACACCATTACTTTTGCAATGCAATTTATTTTTGTATTTTTATTATTTGTATTATATTTATTATTATTATTATTTAGCACTTTATTTGTAAATAAAATTCTTGGTTTTTATTTTTAGCTTTATTTTTATATTATGTTGATTTTATTATTACTTTATTAACATAATAAATTGATTTTAAAAAATATTTTATACGTTTTGTAGTTATTTTAATCATTGGTTTTGTTTTTATTTTTTTTATTTATATTGTGGCTGATTATGTTTATTATTGTTTTGATAAATCTATATATTTTATCTAATTCTACAAGGTGGTGAGCAATAGTGCAGCTTTTTATCTGAATAAATAAATGTTTGTTTATATATATATATATATATATATATATATATATATATATATAGACACACTATTTGTACATGTATAGATATATGTTAAATATTGCACTTTTTAGAAACTTTTCTCTATACTTTTGCATATGAATAAAATTAAATGCCTTTGTTTTTACACTTTATATGTATGTTAGTTTTGTATATGTGAATGCTACATTTGTGGCAGTGCTATGTGTGTCTTGTTGCATTAATATCTGTTCTACAAGTCACCTTTTTTAATACCCATAAAAATGCTTAAAGTCCCCTTGTCCAGATCACTTTGAACCTAGAGATAAACACCATTCCTGACGTGTTAGACTGAAATGCATTTGCCTCTAGGAGAACCAATGACTATTTGTGTATATGGGGCGGTGTTGGAGTTCTTTAGTGTTAGGGACATTGAGTTAAGTGTAAATTCATCATTTTAAAGAAATACACACAAGCCTCTCACGTGTCAGAGGAATATGACCGAGATAATACTGCAAAAAAACATTTTGAAAGGTAATTACAATTTTAAATGTTTTAAAGTTTTAAATATTACTTTTAGATTTTCTCTTTAAAAGAAACTTTTTAGACTTTTTATTAAATGTATTTTTTTTTATTATTCCATTTCTCTTTCTCTTCTCTCTCTCTCAAATTTTTGTATATAGGATTTAAGTATTAACTTGATTTCTGCAATAGACCATCCCAATCTGTTCCAAACACTTTTAACATTTAATCTGTGTTAATCGTGAAGGCTTTAACAGCTCACTGTTGATTTTATTAATTTTATTAGAGACTGGAAATCCCAGGCTGCAGATCAGATCAGGTGACAGAGTGTATAGATTTTTTATTTTTTTTTTGTATCTTTTGTATATTTTCCTACATATTAAAATTGTTGTTCGGTAAAGAAAAATTAAAGATTTAAAAAGATGACAATTTTTACTATTAAAATATTTTTGAAAAGAAAAAAAAAATTCTTAAAAATTATAATGACACCATAATAAATGTTTTTATATATATATATATATATATATATATATATAGTACTTCCCCTTCCATTCTACATGGATATTAGGGAAGTTATTGACAAACTTAAAGCATGCAAAAATTTTCCTTTGTGTCATTTTTAGTAATTTATTTTTTTAAGCCAGTATAACAGGCCAAGATTGTTGGTTTTATTTTTTTTTTGTTTTGTTTTTTTTTCTCTTGAAATTCAATTTTCTTAAGTAAGTTTTTCAGCAGCCATGGAGGGTGTGACCAGTTCACTGTAACTTAACTCCCTATTCTCCCAGCCGGTGCAAATCACTAATTATAAGGTTTTCCGAAAAAAAGATCAAATCACAAGGGGTAAAGGATTTACCATTCTCACAACTATGTGCAGTACATTCTTCCATTACACAAAAAAAAAAAAAACTTCCTACCAGACAGACCCAACGAGAATTGTCCATGTATTATGTGTAACACAATTTCTTCAAGTTCTCACCTTTTGAGCATTTTATCTTTGAGTCCTTATTTAAGTTTTTGACAAATAGTAAAATATTCTCTTCTAGCCTAAGATTCTCTGCAGGAAAAAGCAGCTTATACTATGAATTATAAGGCTATAGGATATCTCGGCAAACAGGCAGAACAAATACAACAGATAGCCTGGGATTAGCATGATTTACACAAGTATTAAGAAGAAATATTACCTGTTGCAGCTTGTGAGGAGCAATTCACATGATCTGTGATGGTAATTCTGGCACTTGAGCTTTTCCTTGATAGTTGAGAACTGGCAGGTTTGATCTTCAGTTTTTACATGAGAATCTGCCACACAGTTTAAATGTCAGTGACAGGAAAAAACCAGGGTGTGTGACTACACTCTAACTTTCCCTTAATATCAATGCCAACTGCGCTCTGATTGGCTGAGACATACCAGTGACATCACAGGGGAGAGTAGTGCTCTCCATACTATCCTAATAATAAGGATAGAGGGGACAGACAGGCCTGGGCTAATGTATAGGCTCAGAGAAATTTATGAATTTAAGGGATATATATATTATATGTATTATTATTATTTCTCAACTTTTTGCCAGTGGCTTCATAATAATTATATTAACAGCAGCAATAATACATAATTTATGATAATTTATTGTATTAATATTTATTTACTTATTTATTATGCTTACTTATATATTAATATAATTATTAATATTCTTCTACTTATTATGAAGCTCCTGCCAGAAAGTTTAGATATTATAATAATAATTAGAAGAATATTAACAATAATAAATAATTTATTAATAGTATTTATTTTTATTTATTTATTATTAGAATATCTCTGCTTTTTTTCTGGTGTTTTGATTATTATAATCAACCATAGCAATAATAATTTATTATGAATAATATATATATATATTATTATTATTTATGTGTGTGTGTATATATATATATATATATATATATATATATATCTATACACACACACACACACACACATATATATATATATATATATATATATATATATATATTATTTATTCTAGTCCATATTAATCATGAAGTTAAAAACATTTAAAACAAAATATGAAAATATAGAATACATAAGCAGAAATATTCTATTTAAATTACTTTTTAGATTATTTTTACATGTATTTGGTATTTCTATAGTTTTACATAACAGATCAAACACATATTTATATATATTTTTTATAATAACGCTATATATTAAGTTATAACATTTTATAGTATTTGTTTACATATATAATTACATTGAAGTTGTTAATACCATATTATACTCACACACGTCTATAATACACACACAGAAACAAAAATACATATATCATTTATGTATATACGATCACACGTGGAAATCTTCTCATCTGTCAGTCATCTTGACCCTTGTTTACTTGTGTTTCTCATTGAATCCAATGTAGCATGCTATTCCCATTACTAGAATGTTCTTCATAATCACAGTCACTTTTATTCTGCTACATATAGTCACATATTAGCAGACCTATACATTGCTAGCTTTTATTTACAGCCCCTAGAAGTAAGCCTTTATTCAGATCTATAGATTTTCAGCTCACACCTCTAATATTAAAGCATAAAATCCAAGGTGTACAAGTAAAACTGAGTATGAAATGTAGCAGAGCTGAGTTTGTCCTATGGTACAAGTCATCTTGGTGTGTTAGTTCTACCATTCTACAGTGGTAAATGACAATATCAGCTCTGCTACATCTGTAAATAGGAATAAGTAATATATGTAATATGTACAGCACGTGCAGTATACATATATGTGTAACAATGATTAGACAGCATGTTCAGTCTACATACATGTGTTGCTGTAGTGTGAGCAGCTGGGCAGCGTGCGTTCACATCTGTAGCTATTTGTGTCATGTCAACTAATTACTGTCTAAACATACATGACCCGCACAGCCCAGATAGTGACAGACACTTACCTGGAGCCTATATTTTGTGCTGATGGCCAGTCACCCATTCCTCTAACCAGCCTGTCGGATAAATCGGTAGATCAATAGGTTTTCTTTCTTTGCTCACTATGTATAACAAATACAGGAGGAGAATTAGATGTAGCAGAGCTAGAGAGTGCAAGATAATAACATAGGTTTACCTGCAGTCCTATGTAAAACCACACAGAATGTACTGTGATATCAATATGTGTTCTAGCAAAGCCAGTGCGGATAGTCATCTGATAGTCTAGAAGATAACCTGGAGGCTAAAGAAAGCAGAAGAAGAAAAAAATAGAACTAGAAGAGTCTTCTAGAACCGTATTGATGTGTTTAATATGATTTTCACTTACTGTTTAATAGCCTGTCTACTGTATCTATGTATCCATATTATCTATCCATCCATAGTATCTATCTCTCTGTATACCATATCTATCTATATGTATACGGTATCTATCTCTCTTTGTATACAGTATCTATCTGTGTATCTGTTTTTCTACACATCTTTCTATCTATTGTATCTGTCTTTATGCATATATCGATAGTGATCTCTGTTTTTCTGTATATCTTTCTATGTATCTATCTTTATATAAAGCTTTGGTGCTCTATCTGCAGTGTTTGCACATCTTCCTATCTATAATCTATGTATCTACAAATCTGTCTATGTACATCCTTCTTTGTATCTGTCTTTCAATGTAGCTATAGTTATTTGTCTATTTGTACAACTTTCTTTTCACAATATCTGACAGATCTTTCTACTTATCTACATCAATCTGTCTATCTTCTATGTATCTCATATGCATGATCTGTCTATACCTAGAACCTGTTTATTTGCAGATCTTTCTACATGAATCTGTATTTATGTCTATCTATGAATTATCTAGGTGTCTCACGTCTATTGTATTTTGATCTTTCTATATCAGTCTGTACATAAACAGTTATCAGGTTATTTATCTGTAAATCTTTCTACTTCAATCTATCTCATATCTATCTATCTATCTCATATCTATCTATCTCATATCTATCTATCTCATATCTATCTATCTCATATCTATCTATCTATCTCATATCTATCTATCTATCTATCTCATATCTATCTATCTATCTATCTATCTCATATCTATCTATCTATCTATCTATCTCATATCTATCTATCTATCTATCTATCTATCTATCTCATATCTATCTATCTCTCTCTATCAATCCATCCATCCATGTATGTATCTCATATTTATGGCCTTTCTATACATAGATAATCTAACTGCTTATCTGTTTGCACGTCTTTCTACTTCTATCTATCTATCAGCAGAACTCCAAACAGATAGATAAAGTGAAGTAGAGATGGAAACTTTATTCCCCAATAGGCAAATCACCTCACCCCGCTCCATGGATCCTTTTTCTGGCTAGGTGAGTATAGATACCTATCTTTATCTAGATCTATCTTTTTTCTATCTATCTATCTATCTATCTATCTATCTATCTATCTATCTATCTGTCTGTCTGTCTGTCTGTCTGTCTATGTGTTGACATGGGTTCACTTGCTCACTGTTTGCTCACATTACAGAGTAGAGGTGCTACACTCCTCCAGCAGGTTTCTCAGGAAACTGGTGGCTAATATTTCACTGGCTTAAAAGGGGCAGCCTGGGAAAGAGCTGTCACAAAGGTGTTTTACTGATTATTTGGAGTTGTTGCCATTAAGGGACTCGGAATCCCTGCAACCCAGCAGGGTTCTTGAAGGAAGCATTGGAAACACCACGGCCCCCGTCTGCTTATCTGTCTGTCAATAACAGGAGATGGATCCTGAGCCTGGACCAGGTGCTCTTACTAACCCCCTATCCAAACTGCACTGCTCTCCAGGAACTGATCAGGCGTGAAGAGAAGTCTGCCTGGCCTGACTACATCCAGTGCACACACTGCTAGGCACACACTGAGCATGCACACACAAAGGCATACACAAAGATACGGAACGTGCACACACAAACACAATGTGCACACTGCCAGGCACACACACAGACTCACAATGTGTACACTGCCAGGCACACACTGAGCATGCACACACAAAGGCATACACAAAGATTCACAAGGTGCACACACAAACACTCACAATGTTCACACTGCCAGACATATACTGAGCATGGACACATTGTGTGTGCATGCGCAGTGTGGGCCTGGCATTGTGTGCACTAAGACACAAAGTGCACACTGCCAGGCACACAGTGCACTCACTCAGCAAGCACACACAAAGATTCACAACGTGCACACACTGACCATGCACACATAAAGACACATAAGGTGCACACTGCCAGACACACATTGTGTGCGCATGCTCAGTGTGTGCCTGGCATTGTGTGCACAGTGTGTCCATGGTCTCTGTGTGCCTGACAGTGTGCACTTTATGTGTCTTTGTGTGTGCATGCTCAGTGTGGGCCTGAAATTGTGTGCACTAAGACCCATAAGGTGCACACTGTCAGGCACACACTGACCATGGACACACAATGCCAGGCCCACACTGAGCATGCATACAGAAAGACACACAAGTATACATGCCACTATGTATACAAAATGACACTAACCTACATTGAACACTTTTTTGTGCAGTGTGGCCTGTAGATACACATACAGAGCCTTCCTGTGCATTAATACATACAGTAATATACACTTACTGTGCACATTACACCCATGCAATATACTTGCACATATTAATATGTAACGCTAGGTTCACACTGGTGTTCGGGTCTCCATCATTCGGGTCACTTGGGGACCTGAAAAAAAGAATAATAATAATACATTTTATTTATATAGCGCCAACATATTCTGCATCACTGTATGAAGAAGAAAACCCTATCCGCTCAAAAAGCAATTACACACAGAAACCCACAGACCCTAGAGACTATAATGGGGCCCGCCGGGTTTACGCCGAATGTAGGACAAAGTCTTGTACAGAGACTCAAACGCTAGTGTGAATTTGGCGTAAACTTTGCATCATCCCTAAAACACACAATGAAGACCCCCCCCAGAAAGTGAAATATTCCTGGAAAATCTGGGTTATTGATAAACAGGTCCACACAACTAGGCCTGCAAGTAAGTCATGGCCTTTTGTTAGCCAGGCTTCCCCTCACCTGGGCCAAACATTCAGTTTTCTGCCAATAACCATGTTTCTATAGACACGAGCCAAAGCAGAGTAACTTGTTAGTGACCCCTTGGCATTTAGTACCAGGTCACATGTATAACTACCACACTGCGACCATGTAAAACTACCGCACAGTGACCATATATAACTACCACAGTGTGACCATGTATATCCACTGCACAGTGACTGTATATAACTACCACAGTGTGACCATGTATATCCACTGCACAGTGACCGTATATAACTACCACAGTGTGACCATGTATATCCACTGCACAGTGACTGTATATAACTACCACATGGTGAACATGTATAACTACCGCACAGTGACCATATATAACTACCACAGTGTGACCATGTATATCCACTGCACAGTGACTGTATATAACTACCACATTGTGACCATGTATAACCACTGCACAGTGACCGTATATAACTACCACATGGTGAACATGTATATCCACTGCACAGTGACCGTATATAACTACCACAGTGTGACCATGTATATCCACTGCACAGTGACTGTATATAACTACCACAGTGTGACCATGTATATCCACTGCACAGTGACTGTATATAACTACCACATGGTGAACATGTATATCCACTGCACAGTGACCGTATATAACTACCACATGGTGAACCATGTATATCCACTGCACAGTGACCGTATATAACTACCACATGGTGAACATGTATATCCACTGCACAGTGACCGTATATAACTACCACAGTGTGACGATGTATATCCACTGCACAGTGACTGTATATAACTACCACAGTGTGACCATGTATATCCACTGCACAGTGACTGTATATAACTACCACATGGTGAACATGTATAACTACCGCACAGTGACCATATATAACTACCACAGTGTGACCATGTATAACTACTACACCACATTACTCATAGAGGACAAGTGCAGAGCTGAGTTAGTCATTTCTCCTGTGTACTATCTATAGTTTTACATAATGTAGAAGGTTTGCCTGCTGTCCTATCTTATCACATGGCATGTGATGCAGCCAAAGACTCTGCTGTATGGCATGGAAAATACAAAAAGAGCAAATAGTGTTGACACAGAAATCATTCACAATGACACAACTATACAAATATATACTGTACACCGATGCTGTAAGACACAACCACTACAACATATACTGTCTGTAGCCTAAATCACAGCAGCTCTGCCTCCCCCTCTCCATGTTCCTCTCTCACACTTTCTTCTCTCTCTTACACTGTATTTATTCATCCCTGTTCTCTCTCTCACTTTCATACTTCTGTGCAGCTCCCTCTTACCCTCTCTATTCTTCCCTTCTCTCTAACACTCTCCTCTGTCACACTTTTTTCACCTTCACTCTCTCCTCTTCCAGACTCACTCTCTTCTGCTCTCACACTCTTTCCTTGACTCCTCTCTAACTCTTCTCTCCTAACACTCTGTTTCTTTCCTACTCAGCCTTTCCTCTTCTCCCTCTCTAACACTCTCTCCCTTTCTTCTTCTCCTCTCTCTCTCCCTCTCCTCCCTATCTCTCCTTTGCTTTCCGTCTCTCCTCTCTCCTCCATCCCTCTCTCCCCTCTCCTCCATCCCTCTCCCCCCTCTCCTCCATCCCTATCTCCCCTCTCCTCTATCCCTCTCTCCCCCCTCTCCTCTCCTCCATCCCTCTCTCCCCTCTCCTCCCTCCCTCCCTCCCTCTCCCCCCTCTCCTCCATCCCTCTCCCTCTCTCCTCCATCCCTCTCTCCCCTCTCCCTCTCTCCCCTTTCCTCCATCCCTCTCCCCTCTCCTCCATCCCTCTCTCTCCCCTCTCCTCCATCCCTCTGTCTCCCCTCTCCTCCATCCCTCTCTCTCCCCTCTCCTCCATCCCTCTCCCCCCTCCCTCCATCCCTCTCCCCCTCTCCTCCATCCCTCTCCCCCTCTCCTCCATCCCTCTCCTCTCTCCTCCACCTCCCTCTCTCCCCCTCTCCCTCTCTCCCCTTTCCTCCATCCCTCTCCCCTCTCCTCCATCCCTCTCTCTCCCCTCTCCTCTCCTCCATCCCTCTCTCTCCCCTCTCCTCCCCTCCATCCCTCTCTCCTCCTCCCTCTCCCCTCTCCTCCATCCCTCTCTCTCCTCTCTCCTCCATCCCTCTCTCTCCTCTCCATCCCTCCCTCCCTCTCCCTCTCTCCTCCCCATCCCTCTCTCTCCTCTCTCCTCCATCCCTCTCTCCCTCTCTCTCCTCTCTCCTCCATCCCTCTCTCTCCTCTCCTCCATCCCTCTCTCTCCTCTCCCCTCCCATCCCTCTCTCTCTCCTCTCCCTCCCTCTCTCCCTCTCTCTCCTCTCTCCTCCATCCCTCTCTCTCCTCTCCCTCCATCCCTCTCTCTCCTCTCCCTCTCCTCCATCCCTCTCTCTCCTCTCCCCTCCCCTCCATCCCTCTCTCTCCTCTACCCTCTCCTCCATCCCTCTCTCCTCCTCCCCTCTCCCCTCTCCTCCATCCCTCTCTCCCCCCTCCATCCCTCTCTCCCTCTCCCTCTCCCCTCCCTCTCTCTCTCCTCTCCCCTCCCCCTCCCCCTCTCCTCTCCTCTCCTCTCCTCTCTCTCTCTCTCCCCTCCATCCCTCTCTCTCCCCTCCTCCATCCCTCTCTCTCTCTCTCCCCCTCCCTCCCTCTCCCCCTCTCTCTCCCCTCTCCTCCTCTCCCTCTCTCCTCTCCCACCCCCCCCCTCCATCCCTCTCTCTCCTCTCCCCTCCATCCCTCTCTCTCCCTCTCCCCTCTCCTCCATCCCTCTCTCCTCTCCCCTCCATCCCTCTCTCTCCTCTCCCCTCCATCCCTCTCTCTCCTCTCCCTCTCCTCCATCCCTCTCTCTCTCTCTCCTCCTCTCTCTCTCTCTCTCTCCCTCCCTCTCTCTCTCTCTCTCTCCCCCTCTCTCTCCCTCTCTCTCTCTCTCTCTCCCCCCCCCCCTCTCTCCCTCTCTCTCTCTCTCTCCATCCCTCTCTCTCTCTCTCCTCCATCTCTCTCTCTCCTCTCCTCTCCTCCCCCTCTCCCCCCTCCTCCCCTCTCCCCCTCTCTCTCCTCTCCCTCCCTCCATCCCTCTCTCTCCCTCTACCCTCTCCTCCATCCCTCTCTCTCCCCCCCCTCTCCTCCATCCCTCTCTCCCCCCCCCCCTCTCCTCTCCATCCCTCTCTCCTCCATCCCTCTCTCCCCTCTCCTCTCCACCCTCCTCCCCTCTCTCTCCCCTCTCCTCCTCTCTCTCTCTCTCTCCCCTCCACCCCTCTCTCTCTCTCTCTCTCCTCTCTCTCTCTCCCCTCTCCTCCCTCCCTCTCTCTCTCTCCTCTCTCCCCTCTCTCTCTCTCCCCCTCTCCTCTCCCCCCCCCTCTCTCTCTCTCCCCTCCATCCATCTCTCTCCCCTCCATCCCTCTCTCTCCTCCATCCCTCTCCCCCTCTCCCTCCCCCCCTCTCCCCCTCTCCTCCATCCCTCTCTCCCCTCTCCTCTCCCTCCATCCCTCTCCCCCCGCTCCTCCTCTCCATCCCTCTCTCTCCTCTCCTCTCCCCTCCCCCCCCCTCTCTCTCTCCCCTCTCCCCTCTCCTCTCCTCTCCCCTCCCCTCTCTCTCCTCTCCTCTCCTCCTCCCTCCCTCTCTCCTCCATCCCTCTCTCCCCTCTCCTAGTGATATTAACCCACTGCTCTTATTGTATGACAACCCTCTCACCATGTGCTGATCAGTGTTAGAAGCTTCCAAGTATCCACAGCTTGACAGAAACTTTGAAATGTATCTAGATAAAGTCTGTGTAGCTAATGGGTTACATATCATATCATTTGTAGAGGATTCTTATAGATTAAAACGTTTGAACAGCAGGTCACATATATCATAATTTACATATGTAGCAGAGCTGAATTAGCATTTGGCTTGGTATTTGGTTAGGTGAAGCTGGTGCAGTAGGTTTACCAGCAGTTTCATGGGATTCTATAGTGGACACATAGCTAGATCATAATGGGTTGTGCCAGGTGACAAACTCAGCTCTGCTGCATCCCTAAATAGGTAAATGCTTGGTTGGTGAATCCACTTGCCAATCTTTTAGCTATTGACAGCACATGCAGATAGTCACAAAAATGAGTGCGTTGCCCAAGTCCATACAGGCACATGTTCCCAGTAGAGGCTGTCAGCCAGAGCCACATCCATGTGTTAGATATGTATAATGCAGCTTTCAGTTACTTTGCAATGTGAAGTTTTGAAGGATGCCCTAAGCCCATGTGTTCCCATAGACTGAGCAATTCTCAGCACACACACTGTAATAATGAGCTTTAATTCTCTATCCAAGCAGAATCTGAGCAATAATAATAAGCGCATCAAGACAATTTGTTTACTGTGGCATTACACAGACTGCAGAACCCAAGAGAAGCCTCAGCTCTGCTGCACTCCCAGCATCCCTGCAACCCAGCCAGCTCCAGCACCAATCATTCTGCCATCAAGTCACACAACGGTAAGTGTCCATCAGACTTCCCTGCTGGATCACCTGTGCCCAATATTACACCCTGTAAGAGCCAATCCGCATACAAGGTGGGTAAAGGATGGGGTGGAAATAGCTTATCAGGCGCCTAAACTGCAACCTGCGTTTTAGGAAAAAAATAATAAATAAATCTAAAACAATATAAAAAATCCAGTATTTTGATTTAAATGTATAGGTGATTTTTTTTTTTTTAAATGTGTGATTAGAATTTATAGTAATATATGCATGAGAAATTATGAAAGACATAAAATAATGTATAAATGTGCGTGATGAAATTTACCAAATTTAGAAATTATTTTAATATCTGTTCTATTATCTATCTAATCTATTATCTATGTATCCATATCTATCTCTATCCATATATATCTATCTCTATCCATATATATCTATCCATATCTAATTATCTATTTAACCTATTATCTATCTAATCTATTATCTATGTATCCATATCTATCTCTCAGATCTATATATCTATCTCTATCCATATCTATCTATCTATCCATCTATCTATTCTATTTATCTATTTAACCTATTATCTAATAGAGAGAGATTTTATATATATAACCTGTCTATATATCTGTCTCATCTATCCCTCTATCTAGTCTTACTTTAAAAATCTTATTAAGCAACTTGTAAAGCAATAAAATTAACATATGATAAAATGATGAAAATAATTTAAAAAATAGCATGGAAAATCCTAAGTATATTAAACAAATATATACAATGTATAAATAAAATATTGAATATATAACAAATTATAAAGCAGTAATGTAATAAAATATACATAATATCAATATAATGAAAATATTCTGCTAGACAATTAGTATAATTCTTTATATGCTGCCATATTTTGCAATTTTTTATTTCAATCTATACTAATAAATAGTCACATTAATTATATCAGGATATAAAGAATTATTATTCACATTTTTAAATTATCCAAATTTTTATTTTCTATTTTTATTTTTTTTTATATAAATGTAATAAATTGTATCGGTGTATTTACGGCAATTCATCCGGCGTTCTCCCATTAAAGATATTTTATTATTAATAGTAATAATACGCTTGTCCAATCGTTGGTTTGCTTTTGTGCCTCCTCCTGGCTCTAGACTGAGACATTAGCTGGATTCCCCGGGGGTGATTGGAGGCAATGAGCACAGAGTAGACAGTCACGTCGTTGATGTTACGAATTCACTTTTGCTCAACTTGACAAGGCAGAGTTCGATCTACAATTGTATTTGAAAGCCCATGGAGCGGAAAGTCCCCCCCACCCCCATCATCATCATCATCATTGCCCCCCCCCCCCTGTTTTTTCTACAGCAACATAACAAGATATTACATTTAGGTCCAGTCTTGCATATCTATAATAGAAATTATAGAACCTATGTATAATTCCAAATGAGATATTTAAATACCCCCCCCCCCCCATCCATCCATGTGATCACACCGACTCTAAATCTTGAATATTAGACAGGAGATCTAACAAGGGGATTTGCACTGATGCCCTGACCCTTGTAATTGGATTAAATATAGACTGAATCCTCCAAAACATAGCAAGACTGACACCTGCCAAGTGGACTCCCCTATGATTGATAGTGATGATTCGTGTTGGACACAATAATGAAATAAATTGTATGGATAAAACAAGCATATTTGTCATCCCTGGGCCATCAAAAGGAAGTCAATGTAAGACTCAAGCTGTTCTATGACAACATGTAAGAGATGGGACCTTACCAGGGGGCTACAGGCATTGAGGAGACAAATTACAACTTGCCACCTCTATTTCCTATTCTATTAACATATAGATTGCTCTTACATAGAAGATTAGGGAGACTTGGGATTTGCATTTGGGGGTTTCTGCTTCTGCGTTGCCCTCTGGGCACTGGTAGAAAACCCTAAATACCATGTAGAGGGTGACATGTGGAGCGAACGTTGGCCTCGGCCCAGGGCAAATGGAAAAGAACCGTGTAAATCTCTTCTGGATTCTGTTCATGTCTTCCGCTTTTTGCACTTGGTCCATTGTTTATGATCATGTTGACTCCTCTTATTGTGCGTTATTATTAATCTGCGTCTTCTTCATTTTAATCTCTTTATTAATCCCATTTCTCTTCCTACCATGATCTGACATTGTTTGACCCGCCGTCATTTATACAATTGTTCTTATTTCTCCACCAGGTCTATATAGGTTTTATTTTTGTCATCATCCTCATTACTAGATTGTTACATTGTATATTATATATATTGTATAGGATTGTTAACATTTTAATACTTACATTTGTAGACAGAATACGAGAACTGAGATTTGTAATATTCTAATATGAGGAATAGTTTGAAGTATCCTATTGGAATAACAGCTGATACTTTTCTGTTCATTATAGAACCGAAAATGTATCACATTGAATTGTATTTTCAGTAAAGGCGTCTGTCTATAGCCATCCTTCTATCTATCTATCTATCTAATATCTGTCTATATCCATCTATCATATCTATCTCATATCTACCTATCCTTCTATCTATATCTAATCGTCTATCTATCCAATGTCTGTCTATATCCATCTAATCTATCATATCTATCTATATCTGTCTGTCTATATCCATCTATCTTTATAAATCGCTATCTAGTATCTATCTACACTTCTGTTCATCTCTTATCTCTATCCATCTACCTACATCTATATGTCTATTTATATCTTTTATAATGTCATGTAGATGGTTATGTCCATAGCATTGAATGAAGTTATGATCATTAAATATTACATTATGTCTATTCTCATATCTATCTATGTACATGTATAGCTTTTACCTTTTTCTATATGTTATAATAGGATATACATGCTTTTATCTATAGGATTTCATTAAGTTATGATTGTCAAATGGTTAATAATAGATATGGTTAAATATCTATGTATCTATCATCCATATATCTCATATCTATTGTCTATCAATCTTTCCATCCATGGATAGATACTGGAGATATGTATAATAGACACCAGATACATAGAGGATAAAAATATGATTGATAAATAGATTTTAGATATGATGTAATAGATCCAGAACGATAGGTAAAATCTATCATCATTACTATATCTAAATGTCCCTCATTATCTATCACTAATTTCTGCTGTATAATTTTATTCTATTATCTAGTTCTTATCTATTTAATATTCTTTTCTATTTATCTACCCTATATCTTGTATCTATAATTTTACTGTATCATTTTGTCATAGCTATCTATCTCCTATCTATATCTAATATCTATCTCATATCTATCTATCTATCTCTATCTAATATCTATCTATCTTTATCTATCTATCTCATATCTATCTAATATCTATCTCATATCTATCCCATAAACTATAACCTTAAGCCTTTTGTGACGCCCCTTAATTGTATTTGCTAATGAGTAATAAATGTCATTGTGGAAATCTTTGGTTATTCCTCGTTTCATTTACTGGATACTTTCTCGGGCCCCGGCATGAGCTGAAGGGGTTTCAACCAACCCCTTTCCAGATATCATGTGTATGTTAAGTGCAGGTTATAATATAAAGGTTGGGATTTGAGTATTTGTATAGATACAATGGGAAACCTTCACTTTTTCTCAAATTTATGATTTTTTTTAATATAAGGTTGAAAACCTGTTTGGTTTTAACTTTCAAACTGGACCAAAACCAGTGCTGAAGATCGACAGGCGGCTTTCATGTAATGACTGGTTAATGTTTGTTTCCAGTGCCCTATATCAGATGACATCCATGCGTCCCGGCCACCAGGGTGTCTATACAGGGTAGGAGGTGAGTAGGTAGCTGGAATGTGGCTGACCGCATGAGTAATAATAATAGTCATGGCGATTACTGGAAGTCTTCCTGAAACTAGACCCCACAGCCAAAGATTGCCCCTGGCAGGGAACGGGTTAAGCACCTCCAGTTGACCTGCTATAGAAGTCTCTCGTCTGTCTCACGTCCATTGAAGTGTTAAAAAACATTTCCTCTTAAAGGAAAAATAGTGTCAAATAAATGGGTCGTCGGCCCAAACGCATGAACTTATAAGTCGCAAATTTACTGAGGTGCTATGGAATATATTAGGGCACAAGTAGGTAGACGTAACACTCAGGGGTCTGGGAAAAGCTGGGTTACAACCTCTAATGGTGGCCATATTAGTTGACAATCAACTTTTGTTAAAAAATATATAGAATAAATAAAAAAAAAAATATATCAATAGGAGCTGAAAAGTAATAAAGTCATAATAATGAATAAAGTAATAAATGTAATAATTAGAACTAAAGTCATAAAATTAATAAATAAAATTAGTAAATGTAATAAAAGTAGTAATTAAAGTAATAAGTAAAACTAATTAAAAGTAATGTCATAAAAGTAATAACAATTTGTAAAAATATTAATAAAAGTAAAAGTAATGATAAAATAAAAATTATTAATAAAAGTAATAAATCATAATAGTAATAATAAACAAATAATAATTCTAAAATGATTACGTAATATATAATATCCAATCCTGAAGCTGTTGGTATATATTAGATTTTTTACTTTAGTTAAAAAAAAAACTTCAAAAACAGCATGGAAATAACTAAAAAGCACAAAAATACACATATTGGGGTCTTTTTTTTTTTGAGGTTTTCTAGATAAACAAAACACTAATGTAATGTAATAGGAACCTAATACTATAAAATAAATCTAAAAATCATAAAGGAATAAAAATAACGTCACTACTATCAACAGAAATACCTAAAAGGGTCTTCCGATGATAAACAGCGATCCTTTATCTACTGTATAGGGAATAGATCGGCGGGGTCTGACCCCACTATATATGGGATTGGGGCTCCGGAGTTTCTCCTTTAGAATGAAGCCCCTCTATTGAGTTCTATAGGACTTATCCCCTGGATAGAGGGTAACTTGGTTTTACTGGACTATCCCTTTAAATGTTTGTTTGTTTCTGTTTTATGTCACTGCAACTTTCTAATACATTTTATGTTTCAATTCCTAGATGTCTGCTTGATGTCACTGAATGGAAACATCCGTATTTACATCCATCCATTGCAGCAAATTAGCAGGACAGGAGAGAGACCTGTGATGCAGAGACTTAAAGGGGTTGTCCAGGGACTTTAATTTAACCTGGGGGATCAGGGCTGGTTCTTACCCCTAAGTCACATGATTGTGACCAGTGCCCATCCCCCATTCGCTCCACTCCCTGCCTCCTCTCCAGCTTGCACAGGTAGTTTACTTGTGCTATGGGAACTGGAAGACTATAGTAAATTCATCCCCCATCGCACAGGTAACTAAGTACCTGTGACAACTGGAGAGGAGGGAGGGAGCGGAGAGCCTGGGGGATGGGGCTGGTTCCAAACATGTGACCCAGGGCTAGAACCAGCCTAGAACACCCAGGTCCAGCTTGAACAATGCACAGCGGAAGTAAGTTAAAGTCCCTGGACAACCCCTTTAACGTTAAGATTCTGGACCCCAGTGCAAAATGTGAAACCAACTGCCTATAGATGTAAAAATGTTTCATTCAGTAACATCCGACAGAGATCTTGCAATTCAGGGGAACATATGCACTTAAAGGGGTTTTCTGGCCCCATATCCACAGTATAGGTCATCAGTATGTGATCTGTGGGGTACAACACTCAGATCCCGCACAGCTGTTGCAGCAGCCTCTGGATCCCAGAGCTGATCTGTGCGGGGTCTGGGTATCGGACCCTGAGAGATACTGATGACCTGTCCTGTGAATAAGTATCAGTATGAAAACTCGATTTGGGGGGCCATAAAACCCCTTTATTACAAATCGTATCATTTAGAACATACTTTTAAAAAAAGAAAATTTGCCTGTAGACTTGCAACTTTCCCAAAAAGTCTATCAGGCTCCCACACAAAGGGGCGACCTTCCAGAGTCCCAGAAGACTACCTAGACCCAGTGGAAAGTTACCGCACCCCTCGCCCCATCCTGGGCTTTTGGTCATATTATAGTCATGGGCTTAACCTGCACATTGCATGTCCACATCACATAAAGGGGTGTGCAACGCAATGAAAAGCACAGGGGTTTGTAGAGAGGGGAACGGCCAAACTGAAAATTTTTGCAACACACCTCATGCACCGAGGCTCCCGGATCACATTCAGCAAAAGTTGGAGGACAAAAGCTTCTTCAATGAGAGAATTAGCACCAAAATGTGAAATATACTCTTATGGTTGTCATGTGTCTGTCTTAGGCCTCGTGCGCACAACCACGTGTAGGCCGAGGCTCTTCCATGTGGGGTTCTGAGTTCTGAGGCTCTGGAGATAGGTCAGCTCTTATTTCGGGAGCCTCTCAGATGTTCTGGGAGAGTTGTCGGCTACGATTATGGCTGGGTCCATATTACGTGGTCCATGAGTTATTGCATTAAGGTTAAGATGACTCTCTGTCCAACCTCAATAAGCACCGGAAAGAAACGCCATCTTTGTTGTCTGTAGCAACCAATCACAGCGCAGCTTTCATTTTTAAGAACAGAACATGAACAAAAATGATGCAAAGGAAAAATAAAGCGACCAATCAGATTCCACCTTTCATTTGTCAGAGGTCCCTTGGAAAGTGAAAGTAGTGCCCTGATTGGTTGCTATAGGCAACTACCCCAGTTTTCCATTGCATCGGTTTTGACATAATTTCCGCATTTGTCTTTTTAGAATTTTACCCCATTGTGTGCAATTCAATCCTGAATTACTGCCCTCTCTTCTTCAAGTCACTTTTTTGACCAAACCTGCCATGTCTGAACTCGCCCTCTCTTTTTCCCCCATTTTCTCTTCCCTCGCTCTCTATTTCCTCCCTCGAATGTTCCCCCTCTCCTTTGCTTAATTTTTTTTCCCTCTTTTATTCTTTATTTCCCCCTTTTTTCCCTTTCCCTGCCACAAATCTGCAGAATTTGCACCCAAATCTGCAGCAAATCCACCACAGCTCGACTTTCCCTTCTTTCTTACCGTCCTGTAACTTGCCACGGAATTTGGGATCAGAATTTGCACCCAGATCTGCAGCAGATTCATTCTCTCTTCCTGTAACTTGCCACAAATTTGTAGAATTTGCACCCAGATCATAAATCGAATCTTCCACATCTCTAGTCACCCTCTCTTTCCCCATTTTCCCTTCCCCTCTCTCTCTCTATTTACTCTGTCGCGCTCTCTCTCGCGCTCTCTTTCTCCTACACGTGGTGCATTTTTCAAAGCTGTTCTGTAACTTGCCACGGATTTGCAAAGAATCCACCACATCTCGACTTGCCCTCTCTCTTTCCCCATTTTCTCTTCCCCCTCTCTATATTTATTCCATCGCTCTCTCTCTCTTTTTCCATCCTACACATGGTGCATATTTTAAAACCGTCCTTGCCACGGATTTGTGGAGCAGAATTTGCACCCAGATCTGCAGCAAATCCGCCACATTTCTCTTTCCCCCTTCTCTTTACTTCCTCTGTCGCTCCCCCTCAGCTCTGCTTTTTTTCTTTCACTCCATCTTTTAATTATCTTTCTATTTTCTCCCCTCTTTTTTCCCTACACGTGGTGGGTATTTTAAAACCATCCTGTAACTTGCCACGGATTTGTGGAGCAGAATTTACACTCAGATCTGCAGCAAACCTGACATTTCTCTTTACTTCCTCTGTCGTCCGCTCCACCTCACCTTTACTTTTTCTTTTATTCTCTATTTTCTCCTCTTTTTATCTCTCTTTTCCCCCCTATACGTGGTGCGTATTTTGAAACCACCCTGCAACTTGCTACGGATTTGCGGAGTAGAATTTGCACCCAGATCTGGATCAAATCCGCCACATCTCGACTTCCCTCTCTCTTTCCCCATTTTCTCTTCCCCTCTCTCTATTTCCTCCATCGCACTCTCTCTTTCTCTCTCTATCCTACACGTGGTGCATATTTTAAAACCATCCTGTAACTTGCTACGGATTTGCGGAGCAGAATTTGCACCCAGATCTGCAGCAATTCCGCCACGTCTGGACTCGCCCTCTCTCCTTCTCCATTTTCTCTCCCCCTCGCTCTCTACTTCGCTCCCCCTCTCCTTTGCTTTCTTTCACATAAATCTCCAAAGCTTTCCTCAAAAGCCGGCTCCTGCCAATATTGTACTACAATCGATTAGCACTGCTTGTGTAATTTCCAACATAACTTTTCTTTGTAATTAACTGCTAGAAAGGATTAGTATCTGCACACAGGAAAAGGAATCAACTTATATTGAATGAGCCGTACATTAGCCCCGACTCCCTTGTGACAGAATATATTAACATTATAATCTCCAACACGATTTTTTTTATGTTACACTATTGTTAGTAAATCAACTCCTCGGGTCCGCAGAGACTCTGACCCTTGGCAATTCAGTGAAAGTGTAATTATCTCCCCGAATCTTGGACAGATTTAAGAGATTACATTTCAACTAAATCTATATCAATGCTAATTTTCTGTTCTGTGGGCTCCAGGTGTTCGGAAATAAGGCTTCAGCCTTCCTGCCCGGCCTGCCTGGGTGTACAATAAAGAGAAGCCTTGCTGAGCCCGGGGTAAAAGAAATGCAACTCGACATAAAATTATACCTATTTTTTGTTACAAAATCTGGTCCTTACAAGACAAAGTTAAACAAAACAGCTATGGTAAATTAGCGTTACATAAAGGCCAGTTTAATGCTCCGTTCCAGGCAACTGGGGCATACACGATGGCTAATTGGCTATCACAATTAAAAAGAATAGAGCAAATGATTAATTCCAAGGGGAGGACAAAAAAGGAAGCTCGAACAAATATAATATCAGGGGCTGAAAGCTGTGCAGCGGAAGCGCCGGGACTGGCAGAGGCCTCAGACCTTTAAGAAAACAAATATTGTTGGCACGCGGCCCCCTATACACGGCTGTACAAGATGCGTATTGATGTCCTTCAAGAGTCCTTGAGACGCAGTAATGACCTTGACCTTAATTTGGGGTCAAACTCATTAACATCTCAAGTGACCTTTAGAGAAAGGATAAGGCCTAATTCACATGTCCCACGTTTTATGGATGTGCAATGTCCATGATGATTATGGGCCACACGTGGACCCATTTATTTTAATAGGTGCATGTAGATAAGTTTGTTTATAAGAAAAGGACACAGACTGGCCCTATTGTGGTCCATTAGATGGACCAAGGGGCAACAGTAAAGTCTATGGGTCCGCGAAAATCACAGACCGCACATGGATCCGTTTTTCACTAACCCATAGACAGTAAAAAAGTAAAATAATAATAATAAATAAAATATTATATATATCCTTTTCATGAAAAACAGATCAGCCACAACATGTGAATAATGCCTATTAATCTAATGTTTAAGGGGCATTCACACAGTGTATCAAAACTGCATAAAAAAAAAAAAAAAAAACTTACACATGCACACTCGGTCCACCCTGAAGGTGTTTTCAACGGGGAGGGGAATATACTGCTTCTAGAGGCTTCTGTGGTGGACTGAACCTTCCCGAGAGGCAGGAGAACCCTGTACACATAAGATAGCTGGCCACTCTTGTGGTTGGGTTTGGACAACTCTTCTCTTACATGTATGAAATTTAGATAGTGTTTTCTCATTTTGATGTAGGATTAGTCCTTGGACTATTGGTTGAGATTGGTGTCACATTAGCCCACCATAGTACTAGAGGATCCTCTGGTGGGCCCAGATTTTAACACAATAAAGGTCCAGCAGAAGACACCCAGATTTGAAGGTTACTATGGTCTATTTCTCAAAGAGTTGTTGGGGAAGGGTCCCCAGAAAGATTTTATCAGATGGGCCCAACTAAATGACTTCAAGGTGCCCCAAGACTATGACCACAAGGTTAGGCGCAAGTATCCCTTACCGACATGGCGTGTACCCCCTGGCTCATACAGAACACAAAATAAGGACTTGATACATTTTATATAAAGCTCTGCAGTACCTAAAATGCCACAGTAACAAAGTAAGATCCCCAAAAAATTGTATCATATGGTCGTTGTCATACCCTACAATGAAAACTAACCATGAATGTAATAGGTTTCATCCAATATGCCCAACTTATACATCTATGGTACTAATAACACAGGATAAGTTTTCTCTTCTCAGGAAGTGACATCACGCCTGTTGGTCACATGGCCATAAGTAAGCAGCAGCATGGTCATGTGACCAGTGAACGTGATGTCACTTCCTGAGAAGAGGAAGGGGAGCTGTTTCTGAAGGAAAGCAGCCATGTTTTCTAATCCTGTATAACCCCTTTAAGGCCCTATTACACTGCCCGATATTCAGGGCAGTTATCGGGTGCAAGCATTCCTAGAGACGCTCTTTTCCAATAAACGCCCTGTGTACTCGTTCTGCCGATCAGGCGGCATCGGACTGTGTACTCAGGCTGATGCAAACGAGCGCCGACTGATAAGTGTCCATCTTGGCCAGTATCGAGCCGTGAAATACAGCCCTAATTCTCCTCTCTATATTGAGCACATATGGATGTGTATGGGGTGAGGGAGGAATAGCTGTTGGCCAAACCTGCATTCGGCTGGCAAATATCTGCTGTAAACTAGCTTGACACCATGTGGCATGACAGAGTCTTGAGTGGCTCGTATTTACTGGTCAGGCTATATCAGGAATGTACTACGTATAGCACATGGTAAGGAAGGGAAAGTGAAGACATTTTGCATAAGGTTCAGGTGGGCATTTTCCAAAGATGATATGACCTCAACAAAAAGAGAATAATTTTAGAATTGAAACGAGAAAGATCAGGTGGAACATTAGATGGTAATATTTTTAGTGATCGAGTAGACGATGCTCGGAAGAAATGTCCTGCTGATATAGTAGAAAAGTCAACAGTAAGGGATTTCAACCCAGGAGAGACGGAGAAAAACCATTCAAAATCCAAAATAAACCACCAAAAATGCAAAATTAAGCAATAAACCCACAAAAATCAGTAAAAATAAAAAATATATAAAAGTAATAGAAAAGTAATAAAATAAAACAACCAAACACAAAAATTGTCGGGCAGACCCTCTGGTCTTTTTGGCTTCTTTTTTACTCTTAAAATTTTCATAAAAATGTTGGCCACCATGTTGGTTGGCCTGACCAATATATTTTCCTTGGGTTCTGGCTACACCATTGCTACTAGTATAAAATAAGATGATCGAAAATAAAGCTCCAAAAACACATTTTCACTAAATTTACTAGAATTTGGCCCTATATATAGATCTGATAAACTTAGATATTGAACCACCTGCAGTTATATCTGACTGCAGTTTTTAGTTCCGTCCATAATCTCACCCACCGTCACTTCTGCTTGATATAAGAGTCATGAGCAGGTATTTCTAGAGCTATACTGCCCCCATATGCCCCATTATCACAGCACATATTTGATCTGACCCACCTGGCACACCTCAACATTCTTCACATACTCAAGAAGACACAAGTTCCAAAGTTGAACTGCTGAGGTTTAGAAGGTCCATATTTGGTTTCCGTGATATTACTAATTGACCACTTACCTTATGTATATACCTATATATAAAGCATTGTAGTTCTAGAGGTGAAATTCTAGGAAATTTTTGTTTTTCATTTGCATATAACTGGCCATAAACTGGTGTCATAGGACACCATATCTCGGTGACAATCTTCACATCTATGGTTCCAAAATGATTTGAGAAGACTCATTTACACCCAATAATTTTGATGTAAATGATCCATGAAAGCTTGGCATAGTTGGAACACTTGGTTTCTTAAATATGACTGAAACCTTAGATTATGTTTACATTTCCAATCTGACACTCCATCGGGAGAGTCCGTCATATTTGATGGGGAGAAGAGCACAGAATGATGGACACCATGGCAGAACCCAATTGGCCCCTATTATAAGTCAGCGAGGTCTGTTGGGCACTATTGGTATCTTTTTTTTTTTTTCCCTCCAGTTTTCTGCTCCTCTGAGTGAACAGAAACTACAATGTGAACACAGCCCTCAAAATACAAAAACATTGGTAATAAATATAATTTCTTAATTTTTTTTTTTCAAAAAAAATTGAGCTGGCAATATTTTAGTTAATGTGTATTTTGAAAGCCAAGGGACAATATCAACATCTCAATTTGCCCTTCAGTAATTCCTCCTGGAATTGTATGAATAAATTAACTCCGTCTATTGCCCCATGCATGTGGGGCAATCCAGACCACAAAACCTTGTCCACACATTGGCCAAATTTACCAGTCTGTACCTAGTCAGGAGATGATCCTTGCATCATAGTGATTTATGACCTAGGAGTCCCTGCCTATGGAATCACTGTCCTGTACTCTATATAGTAAGGGACAGAACAGTCGCAAGAGTGCAGGGACTCCCAACTTCATAGATCACTGTGATACAAGGAGTCCCATCTCCTGACCCAGTTCGGACCGGGAAATCTGGCCAATTTATGGACTGAATTTTCTAGTATGGATTGCTCTGTGTCCATGGGGCCAGACAATAACAAAGCTGGCCATACACATAAGATTTTAGATGGCTGAAATGGCAGATTTTGATGTTTGACTGACGACAATTCGTACATAAACCTACAAACATTCTTTCCTTACAGCCAATGATCAACTGAATTTGGTCGCCACCAGAATTGGTTGTGTTGAATTTTTTCGGCTGTAATAGTTTGCGTTTTGACCCTATTGTGGGCGATTTATGTATTGTGGGTGATTTATATATTGTGGGCATGAACTGCTAATACAGACCCACAAAGTGTCATTTCCTGTTTCCATCATTTCTTTAGCATTGACCAATTTTCATCTGTTAATTTTCCAAGTACTTGGGTAGTTGAACATTCCTCGGAGTATTCATCGTTGTTTGGGACAGTTGTATGTATGAACGATCGACAAATGTTTGTTCCAGATGAATGTTGATAGTCTAAAATCTAATATGTATGACCAGTCTTACCTTGCTTGGACTGTATCCGAGTGTGTAGCGGAATGGTGACACACAGTTCATTTATTTATACATTTCCAGGAGGAATAACAGAGTTGCAACACAGAAATGTTTAAAAATTGTTATTTTATGGGTATTTTAAGTATTTTATGAATTTTAGATCACCTCCACCAACTCCAACTCTTTTCATCCTTTTATAGGAGCTGCTCCACTAAATCCGATGCAGTTGGAATTTTTTCTCTAACCCCCACCGTTCCTGAACAACTGATTCTGTTAGTTTCAGCACCCAATATATTAATTAAGTTCCCTACTTTCAGGGCATAATTAACATATTGGGTGCTGAAACTAACAGAAACGATTGCTCAGGAATGCTGGGGGCTAGAGAAAAAAATTCCAACTGTGCCAAAATCAGTGGAGAAAGGTCCTCTTTATGGAAAGCCACTTCCATTTATTGCTATATTGTCTTTTAATTGGGTATGTTTAACTGTGTAGGTTTTGATCAGGTTTTATTGCTAGAGATTTTAAGCTAAAACCAAGATTAAATAATAAAAAAAGAGGAGGCATTGTATCTATCTTATATACTTTCTCTCCTTTTATGATCCTGATTTTGGCTTGAAAAACTAAATAGAATAAAAAACCTGATCAAAACCTGCACATGTGAATATAGCCTTATTTATTAACTTGATGAATCTAATACTCTGCTCATATGCTGAAAATGCCCCAGTGATGGGTCTCAGACAGACGTCTTTCCATTAAACCCCCTGAAGGATGCTGCTCTCCTCATACCAGGCCGCATTGTCATCCTCTCCACACCATTGCTGTCTTTGTGCATCAGTAGAACATAATGCTTCTTGGAGGAAACACTAAGACAATCCGAGTATGCAAAGAAAAAAGAAAAACAAACTTAGTCAAGCAGCAGGAAGGACAAACCGACTGGAAAATGGAGCCACAGAGCAGCAAGAAAGTACTTTCTTCCCTTTGACAACCTGAGTCCTATGGAAAGTATCTTGAAGATAATTGGAATGATTATAATTCACTTCTGCCTCGCTTTGAATAAGATCAACCCAAATAATACAACATTGAGAATGGAAGGCAAATAATTTTATTTTACTGTTGATTGTCCGCCTCGCGTTCCTGGAAATTCTGCGCTAATACATAATTCTGTACAGTGCTGAATTATTCATGGCTTGGATTGTTCCCCAGTAATGGTCTTTGCAACTTCAAGGTGCAGATGTAAATGAGATGTGGCTGCTCCAGATCAGGATATATTATACAGCAAACATCTCATCCCTGACTTAATGGGGTCTCCACCAACTTGTTCCAGGCGCTGTATATGGCTGATTGAAATATGATTAACCAATTATTATGGAGACCCCCACTCGGAGCAGGACGGGAATACATTAAAGGATACGGAGAAATTAAGTCGCCAAAAACAAAAAATAGATTCTATGATAATGTCAGTGTTAATCTAAATCCGAGCTTCTCATTATACAAGATAGGAAGGGATGTGAAGGAAGGAAAGCGACAGAACTGTACAAAGTGTTATTACATTGTGTATGCAGTGGGGGAGTGCCTGTCTATGTATATACCCATTCTAAGATAAATATACTGTCTATTTACCATAGATAGATAGATAAATATACTATCAGATGCCAGAAAACTATTTTTCTAGGTCATGAAATTGTAGATAAATAGATACAAAATCCAACTATGTTTATATCTAATCTATTTATCATCAAGATATACAGATGGAAATATTTATATAGGACTGATAGATGGAGAAGAAAATATTGGTCCATCTACCCCTCTACAGTATCTATCTTATATCTAACTATCTCATATCTATCTATCTCATATCTATCTATCTCATATCTATCTCATATCTATCTATCTATCTATCTATCTATCTCATATCTAGCTATCTCATATCTATCTATCTATCTATCTATCTCATATCTATCTATCTATCTATCTCATATCTATCTATCTCATATCTATCTATCTATCTCATATCTATCTATCTATCTATCTATCTATCTATCTATCTATCTATCCCCTCTATAGTATCTATCTGTCTGACTTTAAGCTAAATAAGTCAATTGTAATTTATAAAGAGAACATGGACAGATCTATAGATAGAACATTTTCTGCTTCTACATTTATCTGTCTCATCTCAATATCTAACTAGACACAAGGTAGAGAAATAAAGAGAGATAGATTTACTTCTCCATGTACCAGTCTCAT
Organism: Leptodactylus fallax; assembly: GCA_947044405.1. NCBI lineage: Eukaryota > Metazoa > Chordata > Amphibia > Anura > Leptodactylidae > Leptodactylus > Leptodactylus fallax. The sequence goes on along the minus strand of CAMRHE010000068.1, from coordinate 6,719,574 downwards.
AACCATATCTATCTACCATCTGTCTGTCTTGATAGATAAATAGATAGATATGGATAAAAAAGAAAAAATATAAAAGTAGTAGAACATTTTATACTATTTACTATGTATCTTTCTATCTAGTTGTCCTTTAAATTGTTTCCTTGAATTGATAAAGATAGATAGATAGATAGATATGAGATATAGATAGATAGATAGATAGATAGATAGATATGAGATAGATAGGAGATAGATAGATATGAGATAGATGATAGATAGATAGATAGATAGATAGATAGATAGATAGATATGAGATAGATAGATAGATAGATAGATATGAGATATAGATAGATAGATAGATAGATAGATAGATAGATATGAGATAGATAGATAGATAGATAGATAGAATGAGATATAGATAGATAGATAGATAGATAGATAGATAGATAGATAGATTAAAAATAGATAAATTGAATTTATAAAGAAAAAAGATAGATGTATGGATTGATAAATAGATGCAATAAAGTAATAATTTAGCTCAGGCAAATAGATAGATATGAGATAGAGAGAGAGATAGATAGATAGATAGATAGATAGATAGATAGAGATAGACAGATAGATAGATAGATAGATAGATAGGATAGATAGATAGATAGATAGATAGATAGATAGATAGATATGAGATAGATATGAGATAGACAGATATGAGATAGATAGATAGATAGATATGAGATAGATAGATAGATATGAGATAGATAGATAGATAGATAGATAGAACAATATAGACAGATAGATAGATAGATAGATAGATAGATAGATAGATAGATAGATAGATAGATGACAATACAAATTACATGTCCAGACTGAAAATAAAATGTAATCATTCAGTTGCTGACAAGTGACAATGAGTAGTAACAATGAGAAATATGAGAATACCAGTTTTAGTCCAAACCTATCAGGTTTTCAGCCCCTACTATAATACAATCTGAATGTCTGTGGCCTGACATCATGTATATGACATGTGTATGTACAGTATATATACCCAGCCCAGTGTGCGAGTATATAGTAGGCTGTGGTTGTACTGGAGAAGGTGGATCTTGCGGCTGTACATGGTGGAGGGGTTGGCCATCTGCTAATTGTCCTTCCTTAGATCTTCCTTAATTATGCTTTTAATTAAAGATGGTTGAAGGCTGGGACCACATAAGGGGAGTCATTACAAATTACATTACAAGCCAACAGATGTAGCTGTGCTGGGAGAGATGGTAGAGCAGGGAGATGATGGCACTACACTATGTACAGCCCAGGCAGGATGGAGAGATGGAGGTTGTGTCACCGCCGCTCTCCTATGTGTGACAACTATTGATCTAGAAGCAGCTGCACATCTGTCACTGGAGAGGGCCCAGTCACAACCTATTAGTCTGATGGCATAAGTGGGAGGGGGGCAGCGCCCATGTGACTGAGCCTGGCACCTCCAGCAGGAGATTAAACATTCATATACAGACACCTAATGCCAGGCTGAGGCCTGGGAAAGCAAACATATGGAGGTGGATACAATGTGGGCAAGACTAGTAGTGATGGAGGAAATGGGTGCCCTGTGGCTAGTGGGCATGTGTGAGGGCACAGGCAATACATATATACTATCTATACCTAGAGAACTCCATCTATCTACCTAGCTCTCTCTCTCATATATATGTATATGTGTGTGCATAGGTATATCTATAGCTCTACATATATACATATACTGTGTTATCCCTCTACATAACATATAGAACCTGCATCCATGTCATGGTCATTGTTTCTATTTCAGTATCCATCAATCTGTCTACTTATCTGTGTATCATATTGTATCAGCCATATCTGTCTATCAATCTACCTATTTATCTATCATATCTGAAAAGTCAGATCTATCTAGATTACAAGATAAGTAAATAAATAATAGATCGATAAGGAACTTAGTTATGTGTGTCTCTATCCAGATCTCATGTCTATTATACATTATATCTACTGTCTGTATCAATATTCTATGTAATAATAATGTCATATCTCTCTAATATCTCCCTCTATCTGTATGTCCGTCTGTCTATTTATCTCTCTGTTC
>CAMRHE010000068.1:6502500-6715000 GCA_947044405.1 Leptodactylus fallax | reverse complement strand
ATAGATATGAGATAGATCGGCTTCTCTTTTAATCTCATATAAATATGTACAGTATTATCTTTCCAGTTCTCTGTCTTTTTTTTTTCTATTGTCTATTTAACCAGTCTACAATTTATCAATAAAGTGATCACCTGTCTATCTAGCATATATATATATATATATATTTGTCTATCTACTGTACATCTTTTTTAGTTATCAATGTATTTTTTTTTATATCTCAATCTATACTCAATATATATTTAGTCTGTCTCTCATATCTCTATTTCTCTAATCTCTCTTTCTCTCATAGCTATCTATCTTTATCAATTTCATACTGAACCTAATATATTTAGATGAAAAGCTATGCAGATAGATAGATAGATAGACAAATTAATATAGATAAGGCCAGATAAATGTAAAAATGTGCACATATGATGGTGATAGAGAGAGAGAGAGAGAGAGAGAGAGAGAGAGTATTTCATTAGTCTCAATATGTATTATATCTATCTATAAAGTTATCTTTAAGTCTTTCCCTGTATGACTTTATGACTTGATCTGGTATATACTATATATCTATCTCCAGTTTCTTATTTATCAATGTAGTGATTATTATCTCTCTCCTATTTATTAATGTATTATTATTTATCTATCATATCTCTATCTATCCATCTCATATCTATCTATCTATCTATCTCATATCTATCTATCTATTTCCTATCTATCTCATATCTATCTATCTCATATCTATCTATCTCATATCTATCTATCTATCTATCTATCTATCTATCTCATATCTATCTATCTCATATATCTATCTATCTATCTATCTATCTATCTACATCCTATCTATCTATCTATCCATCTCATATCTATCTATCTATCTATCTCATATCTATCTATCTATCTCATATCTATCTCATATCTATCTATCTCATATCTATCTATCTATCTCATATCTATCTATCTATCTATCTCATATCTATCTCATATCTATCTATCTCAATCTATCTATCTATCTCATATCTATCTATCTATCTCATATCTATCTATCTATCTCATATCTATCTATCTCATATCTATCTATCACTACAGTTGTATCTCTATTGAGATTATTCCAACCACATAAAATAAATTATCCATAACATTGTTCTGTTCTTCTGAGGATTTCTATGGTATATTTTGTGTGTCTATTGTGTCATGGCCACTACAGCAAGTCACGGATGATCTCCATAGATATAGACACACAACACAGCTTGTAAAATAAGTTATTGCCATGGATCATACAGAGATAACTAGAGAGTGACTATTTAAGTGATCCCAGAAGTCCGGGGCGGTAAGAAGATTAGCAGATTAGGTGGGATTGAGCAGCATATGGTAAATGGATGAAAGCTGATTTATATAGGAGCGTAGATGGAGAATTGTGATATTAGATGGTAATGAGTCCGTCATTTGTTACTTAATCCCAGACATCTGGGTAATCCAACATTTACACTCACTAATTATTAATGTCATCTATCATATAATCTGTCAATGGATTCCCATTCCTATGAGACGAGGGCGCGATTGCATGATCTACATCAATCTGCCATAACATTAAAGCCACCTGCTTAAAGGGATATTCCAGGCCTAGGATATTGATTGCGGTGGAGTCTTCACCACTTAGAAAGCACAGCGCCATACACTCTTTAGTGGCTGTGCTTTGTATTACAATTCAGCCCCATCAGTCGAATGGGAGTAAGCTACAGCATGGCCATGTGACCAATGGACGTGATGTCACTGAACTAAGAAGAGGAAGTGGGGCTCAGTATCATAGTCCTGGAAAACCCCTTTAATATTCTGTACTACACAGCTAGGTAGCCCCATAAGTAGCGATCTGTGATGGTTTCTGAGTCCGGACCAGAGGGGCTAGCCTTCACAACCCACAAAGAATGGTCTTTGGCCACCCATGATCATGTCACTGCTTAACTAATTGTCCTCCCTTTGTCAACTTTTGGTAGCTACCCACTACATGCCAGTAAAGTCCCATGAGATGGTCCATTTGGAGATGTTCTGACCCACTCCCCTACCCACCACAGTTCGGCCCATGTGGCTTAGATCCTTACGATTGCCCATTTTCCTGCTTCCAACTCTCACTTGCTTACTAATATATCTCACCCCCTTAACAAATGCCATTGCAATGAAACAATCCGTAAAAAGGATGCAACTTTTTAGGTTTTGTACAACCCTTGCAACTTTCCCAAAAAGGGGGCATAGTGATGGCCCCTCCATATTTATTATCATTAGTGCCATCAATATGGCATAAATGATGCTGACAATGTATGGCAGATTCCCCTCCTGGCGCACGGCCCGGTGGAGGGTGCGTTTCATTTAAGACGAGCCATGCACCTTGTCCTCTATGGTACATGCATGCTATTCTACACCAGTGATGAGGTTACGAAGCCCCCGACACAACATTTTTGACTGTCTTCCTGGAGGTTCCTTGTCATATCATATACTTTCCTAAAACTGTCCAAATATCCAAAATTTCTGATAATCTGGCACTGGATCTGGTTCCTTCCATGTTGGCTTGAAGTCATTTTCTATATCGTCTTCCTTATGCCACCATCTTATGTATTTTTACAACTTTTTAAAAATTTTGTAAAGTGCTGAAAATGTGCTCAAGTCTACAAATAACATCCATGGCTGGTTCTGGGAATATCTTTGCATCGCAGCATCTTTTATGAAGGAGGTAACTTGTACAAGTTGGTCTTAGATGTGGATTTCCATTGTAGATATGAACCATATCTACAGGTTTGGGGCAGATTCCACATTACTGTAATAGGTGTTGGCAAATAAAGGCCAATCTCAGGAATCCAAAAAATTCTGAGCATTTGTGTGGTTGAACAAAACAATGGACTGTAAAAATACCATTCATTGGAGAAAATGGATCATTCATGCAAAAACATTTCCATTATCTCCCATGTAGTGGCATCGATAGTCATGGGCACTAAGGGCACCTGCCCCGATTGAGGTTATAGTGTCACACATCACAGTATTAGGAGGCCCAGCCCAGTGGTAGATGTCAGACTGAGGTTCTATGGGTCTGACCTTCAACAACCCCTTGGAAATAGACCATAAAACCCTACAAATTTGGATGTCTTCTCCTGGACCATTACTGGGTTAGATTCTGGGCCACCAGAGGATCCACAGCTACTTTGGTGGGCCAGTCTGACCTTGTGTGGACTAAGTTCATGGGGCATTTGTGGCTGAAGCCTGACAGGCAAAGGGGCATCTGATAGGAACACAATTGGTCAGATCAATTGGGAGGGAGGGCAAAAGCGAGCTACATAACTTTGAGGAAAAAAAGAAATTACGTTCTACAACCATGCCATGCCTTAGCATGGGCACATACCCCTGTTCTTTGGTATCAATGTGCAGAGTTTTTGGACAAATGAACTATAGCTTCAGGGACAAAAAATTAAGCCACGACTGCTCCCACATCAGACTATGAGGAAGCCCAGCCTAGTTACCTAGGAGGCAAAAGTAGGCTTAGCTTCTGGAGGATAAATGTGGCGGATCGAGGGGACAATCTTTAGTTGAGAATTGGGGCATCTATAGCTAACAGAAGGGATCTGTGCCAAATGGGGTTAAAGTATTTGTCAGTGGGGCTAAAAGTAGACCTATAACTATAAAGGAAGAGAGATCATGGTAGATTTACCTTATTATACCTTGGATACCAATTTTCTGCTGTACAAGGCATGAAAAGTTGCAATTTTTGTTGCATGTGCCCGTTTTTTACTCAGAAATTGCAACTTTTTTTTCCCATCTTATGCCCTTTTGAAAAATGGTGGATGAGTAGGAAGGGTATTAAGGCGGGCCAGGGCGGGGAAGCCCATGTCTGACAAATTTATTATAATACCAGTTTTGGTGCACAGGAGCTCCCATGATGCACCTGAATTATTTAGAGGGGAGCGCCTGTTAATAATTCTGCCATATGCAAGAGATTGCGAGACTTGCATACAAAGCGGCGGTCTTAACAAATCGACCCCGTTGAGTTCTGTAACAAAACTTATTTCACTTTAGGAGACAATCGCCCCATTGGCCAGAGACCCAAGTTGCCCCAGATGTTTTTGGTTAACGTCCCTGTTCACACTCATACTGTATGTGTAACTTTATACTTCAACCTTGTAGCTATACAATAAAGTTTGTTTTATGGGTGATTTATTCATTTGATACAGTTTATCGTTTGTATAATGTTTTTGTATTTTTATACAATTTTAAAAAAAAATTTTTTTTGCTTTGCAGATGAACAAACGTGAGCTCCGAAAGCAAAGACACTATTTCATAACAGCGGCTTGTTAGGACCATATACCTTGTGAATGCTGGGAATAGTAGGCACAAATTATCCCCAAAATTCTACATTCATCGGACACGGAAAAGGCCGGCTTGTAATTACGACCGCTGCTGTTTACATTAGGTATTTATTTGATAATTGGGCCAGCAAAGGTGTCATTCACCATCCAACCTCCCCCCATGAAATCAGCTCATAGGATACGACTTAGAGAACAATTGATTCCAATTATAAGGGAACCAGACTGAGCAAATTGCCATCTCACAAGGCAGCGTCCCTCCCATCTTCCCGCAGGACTCAGCCCTCCCCACAAACAAGGACTTTGGTTTAATCCATGAAGGGTGACATCAGTGGGAGGGATCAGTCTGTCCATTGTAGCCGGCTCTTTCCATCCGTAAAGCTTTGCTGAAATCTTGAAACAGAATTGATCCAATCGAGATGCAACATCTTCGTCTGGCCAAGTGATGGGGACGTACTGGACCTCATTGAAGAGAGTGTATGGAGACTGACGGCAATGCTTCATGGGAAAAATATGCAAATTAACTTCTCTATAAGAAAAAACACTCAGATGGTTTAGCTAATGGTTTATATGCAGGTTCCAACCAAGGTATAACTATGTGCCCATTATACACAACCATTGAACATTAACATGTAGGGTGGGTGATGTTGGGCCCTCTAGTGGAGGTTTCTATAGTAAACGGGTCTATATGTATTATACTGTAGTGTTCATCCACCAATGACCGTTATAGCCAGGATGGCCTTCGGGAAACCACCATGGCCATCACATGGATCATTGGTCCTTATGACAAAAATTCTTCCCCGAGCACAAAAGCTTGTGACTTTTCTTCCAGTACATGATAGTGAGTGGGTTTGAGATCTACAGACTTAGGCTCAGGACCCAATTGCTGCAAAGTATCATGGTCCTGAATTTCCAGGTGATAGTGAAAGCCATTAAAGGAGGTATTCCTCTCTAATGGGGTTCCCCGACCCCTATCTCTTGACCACTGTGACTGGACAGGTGATGGCGCATGCGCGGCTCTCTATGTTCAATTTTCATGAGAGTTTCAAAAATAGTTGAGCATGCTTGCTTGACTATTTTTGGGACTCCCATAGAATTAAATGTGCAACAACAAAGGGCAGGACATGGTGGCTAGGGGACGGGAACACCCTGTTTTTGGGACAAACAGCTATCGAACATTAATGGCCTATCCTTTGGATGTTTTTAGCATGTATTTTTAGTGCATTTTAAGACAGAGAAAACTATTGGAAAATGCATAAAAAAACCCACTCACCTAGATCACATTTGAAAAAATTTCCAGTGACCCCCCAAAAATGCAAAGAGTTCATAAGTGCACTGTTTGTGGGGCATTTTATTACTGGATTTCAGCAAATATCATGCAATGTTTTTTGCAAAAACAAGGGAAACTGCAGGGAAAACGTCCTAGGAAAGTGATTTTTTTTTTTTTGCATTTTCTGCAGGAGGTGTTTTTGAAAAACACAGCATATTCATTTTACCTGTTAAAATGCAAGAAATCTTTCCATTAGACACATTGGGAGAGGCAAAATTGCAAAACGCTATATAAAAGCAGTGAAAAATGCATGTTTTTTTATTTTTATGTTTTTGCAGTGTTTTGCTGCAATTTCCTATGTGTGACCGTAGCCTGAAAGGGTTCTCTCGTCCCCAGAGTCACATGGGATCATGGTTTTCAGTACAGCTGTAGTAGCAGACTGCACTAGCACACTGCACCAGAACACCACCTCGGCTCGGTCAGCAGCCCTGCAGTCCATCACTACTTCCTTTTGTTAACCTCCTGCAGTACCCAATTGTTTCCCTGGCCTGTAGGGTCTCTGATCTACATCTCATGTCAGGAGGGGTCTGGGTCGGCCTCATACTGTGTCATGCACTAATTCCCTCTTGCTTGCACCTCCTCACTCCCTAATGATCCACAGGGTAACAATGAGACAGGGACGGCTACATCTTTACCTTGACCCCAAGACATGAGGTCATTCAGGCAAAGTGATTACGCCCAAATTACCAACACGAAAAGTTCCATAGAGACCAATGCAGTGCATTGACTGAGACAGTACTGTATACGGAGTGCTATAACCCCAGTGGTAAAATGCAAGGAGTTTATCATCATCTTAAGGAAGTCTGTCGAATAACTCAAGACGTTGCCATTCAGACATGGCTTGAACTAAAAGGCTATGCAGAAAATAAAGGATTGGATACAATTTATTGGAATATTAGGAAATATGTGAAAATATAAAGACACACTGAGACAATGGCAGAGCTGTATATATAATATATGTCTTAAAGGGATCCTGTCACCCTGAACATGGCGTCTACTCTGCAGGCAGTATCTTATAGAGCAGGCGGAGCTGAGCAGATTGAAATATAAGTATAGGAGTTAAGATTTTTACTCCTTCTATGCTTAGGAGTCCAGTGGGCGGTCCTAGCCTTCCCTGTATGACTGCCATTGACTAAGTAGGACCGCCCACTGGACTCCGAAGCATAGAAATGAATAAAATAAAACTTATCTAGGACCTAGAGCAAACTGTGGAGTGTCCTTGGCCGGGCCGAAACAAAACGAATCAAGGATCTAAACCCAAAACAAAACTAATCTTGGGAGACTCGCCCATCTCTACTTTTTACCTACTCAGTAGAATACTGAAGACCTTTATAGAATCTTCGTATTGTAGCCAATTCTTACCATTTATAGATGACTTTAGGCTAGGTACACAATGTAGCAAAATACAGCAACAACAAAAAAAAAAAGCGTTACAGGAAAAAAAATGTTGCAAAAACGTTTGTATTTTCCACAGTGTTTTTCATTTTTGCCTCGTTTGTGAGTCATCTGAATATTCTATCTTCACCCCATTCTCCAAAAACAAAGGTTCATTGATTTCTGTAGGATTTAACCCCATCACGTGTGTTTTCCTGACATGGACGTTTGGTTGACAACCTCATCGGAGACAAGTACCAATGTGAATATGGAAAGCTCTGCAAAATATGTCGGTGATTTATAAATGTAGAATAATGGAATAAATAATGGAGATTGTAATAATTGTATCTGGATCATTTATTCCCTGCTTAGGTTGCTGGATGAAAGGTCAATTGGGTTAGATTGAAATTAGATGAACTGGCCCATCAGGGTACTAAGGGATCCCCCGATGGCTCTGACATAATAGTGGGCATCAATGACCTAGCAATAGACAACCCCATTTGGAGGACACTTTGGAGCCCATTACTTGTCACTTGGGTTTATTTCTTATGGGATGAATCATAAATAACCTCATTGATATGTCCTGTGTGTACATGTGCTGTATGGATGGAAGGGTCATATCTATCACCGATCGCCTCAAGGAACTCTAGTCTGACCCTGGTTGTTATGGTCTACGGATCCCTTATGCAGAAGTAGGACAAAAAGAAGCCAAAAGCCATCTTGACACCTGACACATTGGGAAGCGTCCTAACTTATTCTTCTAGAAAACAATGTAATCTCTTCTGGGTAGTGTCTGGTAATTCAGCTTCATCTAGGCTTAGGTCACATGATGCAAAAACACTATTTTCTACTGCTTTTCCCACTGAGCTTTACATTTTTGTCACCCCTCCTATTAAGTCAGTGGGAAAAACACAGCATTTCCGCAGGTAAAATTAAGATGCTGCATTTTTCCGCAACCGCCAAAAATATTACGGGCAGATGTCGTGGAAATTGAAAAAAAACAAAAAAAAACACTGCGTTTACAGTTCCAGCAAAGTGAATGGGATTTTGCTCAATTTCATCCACACATTGCAGAAAAAAAAAAGAAAAAGGAATCGCTGAGGAAAAACTACTTTTTAAAAAACATGTGTATTTTTGAAAGATGCAGCATGTTACTTTTACCTGGGGAAGTGCTACATTTTCCAAACAGACCTATATGGGAAGGCAAAAATTAGAAACTCTGCAAAAAAGTTTTTTCCCCCTAAGGCCCCATGTTGCAGAAACGCAGCAGGAAAAAAAAAACAAAAAAAAAAAAAAAACACTGCCAGCTGCCAGCAACGTGAATGAAATTCTGGCTATTCCCATCCATACATTTGCTGTGGAAAAGCTGTGTGTTCAAAAATGCAGCAGGTCATTTTTACCTGTGGAAATGCGAGCGTTTTCCCTATAGATTTAATATGGGAAGAAAAACTGCAGAAAAAAAAACCAAATGCAAAACACCACATTTTTTTCTGTAGCATTTTTAGCTGCATTCTGTAGAGTCTTAGATCAAGGGGTTATACTTACAAAGATAATAATAGGTGCAGAACCCACTTCGTAAATCCCCCTGGCATTCGAGCACTTAGTCCAAGTAAAAAGACACCGACAGTCTCTATACTTGGCTGCAGTGATGATGTAAGGACAACGTGTGACCACTGCAGCCACCATGTGACTCGAGCACTGCCGCCCCGATACTCTCCTATGGCCTCTATACTTGGCTGCAGTGATGATGTAAGGACAACGTGTGACCACTGCAGCCACCATGTGACTCGAGCACTGCCGCCCCGATACTCTCCCCTTGCCCCCTATACTTGGCTGCAGTGATGATGTAAGGACAACGTGTGACCACTGCAGCCACCATGTGACTCGAGCACTGCCGCCCCGATACTCTCCTATGGCCTCTATACTTGGCTGCAGTGATGATATAAGGATAACATGTGACCACTGCAGCCACCATGGACCACTAAGGCCAGTGACAGACTGGGGCGATCACATGCTGCAGACATTATGTCATCGCTGTGAACAAGTAAACAGCGTGGCAAGTAAAACTGATGCGGTGTCACTGGAATGTCACCAAGATTTACCAAGACAACACGGAGTCTTATTGTTTTCTGCAATTTCTCCATCTGGCAACTGCTGTTCCTTAAACACTACTTTAATGTAAAAGGTCTAGATTGTCTTCCCTTGCGTTTGCAAAACCGAGAAGAGGAGCGAACAAGACCTTTAAAACCGCCTCACCGTGTAGTGCAACAGATGGCCTCAAGATTTCCAACACATTGCTGCACTCAGATGAATGGGCGACTTGTACAGCAATGAAATAAAGACGACCGCAACGGTTCAATATTATTGATTTTTTATTGCATTCATTCTTGACCTAATAAATAAAGGTAATGGCTACACAAGTAGCAGGCCGTCCAGACTCTCGGAACACACACAATGCCGTCATTCCCATAAAGGACTCAAGCATCTGGCTGACCAGCCCTTGGCCGAGAAGCGACTAATGTGCCGTCATTAAAGCCTTTTACACTCTCAGGCAGGTTTTTTTTTTTTTTTTTTTTTTAATTGGAACATAAACACATTCTGACGGCGAAGGCTTTCCAGTTTTCGAGGGCTGGCAATATCTCGGAGATCAATCTGCTCTTGGCCCTGTCTCGCTCACAAGGGGTTATTAATCCAGACCGATGCATTGTCTAAGGGAGGCCTTCTCAGATTTCTTAAAATTGTGTTGATTTGTCTTCAAAGCCATAAAATAAGGGCAATGTCAGGTCCCCCTTTCTTCGTACAGAATGTGTTGCTCAGCTTCAGCCTACAAAAAGAATGGGTGGGATGAAGTATTTCTAAAGCTCCCGACGTCGTAGAGAATGTCAGGATCTAGGGGTGGGACACGGGCATAGGGTTTTGTCACGGACACTGCTGAAATGGACTACATGCTTTGCCAGTAAAAGTTCTCTCTCCCTCGCACTGCTATACATATGTAAAGGAAGGACAATAAAGCAGTCAAATGAAAATTCACCACTAGTAAATCTTTAGCAGACAAAACCCTATACTTGTGACACTTTGAAGCTACCAACTCGCCCTCCCAACGCCCGACTCAATGCAAATGATTGGAAAATAAATAACTAACTATCTGGGGAGCCAAAATTGTGCAGAGGAGAAGCTAAAGCTAAAAATAAAAGGTCCTTTGTATATTTGTATCAGATGACGCTACAATTGGCCATTCCGGGTCATTTCGTACTTGGCGTTATCTACCTGTAGACATCTAAAGCAGGTCATCGGTCTATGCATGTCCATGGTGAGATGGTCTTCAACTTTTTGCCATCCGTATTTGGTGAACACAAAAATCAACAGGACATTTCCTATGACTGGCGTTCCATAGGTCTTATTTAGTTATGTGCTTTGCTTAGGGTATGTTCACATTTGCATGGTCAGATCTGGTCTTCTGTTCCATTGCAGGACCCATTTGGGAATTTTTTGTTTTCTCCCTGACATTACTGGTCAAAAAAGTTTTGCTTGCAGGACTGTCTGCAATTTTTGGTGGAGTCTCTGACGTGAATGTAATCTTCTATAGCAGCGCTTCACAGACGCTGCCCTCACTTACCATGTCTAGTAGGGACCACAATAAGGCTAAGTCAGAGCTGGAGTCTCCGTTGCAATGTATTAGCATTTCCTTTCCAACTTTTGATAAATTTTGTTCACACAACAGAATTTTCATGTGGATTTTGGTGAAGAAATCTGTGTGAATATAGTCGTAGTAAATCAGCATCCCATGCATGTAAATGGGATTTCTGCAACCTTGTTCACAGAAACACAAGGATTAGCCTCATTGAATGACAACGGGGGGAATTTATTAACCCATCTATGCCAGTTCTCTGCCTAGCTGGGTGCAATTGTGGCACATCTTTGGTGCCCGGCCCTTTCTTGCGTCAAATATTTATTGCATTGTTTGTTCTGCACCTCGCAAGGGCAAGGCAGGTCGGAGATGCCTTGGCCCAACAAACTCATGCCAGGAAACTGGGACAAATTATACATATAATCTACGACAATTCCTGACTGGTGGAGATTTCACTTCAGGACGGACGTAGGAGACACTGGTCTTAATAAATTCCCCCAAATGGGTTTAATCCTTGTGCGGATTCATGGCAGGTTGAAAATCAACTACAAAAATTGAGGGTCAAAATTTTTGACAATATGGCATTATGGATCCAAATTCTCATTCTGATAACCCTTTTCGTTCACTGCCTTATTATTCATAGGTTACCATAAAGTAATTCCCCGTTCAGGCCTATATAGGTTCTCAGATGTGTGTTCCAATATACAGTGTGATGGCGTCAGATGTTTTTTAGGTAGGGGATGACTTCCAAGGTCTCCTCTTCCTTGATGTGTAATATATTTAGACTGATTGTGGTCAATGACCCTAATGATCAAATTAGGATCTGCTCAGGACATGATTGGAGACTTGTTTGGAGAGTGTTTGACGCGTTATTGAGATAAGTATCATGAATGAAGCAGTTTAACATTCCTGTAGTAATCCTCCTCCTGGGGGCTTTTACATTCACCCTTCTAACAATGCCGTCATTAAAAATAAGTATGGGTTGTACAACCGTGAGTGCACAACCTGCGCTGCCCATGGGGACGCCAGCAATTGTTCTTTACAGAGTTTGCAAACACTTCCTTAGGTTGTGAAGCCTTCACAGAAGTCTACAGCCAGGGTGGTGACCACTTGCTCCAATAGATCGGGTGCATTTTTGTGACAATGACCCTTTGATTGGTTCTGTGGACCACAAACTTGGACAATGTTTGAAAGAGTGTCATGTCCGCATGGGCTGTTCTTACCCCTTGGATCTTCTCCACGTTCTTCATTATCTTCACACATTAGTAGGTCGAAGGACTTCTAAGCCATTTTTTAGGTTTGCAGTTGAGCAGAAGGAGACTGCCACGCACACTGAACCAAACATAGACCACTAAAGGACCTCCATAGGATGCTTTGCAGCTCTGTGGGGGTCTGACTGCGGAGATCTCCACCGATCAGGAGAATGGAGGCATTTTGTCCCTGGTCCTGGATCGGTGGTCAGCACCGCTCCATTCAGTGCAGTACCTGAGCGTGTACGTCGGCTATCTCAGGAGGTCGCTTATTGAGGGCATAGAGGATAATGGTTTATTACTGGAATATCCCTTTAAGTGCTAGCCATATAAACAATTAAGGATTAATGGTCAACGCCAGCCAGATGGACATCACAAGGAGTGATCTGGTATCTAGGGTTGAAGTCACACAGTTGTCACCTCTGTTCCCTCACGCCCTATACCAGATCATGCAAGTGAATTTCCCAGCAGGGGGAGACAAAAGCAAGTAAGACAAACCAGGATAAAAAGCAAATAAAATTTGTACTCCATTCTGAGTCACGGTGGGAGAGACCCTCCTAATGTTTTTACTATTTACCTTGATGTATGGTGTATGATCTATACTTTAATAAAGACATTGAGTAGAGTTACATTATTTCAAGTTGTTTTTTTTACTAGACGTAATGTGCCATCCTCGCGTTCTCCTCAGTCCTCCTACCACCATCCGTCCAGTCCACGTCTCCACATTTCTCTATGGTACCATCTTAGATCTGTTGCTCGCACGTTGCTGCTCATGTTAAATGAGACAAGAATTTACCATCTCTTCCCAAAGTTTGAGGGTCCCCCAAGTGTCCATGGGGGACTCTCTAGTACACACCTAGCCCCTCATTCAAATTCATTTCAATGGTTAAATATTAAAGAGGACAATAGCCATGTGAGGTGCAATCTTAATATTTTATTAATATCGTGACACAGCATTAAATATTGAGAGTTCATAATTTTAGTTTTGTGCAATGATAAATTAATAATATCCACCGGGACGTCACTTTATAACAGCAACAAGTCTGGAGCATTAAGTAGGAGAACAAGTTATTTTGGCCACGACAGGTAGGATTAACCCTCTGTTGCCTGAGTAATGTTTTTTCTAGTAAACGCTTCAGTTATAAAAGCAAGATGGATACGTCTGAGCCTCTTACTACACCATATAACAGGGGCATAGCTATAGGGGTGCAGAGGTAGCAGTCACACTGACCCCCCCCCCCCTCCACCATATATGAAGACCCCAGTATTACAAATGTGACATAGTAGATGGAGAGACTTTGTTCACAATTTGTAACAGGGCCTAAAAGTTACGCCTAGGGACATGTTTTTGCAATTTACTGAGCCATCCTAAATTTTACACCGGGTAGGACTCATTTTGATGGTGATATAGTCATCGTGTTTAAAGGGGTAATGCAGGATTAGAAAACATGGCTGCAGCTCTGTCCAATTCATTTGAATGGGAAGGAGCCATATGACCAACGGAAATGTCAAACAAAGCAGCCATGTTCTCTAATCCTGGGTAACCTCTTTAATTTGTGGGAAGTCAAAGTGAAAACCAAAATGGCTGTCACTACTGCTCCTAGAGCTCTACTTCCTCTTCTCAGGCAGTAACATCATGGCTGGTTATCAGGAGGACACCACATGTATGAGAAGATAACCCGACCACAATAAGGACATCATGGCTGGTTATCAGGAGGGGACACTACATGTATGAGAAAATAACCCAACCACAATAAGGACATCATGGCTGGTTATCAGGAGGACACTACATGTATGAGAAGATAACCTGACCACAATAAGGACATCATGGCTGGTTATCAGGAGGGGACACTACATGTATGAGAAGATAACCTGACCACAATAAGGACATCATGGCTGGTTATCAGGAGAGGACACTACATGTATGAGAAGATAACCCGACCACAATAAGGACATCATGGCTGGTTATCAGGAGGACACTACATGTATGAGAAGATAACCTGACCACAATAAGGACATCATGGCTGGTTATCAGGAGGGGACACTACAGGTATGAGAAGATAACCCGACCACAATAAGGACATCATGGCTGGTTATCAGGAGGGACACTACATGTATGAGAAGATAACCCGACCACAATAAGGACATCATGGCTGGTTATCAGGAGGGGACACTACATGTATGAGAAGATAACCTGACCGCAATAAGGACATCATGGCTGGTTATCAGGAGGGGACACTACACGTATGAGAAGATAACCCGACCACAATAAGGACATCATGGCTGGTTATCAGGAGGACACTACATGTATGAGAAGATAACCTGACCACAATAAGGACATCATGGCTGGTTATCAGGAGGACACTACATGTATGAGAAGATAACCCGACCACAATAAAGACATCATGGCTGGTTATCAGGAGGACACTACATGTATGAGAAGATAACCCGAACACAATAAGGACATCCTGGCTGGTTATCAGGAGGACACTACATGTATGAGAAGATAACCCAACCACAATAAGGACATCATGGCTGGTTATCAGGAGGACACTATATGTATGAGAAGATAACCCGACCACAATAAGGACATCATGGCTGGTTATCAGGAGGACACTACATGTGTGAGAAGATAACCCAACCACATTAAGGACATCATGGCTGGTTATCAGGAGGACACTACATGTATGAGGAGATAACCGGACCACAATAAGGACATCATGGCTGGTTATCAGGAGGGGACACTACATGTATGAGAAGATAACCTGACCACAATAAGGACATCATGGCTGGTTATCAGGAGGACACTACATGTATGAGAAGATAACCTGACCACAATAAGGACTTCATGGCTGGTTATCAGGAGGAGACATTACATGTGTGAGAAGATAACCCGACCACAATAAGGACATCATGGCTGGTTATCAGGAGGACACTACATGTATGAGAAGATAACCCGACCACAATAAGGACATCATGGCTGGTTATCAGGAGGACACTACATGTATGAGAAGATAACCCGACCACAATAAGGACATCATGGCTGGTTATCAGGAGGGGACACTACATGTATGAGAAGATAACCTGACCACAATAAGGACATCATGCCTGGGTTTCTAACAAGTGCCAGACCGTAGAAAGTTCTTGCATTCATGGTCATACACATTAACAATGGATCAAGACAAAACACTATCACCACTGAGGCTACACTGACTTCTGTGTGGAGGTCTCCTTCAGGAGACTCTGTTGTAGTGTCCACCTGAAATCGACAGACAAAAAAGTCCTGCACACAGGACCCCAGAGGATACTCAAGGACCTCATTATAGACAAAGGGATCTGTCGGGCTCTATATCTGATCACTATTTTAGCGGTCTACTCGTCTTTTGCTCTGCAACATTTTTATTTATTTATATATGCAAAAAATACCATTTTAATTGTGGTTATGTTCATGGAAAACCCCTTTAATCCAAATTGCCAGACTATATAGATGCTGAATGGCCATGACTGTAATTCTCTCTATTTCGGGTCTGGTTATGTAACCCCGGTTTCAGGATTGATATTCTATATACACAGGAGCCGTCTGTGAGGAAGCCGCAGCAACGCAATAAACGTATTCCTATTGTCATCTCACAAAAGGGGTGGGGAGGCTGCCAGCGACAAACTGACACCTCTTCTCCCTATGAAAACTTTCCCCTTCTCCCTCTGCACATTTGCTGATGTAACATAACCTGGAGTTGAACTTGTGCAAACTGCGGCCTGAATGGATGGGACGTGGAGTACAGTTAATGTCAGCCATTCATAATAACTGGTAAGACCGAGACACCTGACCCTTCAATACACACATCAGAGCGCCAGCAAGAAGTTACAATGTATCAGATGAATCATAGAAGTAACGTATGATGAGAATAGTAATTGCAACAAAAACAAACCCAAAATTCACCAAGACTACCAAAAGGCTGCAAATTCTGTAAGAAACTGTCACAAAGTTGGAAAACATGACTTAGGCTAAATTTATTATGTCTTTATGTTTCTCCATTGTTCTGATCCTTTCTTTGATTTAAAAAAAAAAAATGTACAGGAGAACAAATATCTGGAATGGGATAATAAAAGGGATTTTTCCAGGCATTAAACTGTAACTCCTAGCAACTTGTCATAAATGAATAGTACAGGAGAATATAAGGAACTTTACAATGTATTTTATTGAAGAAATTTTTCCTTTCTCCACTTTTCATGTGGAGTTAATTTTTACATAGAAGTCTATGGGGAATGAAGGGGAGGAGGAGGCTGCTGAAAAAGACACCCGAATAACCGCAGCTGGTAAATTCTGAGAGATTGTGACTCAGGCTGTTTATCTCTATAGCATCCATACTTGTATTTTGCCTCTCAAACATAAGTCTATGGAGAGGGAAGGGGGAGGAGGAGCGGTTATTCGATTTATTGTGCAGTGGTAGAGTCCTATCTTTATGATACAGCAGTGTCAGAAGAGCTCTGTCACTCACAGTATAGCAGCAGCAGTTATTTGTGTTCCTTTTCCATCAGCTTCCTCCTCCCCCTTCCTTCACCATAGACTTCTATGTAAAAAAAGACACCTGTAGTATTAGTTTTATCACTGGAGGTACGCTTCATATACTGATAATTACTGAAGAAATAGGTTGGGGTCCGACACACCTGGGATAGGTCGTCGTCATCATCAATTTTTAACTCTGGGAAAAACTTTTTCATTAAATCCATTTGAAAATACTGTAGTGAAGAACACAAGGCATGAGTTGGTGTTAGGACAAAAAGTGTTTTACATGCCAAAAGATTTGCACTAATTTCATCAAAGGTGGAACGATGTGCTCTTATGGCTGTATTATGGCTCCATTCAGTACAGAGCAGTAATAGCGCCCCCATGGACCCACCTCTATATTTCTCCAATTTTACATGGAAGTCTTTTGTGGCATATTTTATTGGACTCCATAGATATGAAGGTATTCTTCTTTAGAACCATTGCTTTAAAGGGAAAATCTATCTGTACAACTGACACCCAATGGAACCTGTAGGGAATCTCACGGAGGCCACAAGGCTTCATACTAGGAAGTACTGTGTCTGCACACGGACATACAGGCTCCATGCCCATGGCCTTCTGATGTACATGAGGTCTTATTCTGAGAAATTGGACATGAGAGGAAAACAGCAACATAAACAAGAAATAAAACTATATTAATACCATTACTGATAATAGCAACAAAGGTAGTAATAATGCTATTATATGGTAGAAATAATAATTATTGTCTAAGCCGTATTCCAGTACCATGAGTGACAAAACTATAGGATTAGAATAGTCATACCCGCTGCAATAACACCAACTAAATATAACGGTACTAACCAAGACCAATACTAATAATAATACTAAAATAATACTAATAATAAATAAATAATTCTATTATAGGGTAGAAAAAAATAATTATTTTCTAAACCATATTCTAGTATCATGTGTGGCAAAACCATAGGATTAAAATAGTATTATATTATATATATGCAATACCACCAACAATACTACTAACCAGTACTAATAATGAGAATAATAATATTTTTTACTGACAATTCTGATGCGTTGCTGGACCATAGAATAAATGTACCTATTTTATGATAGATTTACTGATAGCAAATCTCAAACCTGATGAATCGATATGTTACATTCTAATGACCGACAATAACAATAGTAAATAACGCGCTTATCTCAGATATTAATAATAGTAACTGAAATTGCACAAGATTTATTGTTTTAGATACTTTTCCACCTTATCTGACAAGGGGGCATGGCTTAAGAAGAAAAGGCGGCAACTTGACGCACAATGGTGTGCTTTTAGGATGCGACAATGGCCCAGGTTTTAGACAGTGCAATGTTCGTCCTCGTGCGCATGACCATAGGTTTTATCCACAATTGCAGAACTATGGACCCTTTCATTTCTATGGGATCATATAAGTGTCTGTGCCATATATAAGGACCGCAGATTATGAAACATGTCCTTTTTTTTGCCCACATTTGTGGTACAGACAAGTGTAGGGGGATCATACAAGGCTTTTTGCAGATCTGTGTTTGCAAAAATTTTTTACGGACAGTAAAAACCGCTACAGTCGTGTGCAGGAGGCCTTAGTCAGACGGTCTGAAAATACACCAGATTTATCACAGCCCATAGCAGCCAATCACAGTGTAGCATTCATTTTTCAGATGCAAAATACAAAATGGAAGCTATTGCTGGTTGCTATGGGCAAGAGTTTAATAAATCTGCCCGCATTCGTTTTGGAGTCTATGAATGGGGGCTATTCACATGACGAGGAGACCCAAAAAAAGGTAACGGAAAGGGAGTAGGAATGTTTTTCATTTTTGTCACTTCCTCTGGGCTTCCACCTATTACACTCTGGGGTCTGAACGGACCCTGGAATATAATGCGGCAGTCATTTTAGTTTGTTCGAGAAGAATCTCCATTTGTTCAGTTTCGAAAAAATGTAACAATTTGGAATGTTCTGGTCAAACGGGCTCGGAATGATTTGGTTGGCCCATCAATATTTGGGACACGGCCAGCCTACAAACCACTGGCAGAAAGTGGAGAAATAATAATAATTATTAGTATTAATAATAATGATAATAATAATAACAACAACTAATAATAATAATAATAATAATAATAATAATAATAATAATGTAACACTTTTGTCATTGTATAACATAGAATTTTGAACAGTTTTCTTTAACACTGTACCTTTTTAATTCATCAAATACAGCAACACTAATATGATAAAAATATAGGATATAATCCTGCAATAGACCCTGTAAAGTATTTTACACTGATTTTTTTTTTTTATTATATTTTTTTTTTTTCCACATTCTTGTGCCTACATTTATTTTTGTATTTCTCTCTGCACAGTTAATAGCTTGCCCTTCATGCTGTGTGTTGCTGCGCAGTGTGCAGGAGACTCGTGTACACACTTAGCAGGCGTTTGAACCTTCACCCCTCTTCCAATGGAGCATTAGCACCACCAGTTGGCCATCAGGCTTGAATAACATCCTGCGTGAAGAGGCAAGGAGAGCTCTCCCCGGGACTTCCTCTAAATGACAGCCCCATCCTACACTCTGCCCAGTGGCCTTCAAACAACTGTCACAGACAAAAAGACAGATGACTTATTGAAGTGCTGCGAGTGACCACATTAGACTCATCGCTACAAATGGAGCCTTCAACACTTCACGATGTCAGAGAGTCCTCTCCAGGGTTGGATCTGTGCACATTTTACATGACAATTTTTTATAGGCTTATAAAGATTCATTAACAATTGTAATTATTGTTACTTTGTAGCTGTAATTTTTTGCATTTGGGCTACACCGCAGTGCATGACTCTCGTATGGCGCCCTACAGGGGACGCTAGGGTTCCATACATATAGAGATGATCTCCAATAGGATATACATCTGATGAAGCATGGCTCAAAAAAAAATTCCGGCATCACCCTGTATGACATTGGAAGCCCACAGAGATACATTACAGGCCCATACACTATTACCGTTTGCATGAGCTCTTGCAATAATTTTCCTATGGTCAGGGACTCTTAAGGGTGCAACGTGGGAAATTGCCCAGGAGGACCTCATCTACACAGGAGCGACCCAGATTTATAGTTGACTCCATCACTGGTTAAAGCCACCACAAAATTTACAAAGACCCCTTTTACTACCCTAGGCCACCAGGAATTTTGAAATGACAACCAAAGCTGTATTTAAAAAAAAAAAAAAAAAAAAAATAAAAGGTCTACTTTGCTTTACTTGTTTCTGTTTTTAATATTAGAGTTGTCCAGGATTATATAACGTGGCTGGTTTCGTCCAAAGACAGCTTGCCCACATTTCAGCCATATTCACAGAGGACCAGCGCTACAAGACACAACCCATGGATGTGTGTTTTTGAAACTCAACCTCAATACACTCAAATTTTTTGTATAAAATAAGAAGGACATCCCTACATAATGAATTACCCCCATGGCCTCCACATACCTTGGCCTGACCCTCACGATGGGCAACAAGAGTGATTTCTGATGGCACCCATTGTATAGGATGCATGATGACTATTGAAAGGTCAACGAAGCTTGTTGGTTGACTCATCCCCTTGGAAATTGGATTATTTTTCAGCTTATTTTCTCAAAATATACTCTAGGACCAGAGTGGTATTGTTGTGTCTCCATAGTAGTCCACATTTGTGACGCCAAATACAACTTTTCTAAAGAAATTCTGTAGGAAAATGAAAACAATATTTGTAGTAAGTGTCAAAAATTCTAAAAATATGACATAAAATCCCCATTATTCAGCCCATGTGGATTCATTTCCCTATGTAATTGATACACTGACACCTACTGCCTTTGAAATTCACTGAGAGCAAGTTAATTATAAATGGGATCCATGAGTATATCATTCAGAGACTATAGGCGGCCATTCACTGGGAAAGGACATTTAAATTGGGGGAAAATTGACTATCAATGGAAAGTGAATGACAAAAGGTACCAAACAGAGTCAACTCCCGGTAATGAGCGATGCTATGAAAAAACTCTTAGACTTTGAAATATAAGAGTGGTGGGCGGCGCCATTGTGTGAGACTCCGGAATATTCATTAGGTAGTTCCTCTGTAATCAGCCTCATTATTCATGATCGCCATGACTATGTAATGAGCTGTGTGCAAACTCTGAGGAAGGTGGCGCCCAAGATTATTGTCGTGTATGAACTATATATGCTAAATCATTCACATATCATACAAAAGTCTGGACTTTTTAGGTTTAACTCAGAACTTTTTTTTGACCTCAGACTTGTGACTGTTCTTTTGGAGCAAAAATATTCATAAAGTAAAAC
This sequence comes from Leptodactylus fallax, assembly GCA_947044405.1. Taxonomy (NCBI): domain Eukaryota; kingdom Metazoa; phylum Chordata; class Amphibia; order Anura; family Leptodactylidae; genus Leptodactylus; species Leptodactylus fallax. Next base: position 6,694,223 of record CAMRHE010000068.1, on the reverse strand, counting down.
AATGGAGGAAAGTTACACAAAATGAAGCAAAATATGCAAATTTCAATTTGCACCAAACATCTGTAGTACATGCCTTGTGTAGGATTTATTACACTAATGTAACTAGAATGTTTCGAAAAGTGTCTGGAAAAGGAAGAATTGTTCAAAGGAGCCTGAAAACACAAAAAAAACATTTTTGACAAAATTTTGGGGCGAAATATTGGATTTAGGCCAGCTTTATATGAGTGGATTTTGTCCAGGAGATACAGACTAGAAGTTGTGTGCTCAGACTGAACCCTTCGGATCCGGACAACCAGCATTATAGTGATCTATGATACTAGGAGTTCTGCAGGGATGCTGGGAGTCCAGGTCCTGGCTCAGGGTTCGCTCTAGGAAATCCGGTCAACATCCGATCCGTATCTCCTGGACCAAATCCATTGGGGTGAAGCTGGCCTGAGGCTCTGTATAGACAAATGAGTATTTTTGTCCTCCCTGGTGTCTCTAAAAACCACAGAAGATTAAAAAAAATGGGTGCAGGAGTACAATTTAAGCAAGCCTTCTGCCCCCCATTTATTTCAATAGGGGAGGGGGGCTCTGTGCCATCATCATGGGGCAGGAAGAACCTGCTATAATTATTGGAAAGGAGCATCGGACACCCCCCTCGGAAGATCCTTGGGGTACAAACCCAGCCATGTGCATGAGGCCTGATTGACAATACAAGAAGCATTAAAGCTAAGGCCCCACATGGCGCACCACAGCCAAAAAGCGCTGTGTGAAAAACCGTGGCAGAAACACACAGCGATTTCCACAGAAAGTCTGCAGAGTTTTCCTTAGGCAACATGGGGCCCTGGTCTAAAGGGGTTTTCCAGTACCAAATGGATTTTTCATACTGATGATCTATCCACGGTACAGGTCATCAGTATCTGATCTGTAGGGGTCTGACACCCGGACCCCACACAGATCAGCTGTTCCAGCACACTTCAGAGGCCGGAAACTGCTTCAGTAGATGGGGCACATGTGCAGTCTGCTCCTATTCAGCCCTGTTCAATGTATAGCAGTTATTTCCTTGGAACTGTAGCTCTGCTTCTATTACTTCAGTAGGAGCTGCTGTACACGCCGCCCGTCCACTGCAGCAGGTTTTGGAACTTGGAGTCTGCCGGCACAGCTGATCTGTGTGGGGTCTGGGTCTTGGATCCCTACAGATCACATACTGTTGCCCATTTGGGACTGATTAGACAAGTCATATTCAGATATTTCAAAAGAAAATAAATAATAATAATAATAATAATAATAATAATAGAAAAATGTATAAAAAAACATTTATATGTAGCAACTATGTGACAGGCCAAATATATGAAAAGCTCCAAACATATATACAAAAAGCTTGACACTTATGGCATTGAAGCTCTGTCAGCACATGAAATTGGGGGCTTATAGTACAGAGATAATGTAAAGGCCCCATCCGAGATTGGATTTACAAAACCTCCCAACCATCCCAGATTTCGAGTGCTGTCCCAGGTGGTGGGCGGTATATTCCGGCTCCACCTCACATCGTTGATGCTGGCATCTTGGACACGGGCAGGTGAAATGTATTGACGTCTCGGAATGGGGCAAGATGAGTATTCTTTTTGCATTTTACTGTGTGGGGGTCATAAGGAGGTATTAAATTGTGTGGGGGCCACAACGGGGCATTAGGGAACATTATACTGTATGGGGGCACAAACAGACTGGATGCAATTGGATGGGGTCAACGGGACATGGGCGGGGTTAGAGACATGGATTTTTATATGAATATTTGTCGTGACACTCTGCAGGTACCGCAGATTTTGTCCATCTTTCCGTCATTTGAAGGGGATCCGTATGACTTTGTACTAGGGGACGGCACCAGTGTACAAGCCCCCACCACACGGCTCTGCCACTCATACGAGGCCACGGTCTGACTATTACCTGTGCAGAAATATGCAGCGATGCCCTTGAAGGGATGGGTCTGGCTTTGCTCTCCCCATGATCTGCTACATAGTGAAACATGGATGGTTAATATTTCCTGCTGCCGAGAAGACATTTGTCTCAGTCGCAATACTTAAGCAATTACTTTCCTTTCAAGATCATTAAGCACAAATCGGACTTGTGTCTTAATAGGAGCACCAGTCTATTTAATGGAGGACAGTAAATGCCTCTTCTCCAAGAGATGAAAGTTTATATTGTGGTCTGGGGGCAGGTTAGGCTGAGCAGCTCTTACATTGGTAACGTCCAAAGAAATGGATTTAGATGACAGTATGTGCAGGGTTAGGATTAAGGTGAGTGGGGGCTCAACGTCCGGCAGGAAGTGTTCAGATCCACTGCAGCGCCTCCGCAGGAGAAATGAAGCACTGCAAAACCGTATACAATCAATAGACTATCCATGTAATGGTCATAATGCAGTGTTCGCCCATACAGAGGTCAGCCCATCCAAATCCAGAGGACACAACCAGCGAGTTGATCAAAAGAATCATAAAATCCTATGGTCCAGCATTTCCTTAGTTAAAAATGTTACTTTGATAAATTAAATTGATAAATTCTAACAGCAGCCTCAACATGTAATGGAGGAATCGGCCATTCGACACATTTCAGACAGGATGATCCTTCACAAAGACATGGATGCAAACTGGTCACTGGCTGAGAATCGGACATGGTCATGTCACTATATCCTTAAAGTGACAGCTCTTAGTAGCTTTTCTCCACTCTGGCTAATGGGTGAAGATGCTAAATGGGGGCCCGGCTAATACCTCAACATGTTCTAATTTAAATAAAAGACTCCATTTATATTTTATTTTAAATTAATTTCATTTAATTTATTTTAAATTATTTCATTATTATATTATTATTTATTGATATATTATTATTACTTGCCATATAATATATCCTAGAATCATTATCTTTATCAATAAAACACATCATTATTAGACATTTGTTCATACTTATTACAATCTATACATAAGCAATATTTATTACCCATTACCAGGATCACCAGGGGTCTGAACGCTGGGAACATGAGTCCCCAAGATCCCTGTCAATAGATGGTTACGGCAAAAAGGTATGTAAAAAGCTTTACTTGATGGGAAAAAAAAATAACCTGTGCCTCTAGTGCCACCTATTGGAAGGTAATATAAGCCAAACCAGAAAATCTCTGCCAATAATAAAAGGCCCCCCATCTGCAGGCAGCGGTGTCAGGGTTCTTGCCCCTCACCAGTGCCGAGCAGGGTACTGGTTGGCTAGCTATTGACATGGATCAGCTGGTTATACTATCCCTCATTGTGGGGACTGCCATATCACTATAGGGAGACTTATTAGCCACGCATCCTTCCTAGGAATCCTAAAAAGAAAACTGCACCTCTGGTGTTACCTATTGTAAGGTAGTGCCCTATAAGTCAATGACGACATTCAAGAAGCCTTGTGACGTGACTATATATGCACATGTGTGACCACCGCTCTATTCACGTCACAGTACTCAGCTATTTCCTTCAGTACCACAGAAGGTAACTGGGTGATGGTCACACATGTGCACTACCACACCATTCACACAGGGATTTAGGGGACTCCGATTTTTGGGAGTACCCGCCATCTCTGTAGGGTTATAGGTTGGGCTTGATGGACTGGAGTCTTCATCCAACCTCATCTACTATGTAACTATGTAGTGATCATATATTTATAACTAGTGTTGAGCAAACCCATCAAAGTTCGGGTTCGACGAGTTCGGCCAAACTTTGCCCAAAAGTTCGGTTCGGGTACCCGAACCCCATTGAAATCAATGGGGACCCGAACTTGGTGACCCAAAAATGGCTGTAAAATGGGGATTGTAAGGGGTAGAGGGCTGCCAAATGGGGGCAATAACAGGGCAAGCGCCTGCAAAAAAATGGGTAGGAAAAGTACTTAAAATAATAACAAGAAAAAAAAATTTAAGAAAAAAAAAATTAAAAACAAATAAAATTATTTTGAAACAGGAGGTAGAGGTCCAGGAGGAGGAGGAGGAGGAGGAGGAGGAGGTGGATGTGGCCGTGTAAGTGGATGAGGTGGAGGAGGAGGTGGAGGCACAGCCAAGTCCTGTGGGATCCATGCCTGGTTCATCTTAATGAATGTATTAGTATGTCCTCGCTGGCTGTGGACACAGTGCTGAACACGTTTTGATAGGACACTTGCCGCAGGGCTGGCCAGCACCTCCAAGACATAGAGGGCAAGCTCTGGCCACGTGTCCTATTTACCAACCCAGAAATTGAACGGAGAGGACCCATCGCTCAGTACCAGGAGACGTGCCGACAGATACTCATCCACCATGTGAGTCAAAGTCTGCGCTAGTATGGGTACACACACAGTTATTGTTACTGTGCTAGGAGACTGTATGGGTACACACGCAGTTATTGTTACTGTGCTAGGAGACGGTATGGGTACACACACAGTTATTGTTACTGTGCTAGGAGACGGTATGGGTACACACACAGTTATTGTTACTGCCGCTAGGAGACGGTATGGGTACACACACAGTTATTGTTACTGTGCTAGGAGACGGTATGGGTACACACAGTTATTGTTACTGCGCTAGGAGACGGTATGGGTACACACGCAGTTATTGTTACTGTGCTAGGAGACGGTATGGGTACACACACAGTTATTGTTACTGTGCTAGGAGACGGTATGGGTACACACGCAGTTATTGTTACTGCGCTAGGAGACGGTATGGGTACACACAGTTATTGTTACTGCGCTAGGAGACGGTATGGGTACACACACAGTTATTGTTACTGCGCTAGGAGACGGTATGGGTACACACACAGTTATTGTTACTGTGCTAGGAGACGGTATGGGTATACACACAGTTATTGTTACTGTGCTAGGAGACGGTATGGGTACACACAGTTATTGTTACTGTGCTAGGAGACAGGTATGGGTACACGCAGTTATTGTTACTGCGCTAGGAGACGGTATGGGTACACACGCAGTTATTGTTACTGCGCTAGGAGACGGGGTATGGGTACACACGCAGTTATTGCTACTGTGCTAGCAGACGGTATGGGTACACACGCAGTTATTGTTACTGCGCTAGGAGACGGTATGGGTACACACACAGTTATTGTTACTACGCTAGGAGACGGTATGGGTACACACGCAGTTACTTTGTTACTGCGCTAGGAGACGGTATGGGTACACACACAGTTATTGTTACTACGCTAGGAGACGGTATGGGTACACACGCAGTTATTGTTACTGCGCTAGGAGACGGTATGGGTACACACGCAGTTATTGTTACTACGCTAGGAGACGGTATGGGTACACATGCAGTTATTGTTACTGTGCTAGGAGACGGTATGGGTACACACGCAGTTATTGTTACTGCGCTAGGAGACGGTATGGGTACACACAGTTATTGTTACTACGCTAGGAGACGGTATGGGTACACACAGCAGTTATTGTTACTGCGCTAAGAGACGGTATGGGTACACACACAGTTATTGTTACTGCGCTAGGAGACGGTATGGGTACACACAGTGTTGGGGTGGGCCAGTTATTGTTACTGTGCTAGGAGACGGTATGGGTACACACGCAGTTATTGTTACTGCGCTAGGAGACGGTATGGGTACACACAGGTATTGTTACTGCGCTAGGAGACGGTATGGGTACACACGCAGTTATTGTTACTGTGCTAGGAGACGGTATGGGTACACGCGCAGTTATTGTTACTGCGCTAGGGACGGTATGGGTACACACGCAGTTATTGTTACTGCGCTGGAGATTGGTGTGGGTACACGCAGTTATTGTTACTGTGCTAGGAGACGGTATGGGTACACACGGGGGGGGGGGGTGGGCCGCAGTTTTTCTGCGCTTGGAGCGTTGGGTACACACGCAGTTATTGTTACTGCTCTAGCAGACGGTATGGGTACACACGCAGTTATTGTTACTGTGCTAGGAGAAGGTATGGGTACACACGCAGTTATTGTTACTGCGCTAGGAGACGGTATGGGTACACGCACAGTTATTGTTACTGTGCTAGGAGACGGTATGGGTACACACGCAGTTATTGTTACTGTGCTAGGAAACGGTATGGGTACACACACAGTTATTGTTACTGCGCTAGGAGACGGTATGGGTACACACGCAGTTATTGTTACTGTGCTAGGAGACGGTATGGGTACACACACAGTTTACTGTCACTATTATTATTTATAGGGTAACTAGTACATTTTACTATTAAATATTCTATTAACCATTTGCCGCCATCCGCCATAATCGTACTATTGAAAGCTCTCAGGGCTGTCTTCGGAATAAATGGAATTTCCAATATACTGCAATACAGTTGACCCGTTTAATATAGGTAACCTGTCATTTTAGCTGTACAGTGAACAAAGTAGAAGTAAAACCCATAAGAAAACATTACCCAGTACATTATATGGAATAGTTAATGGTACCATTAAGAAGTATAATTTGTCTTGCAAAAAATAAGCTTTGTGAATGGAAAAATTAATTTGAAAAAAAAAAAAAAAAAGGAAATTTCTGGCTTTTGGAAGGTGGGAAGTAAATAAAAAAGGCAAAAATCAAAAACATTGGGAAGAGTTTACTATAATTATGTCACTATATGAATATAAATGAATATTCTTCACTATATATATTTTTTTTTTGTTACAGTCATCACAAGAAGTCATAGAAGAAGAGAACAAGCAAAGTGTTGTGTGTGAATGTCTTGAAGACACGGTGCCCTACACATCACAGAGAATTACTGTTTAATAGTCCCTATGACCAATTACAGGAGCAGAAGTGAGATCGGATAATTCTGCTCACACGTGAGGGCTCCAGAGGCGCAGAGGTCGACTCTACGTGGAGCTTCACAACAGTTTAGAGAGTTCTACGGGCACACAGAGACTTTGCTTCTGGTCATAATCTCTTTCTCCCTATTGAATTAGGAGCCAGAGGGAAGGAATGGCATGTGCAATATTATCAGGAGAGATGATCCTGACATTCAAAGTGACACATTGGTTTAGAGAACATTTCCATTCCGCTTCCTGTTCCAATATACAGTATACACTTAGAAACCAGGATATTTCGGTAGGTCCTTGTGCTGGAATCATTTTGCATTAAAGTCGAAGTGAAAAAACAGTGGAGAGGAATATTTTTCAGCTATGAAATGCATAATGTACATTTTATCTATACATTTAAAAGTTAGCCTATCAACCCAAACCCACAGATTGATTTATTTAGGGGACCCTAACCTAAGTTTCCCCCCTATGAATCACTGCCCCCTTTGCTGAGATATCACCATTTTTTTTGTTGATATGCAAATGAGCTATTTGGAGCAATGGCAACATCCTTATTGCTCCAAACAGATCATTTGCATATAAATAAAAATTGATGATATCTCGGCAACAGAGGGTGGATTCACAAGGGAGCACTGATTCAGGTGATCCCAACCTATCTGTGGGGCTGGGAATTCTGGTGACAGACTCCCTTTAATAACTACAGGAGACCCCTATTTATTGTCATCATGGATGTAGCATTAAATTTTGAAATTTATTGAAAATAATGAAATTTATGCAGATAGGGATAAGGTTCAGATCATGGAGATAGACAAAGTACATCAAATTTTACTATTTACATTCTGCAGTGATGTTTATAGAGAATGGGTATACAACAATTAGAAAAAAAAAATATGCCCCTTTCCGAAGCTCCTTGACTTCACCCTCAAGAAACTTTGCCTAAATGAATAGTACAGGCAATTGTAAGAAACTTCTATATGTTATCAGACAGAATTGTCTTGTTCTACATAGCCAAAACCTTTACTCAGATTAGTACATTCAGTACTTCTCTACATATGTCCTGTATGGTCCTGGGGCTGTTTCTGAGTAGATAGTTATAGAGTAGATTCTCCTATACTCACTGTGTGCAGTGTATGGCAGAGTCTCCACACACTGATAATTCCAGCTCCAGCATGCAGAGGGAATACTTGCGGAATAGAAGTCATATACTGGCCAGAAATAGTGTTACTTCTCATGTACAGTCATGGCCAAAAGTTTTGAGAATGATACAAATATTGATTTTTACAAAGTCTACTGCTTCAGTTTTTCTAATGGCAATTTGCATATACTCCAGAATGTTATAAAGAGTGATCAGCTTAACAGCAATTACTTGCAAAGTCAATATTTGCCTAGAAAATGAACTTTATCCCCCAAAACACATTTCAACATCATTGCAGCCCTGCCTTAAAAGGACCACCTAACATCGTTTCAGTGATTGCTCCATTAACACAGGTGTGGGTGTTGATGAGGACAGGGCTGGAGAGCAATCTGTCATGATTAAGTAAGAATGACACCACTGGACACTTTAAAAGGAGGCTGGTGCTTGCCATCATTGTTTCTCTTCTGTTAACCATGGTTATCTCTAAAGAAACACGTGCAGTCATCATTGCACTGCACAAAAATGGCCTAACTGGGAAGAGTATTGCAGCTAGAAAGACTGCACCTCAGTCAACAATCTATCGCATCATCAAGAACTTCAAGGAGAGAGGTTCCATTGGTGCCAAAAAGGCTCCAGGGCGCCCAAGAAAGACCAGCAAGCGGCAGGACCGTCTCTTAAAAGTGTTTCAGCTGCGGGATCGGGCTACCAGCAGTGCAGAGCTTGCTGAGGAATGGCAGCAGGCAGGTGTGAGTGCATCTGCACGCACTGTGAGGCGGAGACTCTTGGAGCAAGGCCTGGTCTCAAGGAGGGCAGCAAAGAAGCCACTTCTCTCCAGAAAAAACATCAGGGACAGACTAATATTCTGCAAAAGGTACAGGGAGTGGACTGCTGAGGACTGGGGGAAAGTCATTTTCTCTGATGAATCCCCTTTTCCATTGTTTGGAACATCTGGAAAACAGCTTATTCGGAGAAGAAGAGGTGAGCGCTACCACCAGTCTTGTCTCATGCCAACTGTAAAGCATCCTGAAACCATTCATGTGTGGGGTTGCTTCTCAGCCAAGGGAATCGGCTCTCTCACAGTCTTGCCTAAAAACACAGCCATGAATAAAGAATGGTACCAGAATGTCCTCCAAGAGCAACTTCTCCCAACCGTCCAAGAGCAGTTTGGCGCTCAACAATGCCTTTTCCAGCATGATGGAGCACCTTGCCATAAAGCAAAGGTGATAACTAAATGGCTCAGGGAACAAAACATAGAGATTTTGGGTCCATGGCCTGGAAACTCCCCAGATCTTAATCCCATTGAGAACTTGTGGTCAATCATCAAGAGACGGGTGGACAAACAAAAACCAACAAATTCAGACAAAATGAAAGCATTGATTCTGCAAGAATGGACTGCTATCAGTCAGGATTTGGTCCAGAAGTTGATTGAGAGCATGCCAGGGAGAATTGCAGAGGTCCTGAAGAAGAAGGGTCAACACTGCAAATATTGACTTGCTGCAATAACTCATTCTAAGTGTCAATATAAGCTTCTGTTACTCATAATATGAATGCAATTCTATTTCTGTATGTGATAAAAACATCTGACAAACACACAGAAAAACCAGAGGGCAGCAGATCATGTGAAAATAGAATATTTGTGTCATTCTCAAAACTTTTGGCCATGACTGTACACACTCAGCAGCTAATCTTAAATGAAAGTAGACCTATCCATAGCATAGGAGAGAAGTGTGTAGTTGATGGGGATCTCACCACTGGGACCAACTCCGATCAAGAAAATGGGGTCCCATGTCTCCTGTTTGTTTGGAGTAATGGTCACACATGCACACTGCTGCAGCATTCAAGGTTTATGAGACTGATGAAGATTGCGAAGAAGAGCAGAACACATTCACAATCCTTACTCCATTTAAAATGGCAGACACAGGACTCCAGTTCTCATGATCGGTGGGACCCCCAGAAATCAGACACTTATCACATAACCTGTATATAGGTGAACAGTTGGGATTGTAAGAGTCAGGAATTTCCGTTCAGCTGCTATTCCTTTAAGGTTACCGTGATGACCTTCAGTGCCATAAGTTCTCTGCACGTATCCAGTTAGCAGCTCAGGAAGCATATATAAACCCTCTTCTTCCTGAACCAGGTGCCTGCTAATTTAGTTGTACTCTAGTTAGGCTCTTAACCCTGATCCTGTGTATTGGAGAGCATACATTTTCACCCTTGGCTTGTCTCTGGTTATCAGTTTGTCTCCCGATTCTGCCTCTGACGTGACCTCTTGGAATCGAACCTTGGCTTTATACTTGATATCTGTCTGTCTCCTGATTTTGCTTTTGACGTGACCTCTTGGAATCGAACCTTGGTTTTATACATTATATCCATGCGCTTCCAGATTCTACCTCTGACGTGACCTCTCGGAACTGAATTTAATTTCAGTTAGTGAAGCATTTATTTCGCGTATGGTTTCTGGTGGTGATAACTTGGACCCCAAATTCAGCAAAGTCCATCTGGCCTTGCGGCTGGCACTGGTGAGGGTTATTGGGTGTCTGGGATTATCTCTCAACACTGCATAGGATTTAAACAGATAGTTCTACTGCTCTCTGTTATCAGCCAGTTTGGAGTGCCAAAGGTTGCTGACCCCTGTTATAGAGAGTAGACAAACTAGAGTAAAACTCTATATATGGTTATTGGATATTGAGTAAAGACAGGTTAGGTCATCAGCATCAGATCAGCCAAGACCAACACCTGGACCCTGCACCGATCAGCTTTTTTGGCAGGCGAAAGCTACATACAAGATATAAGGTGGGAAGCTGACCCCTCTAACTCACATAAATGGAAGTGGGACTGTAGTTCCCCAGTGCCACCACTGCACAGTGTATAGACCTAGAAGCTGTGTACAGTGTAGGAGTCAATACACTTTAGAGGTGACAACGGGGAACTACAGCCCAACTCCCATGATTAGGAGCAGGGCTGCTTCCGCTCCTATACTTTATATGTGCTTTTTGGCAGTCAAAACAGCTGATCAGTGCATGGTCTGGGTGTTGGACCCCGAGCATTCTGATACTAATGACAGATCCTGTGGATAGGTCATCAGTATCTATTATCTTAAGATCCTGGACAAACCCTTTAATGCACCTGACCATATTAGAAGTCCATGCTGCATGCTGCTTCTAGGGGAAAATACATGGTGTCACAAGGAGTGCCTAAGGGTTTGTAAGGATTCGCTCACTGCCACCATAGGTGTCTATGTTCATGATTTGAAATTATAAGGGTATGTTTAAATGTAGGAATTTGAGGCTGATGTGGGGGAAAAAAAGTCTGCAGAAGTTTCTGCCCAGATTCTACCTCTCATTGTTTTTAATGGTAGGCAGAGATTGAGGCAGGATGTGGAAAAAAAGAAGCGTCTTGCTCAATCTTACGGAGTCCATGGCTCAAGATTCCCGCAAATTAGGCCCATTTATCTGGGAGATGGAAAGGAATCAGAGGAGGATGTCCACCTCATATTCTCCTTCATACTATGCAGATATGGAGCCAGACTTTCTTGCACCTTAGGCAAAGGTTAAGTTTGCTTCCCTGGACCTGTATTTAAATACTTAATATTTAAGTCAAAGACCCCCTTCTGGCATTCAGCACCCGGGGCACACACTCTCCCTTCTATGCCCCGGGTTAGAGACTCTCACTGGAGATTTTGCATTGAGATTACATCTCTGCTTCCAAAAACGCTACAAAATTCCAAAAAGTTGTCCAAATGTCTTCCCAGTTTTGTGTAAAATGTGCAATAAAGACAAAAAACACACGACGATCGTGTAGTTGGGAAAGAAACTATTTTGACGACATGAAAAAGTTGGAGATATTTTCTTTTATCTTTTTAAGAAACTTTACAGGAGACTCTAGTACAAAGTCAAAGAAGCGCAAGAAGACAACGACGTGAAGACGTTAAACAAAGGAAAGGGGAAAAATTATATATTTTGAACATTTTGCACAGAGTCCTACACATGGCTGTGTTCATCTGAGCATGTGATTACCATATTAAACCAGTTATAGATCTGAAAACTTGCGTAGCTGGATTATTTTCACTAGTATTATTTAGTGTAATCCCAATGATTAACTCTGCAATTAATGACTACAGATTCCGAGCTCTTTTCTTGAGAAGCAATTACCTCCGAGTCCCAGGCTGCACCACTGCTTTTTTTTTGTCACCAAGAAAAAAAAAGATGCAAATTTAGCTGCTTTAAGATAAAAAGAAACCCTCAGATTCTAATTTATGGTTTGTTTCATTACCTTCAAATGCAAAACTTACACCAGTTTTAAAAATAAAAGGGCCGACCCTACAAAATAATATTCTACTGAAGCGAGGCAGCCCACTTAAGTGATAAACAAATTGGCCCACTTTGCAGGTGTTGCTAAGACCTTATTAACTGGGATCCTTGTGTGTAAGCATATTAGGCTTAGACTTGCATTCATTAGACTGTGAACAAAGCTGAAACCTTGGCTAATTCCGGAGAGTACATTAGGGAAACCAATGGCTGGGCTTGTCTTGAAGAAGTCTCAGGACAGAGTTTGTGTTTCGGGGTTACATGTACTGTTTTGGTTTGGGTTTTCCAGAGGATTCAAGTACATTATAGTAGAGTTGTGTGCCTAAAGGTTGTATAGGGGATTTCCCTAGTCTTATCAACTTTATAGAGTTGGCACCATGTTATGGAGATCTCCTATTCCCTAGAAGCTTCTATTGGAGAATCTCGCTATACTAGGACTTCCAATGGAACATTACACTTTTTTTCAGCGCATGTACAGTGCGGGGTCCAGCGCATGTACAGCACGGGGTCCAGCGCATGTACAGCACGGGGTCCAGCGCATGTACAGCACGGGGTCCAGCGCATGTACAGCACGGGGTCCAGCGCATGTACAGCACGGGGTCCAGCGCATGTACAGCTTGTCTTTCAGAGACTTCAGTGTGTATGAAAACAGATACAAATCAAATTAAGATTTTTCTCTTATTGGAAAAACTTCCTCTACAATACCTGCATAGAGGACTCTTAGAAATCTGCATATATAAATCTAATTTTTCAGATCTTCTATAGGGAAGATTTTGCATTCACATCCGATGTGCAGGCCATGACTTTTTTTTCCCCATACAGGGTCCATTATACAGTCGTGTGAATATTCCCTGTAAATTGCAATGGCAGCGAATCTGCTTTACTGGAAAGCTTTTAAAAATAATGGGCTATTACATAAGCAAAAGTGTGAAGATTTCTAATAGATCAATTGAGTGAATGGGACAAAGCTTCAATATCCAGCAGAGTCGCTACTATACGTCCAGCATGCAGAATGTACAGAGCACTGCAGACAGTGAGAAGCTGCAGAGTTCACCAGAGTGACATCACTGTGCTATTGTATGGTTATATTGTCCGTGTACTGTTACACCACTGGGGAACAAACTGGAGGGCCAAATGAGGGGGACAATAAACTGTGGGGACATATGAGAGGGACATTAAACTGGGGGCACCAGGAAGATGACATTATAATGTGGCTGTAGGGGCATTATACTGTGTGGGAGCAGAAATGGATGGGAATGGGCAGAGTCAAAGCAAAAGTGGGTGGGGCTAATTTCTGTCCCTCTTTCTGTTCTTTGAAAGTTACACTGTATGCACTATTATCTCTGTACTGTGACATCACTGTGTGTATTATCTCTGTACTGTGACATCACTGTGTGTATTATCCTGTACTGTGACATCACTGTGTGTATTATCTCTGTACTGTGACATCACTGTGTGTATTATCCTTGTACTGTGACATCACTGTGTGTATTATCTCTGTACTGTGACAACACTGTGTGTATTATCTCTGTACTGTGACATCACTGTGTGTATTATCCTGTACTGTGACATCACAGTGTATATTATCTCTGTACTGTGACATCACTGTGTGTATTATCTCTGTACTGTGACATCACTGTGTGTATTATCTCTGTACTGTGACATCACTGTGTGTATTATCTCTGTACTGTGACATCACTGTGTGTATTATCTCTGTACTGTGACATCACTGTGTGTATTATCTCTGTACTGTGACATCACTGTGTGTATTATCTCTGTACTGTGACATCACTGTGTGTATTATCTCTGTACTGTGACATCACTGAGTGTATTATCTCTGTACTGTGACATCACTGTGTGTATTATCTCTGTACTGTGACATCACTGTGTGTATTATCTCTGTACTGTGACATCACTGTTTATATTATCCTGTACTGTGACATCACTGTTTGTATTATCCCTGTACTGTGACATCACTGTGTGTATTATCCCTGCACTGTGACATCACTGTGTGTATTATCCCTGCACTGTGACATCACTGTGTGATTATCCCTGTACTGTGACATCACTGTGTGTATTATCCCTGTACTGTGACATCACTGTGTGTGTATCCCTGTACTGTGACATCACTGTGTGTATTATCCCTGTACTGTGACATCACTGTGTGTATTATCTCTGTACTGTGACATCACTGTGTGTATTATCCCTGTACTGTGACATCACTGTGTATATTATCCCTGTACTGTGACATCACTGTGTATATTATCCGTGTACTGTGACATCACTGTGTGTATTATCCGTGTACTGTGACATCACTGTGTGTATTATCTCTGTACTGTGACATCACTGTGTGTATTATCTCTGTACTGTGACATCACTGTGTGATCTCTGTACTGTGACATCACTGTGTGTATTATCTCTGTACTGTGACATCACTGTGTGTATTATCCCTGTACTGTGACATCACTGTGTGTATTATCCCTGTACTGTGACATCACTGTGTGTATTATCTCTGTACTGTGACATCACTGTGTGTATTATCTCTGTACTGTGACATCACTGTGTGTATTATCTCTGTACTGTGACATCACTGTGTGTATTATCCTGTGCTGTGACATTACTGTGTTTAGTGTTACCATGGTGACATATCATTGTATACATTATCCATGTTCTGTGGCATAGATGTAAGGGTTATTCCTGTTTATAGACATTACTTTGTACATTTGCAGGCATTTCAGTAAATATAATAGGTACAGAGTCGGCAGCCATGGCTTTACCCTTTGGCCTGTAGTAAATTGAGGGGTCTTCTGAAAACCACGTGTCAAGAGTCCATTATTAACCCAACTATCTTTATTGTAGCGACGCCTTGTCCATAAGTGTAGCATAGATAATTTATTACACACGACTACTAAGGTTCCCCATGTTTTGTGTAGATTTAACCCCATAACCTGCACATTTGTGCCTTCCATTGGAATTTGCCTTAACTTAAAATTTTTGCCCGAACAACCTATCTAAGGCTTATTCACATGTCGGGTGAGGTCGGTGCTATTCATGGACAACACCGCACCCTGTATATTTGCTATCTATGGTTGATCACAACTATGAAAAGCAGATCAACTTTTTTTTCCCCATTTTCTATACTTAAAAAGTCTCTGGTTCCGAGAGTGTCATGCACACGGATGGCATCTTTTATTTTAATGCTTTACATCAATGAAAGTCTGTAAAAAAAAAAAAAAAAAAGATAACAATTCCTTTTTTTTTTTTTTTTTTTTGCGGACATGGACACACTGAAATAAATGGGTACGTATGGCATCCATGAAAAATGCCGACACCACATGCACATGATACTTGGATGTCTGCATAGGCCCCAATTCCTTTACTTTTCCCTCGCTAGAATCCGTACTACTCAAAGAAAACCCCCTAATCGTCATCGTTTACCACTGACGTGACAGAACATTTATCAATTGACTCTCCACTTGAGTCCAAACTTGAGCACGGAGCACTCGATTGAGATACATTGTCACAAGCTTTCTTTTGTGAAATCACACATATCATGAAGTTAATTAAAGCTTTGTGCTCCGAGCAAAGGAATGTTCCATTTGGCAAATTTAGAAACAGCCGGTTAGTTTCATCTATTACTTTTCTGCTACCATCAGTGGAGTCTATTCATGTCTCTCTTTTTATGAGGCCGTACTTCCCCGACTACCTGATCGCTACTAATTGCCGCTACTAGATTTCTGAATTGCAAATTTTCTGCACTGATAAAAACTTTGATTGCCTGTCAGCTACACATAGGGAAAAGATCGCCCGTGCTAAATGAGGTGTTCCACGCTTGGATTATAATGCCTAATGAATTATTCAGAGTAGAATGCATGAGTGGAACAAACAATTTGAAGGGTTACTAGCAGCCGTAACAGTTCAACAACCAAAAGAACAAAAGTATCAGCTGAAAATTAGACTAATGATTAAAAAATGTGTATTAATTCTGCATTTGGAGGGGAGAAAAAGAAATGCCACTGTGATTTTAAAGGTTAATCATTATTTTCCCACTAATGATCGCATCTTAAAGTCTTCCGAACTAATATTTAGGAATGTTTTACACCGAGGTATTAACACAGACTTGGAGAAACTTCATAAAGTAACATATTAATAAGAAGTTATGATTTCTGCACTTAGACTTAGCAGAGTCTTAGACTTTCCACTTCCGAATTCCAAAGTGTGGAATATTATGTCATCCACTCCCACTGTCCCTGCTAGTGATGCGTCGTTCATGGAGGAGGGAGTTCACTTAACCCCGCCCCCTAGATGTGTAACTCCACTCCCTAGAGGGTTAACCCTGGCCCTACACGGTTAACCCCGTCTCCAAATGGGTCACCCGGTCACACTTAAAGTAGTTTAGGAACATTTTACACCGGGGTATTAACCCTTTCCCACAGGCATTTTTCAACTTTAATTTTTGACACCCCATAACTTTTTTATTTTTCTGCTTACAGAGCCATACGAGGGTTTAATGTTTGCCGAACCAATTGCACTTTATAATGGCACCATTTAGTATTCCATACGATGTACTGGGAAGCTGGAAAAAATTCAGAATTGGGTGAAATTGGAGAAAAACTGTGTTTGTGTGACTGTTTTTAAGGTGTGCAGCCAAAATGACAGGTCACTTGTATTCAATGGGACGGCACGATACTGGGGATATTGTGTTTTAACCCCTTAAAAAAAGATCAAATTTGCAAAAAAAAACAAAAACCTTCAGATTGCAGGGTGGCATAAGATAGCAATGGACTCTGATCATGGGCATTAGCTCCAGGTCTCTGTTGGGTAACAGAGCAGAGACCCGGTGGCTATGGCGGCCGTTCTCTTTGAGAGTGGCCGCCATCTTTAAAGACCGTAGACATAATAATAAAAAGGTATTATTTCTGCACTAAAGGCACATTCACACGTAGGAATTTAATGCTGAATTTGACACAAATTTCTGCTTCAGATTTTTTTTTTTTTTTTTTTTTTGGAGAAGAATGCCATTGTACTTTCCCTATTGGGCAGGGCCAAATTCCGCAAACGGATTTTGACAAATTCCGCATCAAATTGCTACGTGTGAACTTACCCTTATGATTGGAACAGTATTAGCCCTTCCCCTTCTGCGATATTGTACCATCAGTTCCCACTGTCACAACTAGTGACGAGTCGTTCACCTGCGAGCCAGTTTTTTGAAGCATCTGCTCTACACAGTGTATAAAGAGCCGTTCAGGAGGAGTCCCTCTTTAGTGAGCAGATCCACATCATCCTGTCCACTAAAACAGATGATCTCTCACCATGCTGTAAAATGACTGCACTCGTCTTAAAGGGAACTTGTCATGTTGAAATGTGGTCCAATCTGTGGGCGGCATGTTATAGAGCAGGAGGAGCGGAGCAGATGGATATATAGTTTTATGAGAAAAGTTTCAGTATAACTTGTAATTTTATTCAAGTCACTGCACATTTCCAGCATAGTGGCCATATTCATATAGGAGTGGCTGCCAGGAACTGAGTAGGACCGCCCACTGGACTCCTAAGCAAAGAATGTGCAGAGATATAATTGAGTAAATGACAAGTTATACTGAATCTTTTTCTACAAAACTATATATCAATCTGCTCAGCTCCTCCTGCTCTATAACATGCCGCCTGCAGACTGGAGTACATTGTCAATGTGATTTGTTCCCTTTAAAGAGGACCTTTCACCACCTCCACCTCTTTGCATCCTTTAAGAGGTGTTTCTCCACTGATTCTGGCACAATTGGAATTTTTTCTCTAGATCCCACCTTTACTGAGCAATCAATTCTGTTAATTTTTATGGTAATTAAGTGATCTACTGTCAGGTGGGTGGTCCTGGACTGTAGCAGACCATCTGGGACCACCCACCTGGCAATTTAGAAACTAATTAGCATATTGAGGACTAACATAATTGATTGCTCATGAATGGTGGGGGCTAGAAAATAAAATTTTCAACTGCACTAGAATCATTGGAGCGGCACCTGTTGAAGAAAGCAAAGAGCTGGTTTTGGTGAAAGGTTATCTTGTATGGAGCTAAAACAAGTCTGTGTAGAAGAGAGAGGCAGTCAGTTGTATAGCAAATAAAATTTCATGCATACTCTAAAGGTCATCTAGACAGGAAGTCTCATGGTTTCTATGTAACTTGAACTCCGTGAACGTTGCAACATGATTAGGTGCTATGGCCAACTTTTCTATGCACCAGTGTTATTAAATCCCCACAGAGTAGTTTTGGGGCATAGTTATAGGCATGTATATTTTAATCACCCCTCCTTCCAGTCAAGGACAGACCGGCCCACCAGAACACCCTAAGATGTTCCAAAGAGCCCAGACATTGATACAATAATGCAATAATGGGTCTCAAATGTTCATCACAAGACAACTCTTTTTGGATATCACTTACCACTAGGGATTATTTTTTTTATTGATAGATTGACTTGTCACTTGTATAAACAGACTTTACACTTTCAACAAATCAATAGTATAGAAAATAAGAAACTTTGTAATATATTATATTAGAGAAAAATGCCTCTTTCTCCACTGATCAGATTCCTTTCCTCCTCCCATATCGGTTGCTCACTCTGAAATCTCTGGGAGAGGAGATGAACTATCTACTACAGTCATGGCCAAAAGTTTTAAGAATGACACAAATATTCTATTTTCACATGATCTGCTGCCCTCTGGTTTTTATGTGTGTTTGTCAGATGTTTTTATCACATACAGAAATAGAATTGCATTCATATTATGAGTAACAGAAGCTTATATTGACAGTTAGAATGAGTTAATGCAGCAAGTCAATATTTGCAGTGTTGACCCTTCTTCTTCAGGACCTCTGCAATTCTCCCTGGCATGCTCTCAATCAACTTCTGGACCAAATCCTGACTGATAGCAGTCCATTCTTGCAGAATCAATGCTTTAATTTTGTCTGAATTTGTTGGTTTTTGTTTGTCCACCCGTCTCTTGATGATTGACCACAAGTTCTCAATGGGATTAAGATCTGGGGAGTTTCCAGTCCATGGACCCAAAATCTCTATGTTTTGTTCCCTGAGCCATTTAGTTATCACCTTTGCTTTATGGCAAGGTGCTCCATCATGCTGGAAAAGGCATTGTTGAGCGCCAAACTGCTCTTGGACGGTTGGGAGAAGTTGCTCTTGGAGGACATTCTGGTACCATTCTTTATTCATGGCTGTGTTTTTAGGCAAGACTGTGAGAGAGCCGATTCCCTTGGCTGAGAAGCAACCCCACACATGAATGGTTTCAGGATGCTTTACAGTTGGCATGAGACAAGACTGGTGGTAGCGCTCACCTCGTCTTCTCCGAATAAGCTGTTTTCCAGATGTTCCAAACAATCGAAAAGGGGATTCATCAGAGAAAATGACTTTACCCCAGTCCTCAGCAGTCCACTCCCTGTACCTTTTGCAGAATATCAGTCTGTCCCTGATGTTTTTTCTGGAGAGAAGTGGCTTCTTTGCTGCCCTCCTTGAGACCAGGCCTTGCTCCAAGAGTCTCCGCCTCACAGTGCGTGCAGATGCACTCACACCTGCCTGCTGCCATTCCTCAGCAAGCTCTGCACTGCCGGTAGCCCGATCCCGCAGCTGAAACACTTTTAAGAGACGGTCCTGCCGCTTGCTGGTCTTTCTTGGGCGCCCTGGAGCCTTTTTGGCACCAATGGAACCTCTCTCCTTGAAGTTCTTGATGATGCGATAGATTGTTGACTGAGGTGCAATCTTTCTAGCTGCAATACTCTTTCCAGTTAGGCCATTTTTGTGCAGTGCAATGATGACTGCACGTGTTTCTTTAGAGATAACCATGGTTAACAGAAGAGAAACAATGATGGCAAGCACCAGCCTCCTTTTAAAGTGTCCAGTGGTGTCATTCTTACTTAATCATGACAGATTGATCTCCAGCCCTGTCCTCATCAACACCCACACCTGTGTTAATGGAGCAATCACTGAAACGATGTTAGGTGGTCCTTTTAAGGTAGGGCTGCAATGATGTTGAAATGTGTTTTGGGGGATAAAGTTCATTTTCTAGGCAAATATTGACTTTGCAAGTAATTGCTGTTAAGCTGATCACTCTTTATAACATTCTGGAGTATATGCAAATTGCCATTAGAAAAACTGAAGCAGTAGACTTTGTAAAAATTAATATTTGTATCATTCTCAAAACTTTTGGCCATGAATGTACATCAGATTACATCCTAAGCATAGAAGTCTTAAGAAAGTGGGCGTGGGGGCAGTGAAAGAGAAACAGAGACCAACATAAACCCTGAGACTGCAGCAGCTATAGTAAGTTTTCTATCTCTCCCCAGAACTAATTCACATCAATATTGTTAAATACTCCTTTATAATGTTCTCCATGCTGCTTTGGCTTCTAAGTGAGTGAGAATTAGAAAGCAGAATTTCCTGTTTCTCCATGTGCTGTCTATGGGATTCGCTACCCACCAGCTCAGGGACAACTGAGAATTATAGACAGACACTGCAGAGGGGAAAGCTGCTATAAATACAGAAAATTCATATAATGGTGAGAAACCGTGTATTAGTGAGCTGGGATAAACAAACTGGTTCATAACCAGCTGGGTTTCTTACAAATTTCCAAAAATTTCAAGTTCAGCCGAGACCAAAATGTTTGGGGTTCACCACTCATGAACCACTACATATTACACTCTGTGGTCGCCACTAATAATAAGTGAATGAGGAAATGGAGTGGCATAAACATAAATAATCTCACCTCTCCTGTGCTCCATTGCGGCATCCAGTGCCGGTCCCCGTTCTCTTTGGGCCTCTTTCGTCTTCCTGAATGACGTTCAGAGCCGGTGACTGCTGAGGACTGTGATTGGGCATCGCAGTCACATGGGGTGCACCAACCCAAGTCTGATCTGGATGGACCTCGTGACTATTCGCGAGAGGAATCTCATGAGGTTTGCCCAACACTAAGAGAGAGGTCAAAAATTCCTCATATAAACATCTGCTTATACTGAAAAGTCTCCTGAAAGGATATACAGTCATATGAAAAAGTTTGGGCACCCCTATTAATCTTAATCATTTTTAGTTCTAAATATTTGGGTGTTTGTAACAGCCATTTCAATTTGATATATCTAATAACTGATGGACACAGTAATATTTCAGGATTGAAATGAGGTTTATTGTACTAACAGAAAATGTGCAATATGCATTAAACCAAAATTTAACTGGTGCAAAAATTTGGGTACCCTTATCATTTTATTGATTTGAATACTCCTAACTACTTTTTACTGACTTACTGAAGCACAAAATTGGTTTTGTAACCTCACTGAGCTTTGAACTTCATAGCCAGGTGTATCCAATCATGAGAAAAGGTATTTAAGGTGGCCAATTGCAAGTTGTTCTCCTATTTGAATCTCCTCTGAAGAGTGGCATCATGGGCTCCTCAAAACAACTCTCAAATGATCTGAAAACAAAGATTGTTCAACATAGTTGTTCAGGGGAAGGATACAAAAAGTTGTCTCAGAGATTTAACCTGTCAGTTTCCACTGTGAGGAACATAGTAAGGAAATGGAAGACCACAGGGACAGTTCTTGTTAAGCCCAGAAGTGGCAGGCCAAGAAAAATATCAGAAAGGCAGAGAAGAAGAATGGTGAGAACAGTCAAGGACAATCCACAGACCACCTCCAAAGAGCTGCAGCATCATCTTGCTGCAGATGGTGTCACTGTGCATCGGTCAACAATACAGCACACTTTGCACAAGGAGAAGCTGTATGGGAGAGTGATGCGAAAGAAGCCGTTTCTGAAAGCACGCCACAAACAGAGTCGCCTGAGGTATGCAAAAGCACATTTGGACAAGCCAGCTTCATTTTGGAAGAAGGTCCTGTGGACTGATGAAACAAAGATTGAGTTGTTTGGTCATACAAAAAGGCGTTATGCATGGCGTCCAAAAAACACAGCATTCCAAGAAAAACACTTGCTACCCACTGTAAAATTTGGTGGAGGTTCCATCATGCTTTGGGGCTGTGTGGCCAATGCCGGCACCGGGAATCTTGTTAAAGTTGAGGGTCGCATGGATTCAACTCAGTATCAGCAGATTCTTGAGAATAATGTACAAGAATCAGTGACGAATTTGAAGTTACGCCGGGGATGGATATTTCAGCAAGACAATGATCCAAATCTACTCAGGCATTCATGCAGAGGAACAATTACAATGTTCTGGAATGGCCATCCCAGGCCCCAGACCTGAATATCATTGAACATCTGTGGGATAATTTGAAGCGGGCTGTCCATGCTCGGCGACCATCAAACTTAACTGAATTGGAATTGTTTTGTAAAGAGGAATGGTCAAAAATACCTTCATCCAGGAACTGATTAAAAGCTACAGGAAGCGACTAGAGGCTGTTATTTTTGCAAAAGGAGGATCTACTAAATATTAATGTCACTTTTCTGTTGAGGTGCCCATACTTTTGCACCGGTCAAATTTTGGTTTAATGCATATTGCACATTTTCTGTTAGTACAATAAACCTCATTTCAATCCTGAAATATTACTGTGTCCATCAGTTATTAGATATATCAAATTGAAATGGCTGTTGCAAACATCCAAATATTTAGAACTAAAAATGATTAAGATTAATAGGGGTGCCCAAACTTTTTCATATGACTGTATACACCTAAAAGGTGAGGTCTTAAAATAATGCCCTCTGGGGAGGAGGGGAGGTGGCCCCGAGACCTTCCAATACTATGTACCAAGCAGGATATTACATACTGCGACTCCACTACATTAGCCTCCATGATACAAAAAATTCTAGCCTAGCCATCTCAATGCCTGTTTGAGGAGGCCGGAGGGGAATTTTCCCCCCTACCTTCCTTGCTAGTTCTCTACTTCACCCATTCCTGTGCTCCTGTTGCAAACATCTAAGTGTCACATTCAGGCATCCTTTCGGTAAATTTCAAGTGCAATTAGCCACAAGCAAAAAGATCAGGTCACTCAATGCTATTTTTTTTTCCTTTTACCCCAGAAATACATGTACCATAAATAACATTGAACTTTCCTAAAACCCGTCCTAAGGACAAGATAACGTTAACCATCTCCAAGTAGATTTTCTCAATCTGAAACCAAGTCATCATCTCAAGTCCTACTGATGGAACGCAGCAGTTTGTAAAGCCTTTGGTATCAGTCTCCAATTAGTAAATTTATTATAAAGATGTTCAATGTCAGGATAGCAAGACTTGTTCCTGGCATTGACACTAAATGGTGGGCACAAGAAATGACTTCGGGAAAACATCACTGACCATCTGCTCAGACTCACTCATGCACTGATAAATAATCCTCTCCCTCGAGGTCAGTATATCCATTTGCTTCACTTGCTGTCTGTTTGATGTCACAAATTGAGGTTGATAAACAGATTGAAGTTACTATTAAAAAGAAGAAAAATGCAACCACACACTCGGTGTAACTGACCGGTCGAGTAGACGATTCGGGGGCAAGAACTTGCTCTTACGTATTGCTTAGTGAGCAGATTTTTCTTTGAAATTATGTAACAGGCAGAAGAAGGCTTCGTAGCCTTGACTTTGTATCTTTGGACACTGTTTCTGAAACTGGGTTTTGAGGAACATCAGGGGCCTGCCAAGGGGTCCAATGGGTTCCTCAAGCTGTACATGAGTAATCGAAGACAAGTGGAAGAACCTTGTTATGGCTCCAGCACAGATTTGGCAGTTTTGCCTTCCACCAAGTTTCAACCTTTCCACCAATGGACAATACACAAAGTAGTGCAGATGGTAGTGGTTTCTTGTTCTCCTGTGGTGGGGCTCATTGACGTCACGTGATACTTAGGGCAGGAATGGCTCTGCATTTAAGAACGTGTTCCTGTGCTCTTGGAGGACAACTTCAGAGGAAGGCTCCATGCAGGAATGGAGGACAGCTTGAGATGGGAAGATCTTGGGTGCTTGTTGGACAGCTTGAGAAGCCTCCTCTTAGCCAAAGCCATTGCAGTTCCAAGAACAGGACACCAGGAGACCCTCGTGAGTAAGAGGATGGGTTCTTTGGTGGGGGTCAGTCCATCCCCTATGATGGCTGAAGCGTACTCTTCGTTGCCACAACCTCTTTAATGTGCATGGGTGGCCTTAAAGGGGAATTCCAAGATTGATGATCTGTTCTTAGAATAGTTCATCAACATCAGACTAGTGCAGGGTCTGAAAACCACCACCCCCAACTATCAGCTGAAATGGGGAGCCGCCAGCGCTGGAGCTATACATTGGATTTCTTACAGGTCTTTGCGGTCTGACAACAGAGGTCTTCTCTTTAGCAACGATTGGTCAATTTTTACAAGTTTCCAGTGGCCCAATGATGTGGGGAAGCCGTCAAATGCTATAACTTGTGTGTACTAAAGTTAACTCTTCCTGGCGTCATTCTGGCTAAGGGGTTGTTAGTTTTTAACTTTAACTCCTCCCACCTTCTAGAATAAACAGAGGCTTATTTCTGTCTTAAAGGCATATTGCAATATTATATCAAAACAGTGTAAAACATTCTGCACCATAATTCTATATAAACAATGATTAATAAATATAATATGCAACGTAGAGACTTGTTCAGTCCTATAAAGAGTTTTTGTTTCTTTTTAAGTGTTACATTATATCAGAATTCTGAGATTGGAGACTTTCTACTTCCTCAGATTTTCTTAAGCATCCTAGGTAGGTTATGAATGATTAAAGATGTTTATCGCACAATATTACATGATCACGTGTCCTCGTGGTTTGTTTGCCAGTCGCAATCCTAAAACTCTGTCTTGTTCGCTGCTCATACTTGGCATAAATTCCCATGCCCAGGAGGAAAGTTTCATGATAATTGTATGGAAATCCTAGAAAGCGTATCATTTGATTATACAGTCCTACTCACTCACACCAGATACCTTCACTTCCTATTCATACATGGCCTATCTTCATTGCCATTGAGCAGTAGCTACACTTGTCCATGTACAGATGTAGCAGAGCTGAATGTTTCTTGTCATCAGTTTGACTTTAGATATTGTAGTAGATTTACCTGAAGTTCTTTGGGAAACCACAGATAATATATGGTAATAAA
Organism: Leptodactylus fallax; assembly: GCA_947044405.1. Taxonomy (NCBI): domain Eukaryota; kingdom Metazoa; phylum Chordata; class Amphibia; order Anura; family Leptodactylidae; genus Leptodactylus; species Leptodactylus fallax. The sequence continues at coordinate 6,668,945 of CAMRHE010000068.1, read as the reverse complement.
TTGTATCAAATGAGACTCTGCATTGTGTTTTATCTGTGTATATTTCATGTTGTCCTAGTTAGATGACGGAGTTTATTACATGTTTTTATGTGCATTTATATAATGTGATATTAGGTCATGCTGTAACACAATTTCCCATTTGGGGATAAATCTATCTTTATTTATTTTTATTTAATTTTGCTTACTTATATATGCTATTTTTTTTTTTGGGGGGGGGGGTGTTTATTTATTTATTTTTTTTAGACATTGTGCCGCCTCCATAAGGTCAGAATACATAGGCATTTTAATGTTTTTTTGTTTTGCTGATTTCTCCTGTAACTGGAGCTGATACATCCGGCAGATTCTTCATCACATGATCAGAAGCAGCCCCCCCCCCCCCAAACCCTCCTCTCCTCAACCCCTTTAAGACTCCCTACACCCGCAGCTTGCCTCCACAAAGACAAAGCCCCATTTAGGACCCACGTGTTTTCGGCTAAGGCCCCACGTAGCGAGTGGCAGTCAAAGATCGCCAGACCGCGGCAGAAACGCATAATGTTTTTTTCCGCAGTGATTTTCACAAAGTCTGCAGACACTTCTTCTGCAGACTTTCTGTCCCTATTTTACCTATACGGAAAACACCGGCGTTTCCATAGGTATTATTGACATGCGATTTACAAAAAAAAAACCAAACAGTTTTGGAAATTGCAGCATTTCCGCTGCGGATATTTTTCTGCATTGTGTGTGTGGGATTAGCCAGAATCCCATCCACTTTGCAGGGACTGTAAAATGTCATGGTTTTTGCAGCAGCGTTTTCGCAATATGGGGCCTCGAACTGAGACACTTTTACTATCTTGTGGTCTAGCAGAAATAGGGTTAAACTTACATTACGCAGAATAAAGATGCACGAGATTTATCATCTAGTATCAGCCATAGGGATAAAGTTGGAACATGTCTGCACAGTTTGGATCTCAATGAATGAAAAAAAAAAAAAAAAACTTGGCAGAGAGAGCAGAGGCAGGTTACAGAGCCTGCCCATATATATATATATATATATATATATAAATATATATAATACAGAGCTACTACTATAGCACTCACTATACTAGGACTAGTGCACAGTATACAGACTGAATATTTTATATGAAATATGGTCTTTTCAATCTATCCCTGGCAATGTTAGAGAATATACCAGCTGGAAGTGCAGGGATAGAGTCAGTAAGCAAGGAAAGTGCACGAACGATAGTAGCAACAGCAATACTACTATGGTGGACGTGTGCATAGTCAGCTGTCTGCTAGAATGAATATATATATATATATATATATATATATATATATATATAAAGTAATACTTACATGCTGGACCGTTACAAAGTAGGGGTATGTTCACACTGAGTTTTTGCATGCTGAAAAAAATCTGCTTCAGGAATTAGGATACATTTTTTAATGTGTCTTTTTACATGGTTTTTGTCACCTTTTTTAATGTATGGACCTGGAAACTTCACTTTTGCAAAAACCCCATTGCAGTTTTTCTGCCTTCTATTGATTTCAGTGGGTTTTTCCAAGACAGAATCCAGATAGGTCGCCTTTTTTTCCTCTAGCTAAAAAAAAAAAAAAATCAGCTAGAGAAATCGAACCGCTACTGACTCCCACTGAAATGAATGAGAGGTGTTTATTGAGGCGGATTCCGCCTCCAAATCAGCCTGCAAAAAACTCTGTGTGAACATAGCCTAAATGGTGTGCTATAAGGAATAGATAGAACGCTCTAATATACTTATACTTTTGTACAACATACTGCTTGCTATGATGAATATATTGAATATAACATTAGCAGTCCTTATATAGTGGACTATTGCACAGTAAGCTGTTTGCTATCAGGGATGCCCCGATGGGGCGCACATATCAGCCTCTCATCCTATCTGGGGACACAGTTTCCTGTTTTTGGTACAGACAATAAACAAAAAAACATATTGCTAAAAACGATATAATGTTTTTGTAAATCACAGAAAAAAGGCCTCACTTACCCACTACCAGGCTGTGCAGGCCCCATAGCAGGATATGGTAGATAAAGCTCAGGTGCAACATGCTAATGAATCCTCCACTCACACACCTATAATCCATGAGGGGGATGGGGGCAGCACTTCAAATGCACCTTATACAAGGAGCTGTCACGTGATATGGTGAGACGCACAACGCCAGCGAACAGCCTATTGGCCACACCCCACACTATAAGATCATGCGGCTGCCCAGCACCTCCATACGTGCACCCCAACAATAACAGCACCCTGCAAAAATAATAGCACCTGGCCACATCCTGCAAAAAGATTAAATAACCAGAATACGCAAGCTCGCAGACCAACGTCAAGGTTCTTCATGCATTGCAAGTCCCAAATGAAAAAAATTCAAAAAAAACCTATTGCTAAAGAGGACATAATATACAAAAACTATATCACAGAAACCGGTCACACTTACCCAATACCAGATGAGTCAAGGCTGTGCAGGACACAAGCAGGCCCCATTGCAGACCTCCCAACTTTAAAAGGACAGAAAGAGGGACACATTTAGCTCCACCCACTTCTACATTGACTCCGCCCATTCCCATCCATTTCTCTTGGTACCCCCACACAGTATAATGCTCCTACACTCACCCTGATATTATATGTCCCCACATTATAAGGTTCCCCTCCAATTGTCCCACAGTATAAAGTCCCTCTCCTCATGTACCCACAATTTAATGTACCGCCAGTTTAATGTCGCCGCCCCTAGCAACCCCCACACTTTAACATAAAAAACTCTAATACTCCCCTCTCCTGGCTCCCCTGCTGATCTGTAGAAGTCTCTGTTCCCGGAGGTTTCAGAGAGCTGCAGGCACAATGTGAGTGACATCATAACATCGCGGCTACAGCTCCCGGGGCCGCAGCACGCAGGGGCACAGTGGTAAAGCAGGGAGCTGACGCCTCCTGCTTCACCATTGTATTCAACTCATCTGCATCTTCCAGACACAGATGAGTTGAAGCCGGGACATACCCGCCGCTGACCGGGACAGGACCCAGAATCCGGGACAGTTTGGAGGTATGCCTATTGCAGTATAGGATAGAAAGAGAACAGGGGCAAAATGCTAATGAATCCTCCTATGTGTGTCTGCGGGTCTTTGCCAAAATATTGCCTTATGCCTCATGGTTATTTAACCTTTTTTGCAGGTTGCAGCCAGGTCCTGTTATTTTTGCAGGGTGCTGTTACTGTTGGGGTGCACGTATGGAGGCGTGACCAATAGGCTGTTCTCTGACGCTATGCGCCTTATATTATCATGTGACAGCGCCTTGCATAAGTTTTATTTGTGTGCATTTGAAGTGCTCCCCCCAACCTCCTCATGGATTGTAGGGGTGTGAGTGGAGGTTTTATTAGCATGTTGCACCTGAGCTTTTTCTACCATATCCTGCAATGGATCTGCATCGTGCACAGACAGGTATCACCTGGTATTCGGTATGTGCGGCCCCTCCTCCGTGATATGTTTATAGACAATATACCGAACAGCCCTTTTGGATTTTGGGAGGAGGGGACGAAAAAAACAAAAATTGAAAGATGGCTTCGGTGGGAAGGGATTAAGCTGCTGTCCTCCTCCTTAGCATCATACAGACTGCTTATCTGTATAGAATCTGTCGTTGTATTCAGCCTCACACACAGAACTCTATGGAGAGGGGAGGAGGAGGAGGAGGCTGTAAATAGATTTATTGCAGTGGTAGTCTTATCTCACAGATCCAGCAGTGTCAGAACAGCTCTGATTCACAATATAGAAGCTGCAGGTATCTGTGTCTTTTCCAGCATCTACCTCCTCCCCCCTTCCCTCTCCATAGAATTCTATGTAAAAAGTAACTTGATAAATGGAGAAGGAAAGATATTTCTTTAATAAGATATATTACAAAGTTTCTTATCTTCACTTGTACTATTCATTTATGGAAAGTTGTTTTAGAATTTGTGATATGCTTTAAAATCTTTGTTGCGGCAAGTTTTAGGGATAGAACATTCGCTCCATCGTCGCTCTGCATAATGCGAATGAGAATGTTAATAACATGCAGATTCATTATCCAACATTTGGCAAGACTTACTGGGTTTATTTATGTTAATGTAAAGAAAAAAATCTTGGCATCCAGCTTTCCTTGCCAATATGGTCCTCACATGTTAGGTCCCACTGACATCCTGGATTCATGGTCCTCTCCGCTCTTCATTAAGACAGTTGAAGCTGGGCGGATGGTGCAGCCGGCTGCTGATGCAGGAAGAGGACATGCTGAATAAAATCCATTCCACAGCTGTACCTGCCCCAGTCTACATGCCAACCGTCTTTCCACCAGTCTGTTCTTCGCTGATTCCTGGTCATAGCCCATCTGTCTCTGGATCTGCAAAGTGCTGAAGAAAACACACATCTGAGCGTGCGAGATGCAGCAGGAGGAATGCAGATTAAATTCTGATTATGAAGCCGTTATCTATCTGAAGCAAGCAGACACCGAGTCATAAGTCAACATCCCAGTGACGCATGACCACATGGAGGAACTTCTGTGCCGTGTGGCACGTTGCTCCGAGATGTCTGCTGCATGCAAAGTCCTGGAAAGTAAAGAAAAGGGACCAAAAATATACAAATATTCAGTAGAATTTTCGATGCACGGGAGGCATAAAAATTATTGATATTAATTGTAAATTTTTTAAATATTATAATGTTAATTATAAAAAAGTGAGGAATCAAAAATCACTCCGAGGGCCTGACGTTACTTTCCATGTCTCAGGCACCATTTATGCAATAAGTTCTCCACCAGAAGGAAGTAAAGCCAGCTCTAGGTATGTAGTCCGCCACCAGCCTGCTAGGTCATACCAACATTGGCGGAGGAGATGGCGAGCAAAGTCCCCAAGGGAGTTAACCACTGGCATACCTATAAGGGGTCACAGTAAAATGGGGGTCACAAGCTAAAGTGGCCCATAGGTCACCTACACCGGGCCTGGATAAACTTTGTGCATGTAAATTTATTCCCCCTGCCCGCTGGTGAGCTGCATTGAGAAGATTTACGATACACAGCCTTCCCCTGTCAGATGAGGCCTGGGCGCAGAAGATAAGGGGGCTCATAGGTCACCCTCAATACACTAGGGCTGCATAAAATTTGTTGATCTCCTTTCTGATTCCCTTTGATGGAAGTCTGTGCATGGTAAATTTATCCCCCCTGCCCTCTGGTGAGCTGGAGTGAGAAGATTTACAATACACAGCCTTCCACTGTCAGAAAGGAGGAATTTAATCCTTTCAAGGCAAAAAAAATAGAAGTTGGTCAACTGCATATAGTCAAGGAAGGATTATAGTGGTATAAAAGAGGACATGCTATGTGGGGGACACCAACAGGGGATGAGATTGAAAGGAAGGTGGACATATTGTTTTCACTAGTCTTTATGGTGGCCTGGACCCGCCATGAAGAATTGTGTAGACCTGTGAATGCTTTTAGCACCATTGCAGACCCATGAATTATGGGCCCCAGTTAGATTGCGCAGTACGTCTCGGCCGGTTTTCGGTTCATGTATGACCTCTGTGCAGTTGCTATTATTTAAATTATTTGTTTTCTGCTGTTGGAAACCTTAGTTTGTTTAGAAATGACAAGCCCAAGACACGGGAGGCAATCATCGGGCCGGAGAATGATGGCACAATGTTCCTTTCTGACAATTTAGGTGATTGAGTAGAAAGTGGTCGAGTGAAAGACCATTTCACCAACAATCTTTACTACTCAGATAGCAATTTGTAAAAAAAAAAAAAAAAAAAAATAGGCTATCAAGAAAAAAATTGCTCGATGAGTCATAATGTGAAGCTAAATCTCTCGATCGATTGAAGGGAAATTAATGATATAGATTGATACAAATGGCTCGAGAACTTTCTCAGGAACTAAACAGCTTTAACATTTTGGTGAGACCCTTTTAGGTTCTGGGAAAAAAAGTTATCCAACTAGTTATGATAGAATTATCTATTAGATGGGACAATGTATGGGTATTATGGATATTGTATGGCTGCATTGGAATATTTTATATATTGTGGCTCCATATTCCAGACATTCGGCAAAACTCTACGAACTTGACCAGACGAACAAATGACGAACAAAAATTTGTGACACTCCTATTCTACATACCCTGATCCTACACAAGCTGCTGTGCAAGGGAGGGCGGACCCAAAAGTGGTCAATCACTTGTCACTAGGGATGGGTGAATTGGTTTGTAACGAACGGGCCCTTGAAGATCCCTCCATACACTGAAATGTATGGGAGATCCATGAAAAGGGTGCCCCTTGGGTGCAAGGCGGACATAAAAAATGGGCTTGCAGTCCCAAATCCTCTTCAGTAAACCCCGCAGCACCCACTGGTGTTGATTCACAGGAGACATGATGGGGCACTTCTCTGATGGGGCTGCCCATTGGGCACTTCCAAGCTCATCTGCATATGTGATAAAAGTTCGCTTTCTCAGCAAGCAACTAGACTTCTGTCAACAGCCACAAAGGTGGAATATTGTGCTAAGTAAATGTATCACTATTGTGTATCACTTGAGTAAAGTTCAGCTCTCCCAACTTGATTCCAAATTTTCATTTGCTCTCCTTTTTCGGTGCTCAGTGTTTGCTTCGAGTGGTCAAAAGATTTTAGATGAGAGAGCTTAGACACATTTACTGTGAAATGAAACCCATGGATGAGACAAAAATGACACAAAACTGAAATAACCACAGAAGGAATGGAGCCATCCCAGCGGAGGGCACTGTCGGTCAAACTGAACCGATCATGTAATCTGAAACACATCGCATTGTGCCCCACGTTGCAGAAACACAGCTTTATTTGTTGCAGATTTTGCTGCGTTTTTTTGAGCCAAAGCCAAGAATGGCTACAAAAGGAATAGGAAATATCTACGAAGCTTCTTATACTTCTCCCTTCTGCTCAGTCCACTCCTAGCTTTGGCTCAAAAAGATGCAACAAAATCTGCAACAAAAACCACGCGTTTCTGCAACGTCGGGCCTCAGCCTAATAGTATGGTAAAGTTAGACAGTCTAGATTAGAGCCAAATTGGTGCAATGGCATGTGCAGAATGAAAAATGTTCCTTTCCTTTTAAAGCAACCCTAAATGTCAATAAATTTGAGACTGTTAGATGTGTCAAAACTTTGATCATGGGCACTTTTGTGCCTGGCCTCCTTCCCATCCAATGCCCCAGACCCCACCATTTCCCTCCACTTTTTGTTGCCAGTATGGCTTCTGCCCCATGAGTTTGCTTGAGCCGTCCAGTTACTAGAGCCTTCTGAAGGAACAATTTTAGATGGAAATCTATATGTAAATTGTGCCTTTTCTCAGATTTTTTGCATGTTTTTGAGTGTACCCCAGTGGTACCCAATGACTGTGCCAAATGTATCAGAGTGGTTCATGCTAATAATGATGCACTTTTCTTGAACTTTGCATACTTTGTGCTAAAATTTTGCACCAACCTCTTGGCGCCCTTTGGCACTTTGTAACTTGCCCCCTTTCACACTAAGTTACACCCCTTGTGTAAAAGCAATACTCACTTACCCCGGTCCTGTTAAATCCATGCCGGCACTGGCTGGGCTGGAAGTGAAGTTGCTCAGGTGACCACTGCGGCCAATCCTGTTGGCTACTAGTGACGTCACTGCTAATACATCACCAGTACCCAACACGGGACCACTAAGGCCAGTGATTGACATAGTTTGTGCAAAAATTTTGCACCAAAATTTGGCACCCTTTCGCACTAAGTTACACCCCTTGTGTCAAAACCACATAATATACGTGGTGCACGGCACAAATGCCAATTTTCTGCTATAAAAGTTGGAATTCAGGTGCATTTAACTTAGTAAATCTCTTTTAACATGCCTAATCCTAATAAAGGAAGCATCAAATATACAAAATCCTGGGACTTTCCTTGGGAATCTGAGACGCACTTCAGTGACTAAGGAATAACAATAGTACTTTGCTTAATACGGGGAAATAGCCGCAGTTCATGGAGAGGATTCAGCAATTTCCCGGGAAAGGCCATTGCCTAGTTTTCTGCATAAAACATAAATTGTTATGGTAATTCATTAGATTGCCGGGTGCAGGGACGTCTACCTCCTCCAGAAGGATGGCATATATGTTACATTATGAGAAATGAGAATCTTCACTAGATTACCAGTAAAAGTCATTACACCCGCCAGCGCTCCATCTCTCCAGTTATTCTTATTATTTATGGAGGGTGATTTGTGTGCACACTTCATTAACAATCACTTGCCAGGGGTTGGGGAGCTAATTCACTTCCTACAGTCTATGGCAAATAAGGTGCGAGGAGTAATTGTAGACACGGCCGCGCCATAGAGAAGACTCCACTGCGGATGATGGATTAAACTAGTTTTTAATTCAAACAAAAATGTGTTCTGCTTTTTGCTCTTTCTTCTGCTGCCATCCAAATATTGACTTTCTGATATTCCGCAGCTAAATCTGTATTGTTACACTCCATTATTCTCCCTGGTAAAGCAAGACGGGAGCGATGTAAAAGTAACTCTTTATGTCCGGTCTAAATTCTCAGAATCGGTGCTTGTTTGGAACAAGGACATTTAGGGGAGGGGGCATCAATGGGATGGACAGGTGCCAGATGGTCAGGCATCCAGGCACGAGCAACCTGCAGAGAAGGCAAATTCATAGGCCATACTGTTATATTTCCAGGACTGATCCATGTACTGGACCACAAAAAAAGGGGCGTGATTTATGGTCATTTACAGTAAAGTACAGTACAGTAAAAAGGTGCAAATACTTGCATTCCCCAGTTTAAAAAAAAATAACTAAAAATTATATATATATTCACCCCCCCCCCCCTCTGTTATTCCTCCTGGATATAGGCCATACCGTTATTTTTCCAGGACTGTTCCATGTACTGGACCACAAAAAAAGGGGTGTAATTAATGGTAAGTGTAAAAAGGTGTAAATACTTGCATTCCCCGGTTTAAAAAAATAAATAAAAAATATATATATATATATATATATATATATATATATATATATAATTTTTTTCCCTCTGTTATTCCTCCTGGAAATCTATAAATAAAATTCTATCTAGATGTTACCATTTCCCACCTCAATTCTATCCAGTAATATATTAAAATATACATTTCCTCTGTTATATATTTGTCATATATTTCCTCTGTTATTCCTCCTGAAAATCTCTAAATACATTTCTAGCTAGGTGTTACCATTCCCCACCTCACAATTACCCAGGAAAGCCTTAAAGGGTAGACAGACATGGCTAAAATAATAATAATAATAATAATAATAATAAAAAAAGAAGTGATAATCCCCTATTCCCGGTGTCGGGTCCCTTTCCATTCCATGCTGGGCCAGAAGTGAAGTAGATCAGGTGACTGCTGCAGGCTATCACCGGCCTTCTGCTCAATCCAGTTCTGGCTTTGGCTCAAAAAACTGCAGCAAAATCTGTAACAAAAAAAAAAAAGCTGCGTTGTGTCAAGTAAAATGCAAAATCTAAGGCGCCATTTCTCAGAATTTTGCATTGGGTTGTTCTTCTGTTTTCCCAGTAAAATCGGTAATGTTGGTAAGTATTGGTTAGGGATTCAGTGTCAACAAACACCAGAATGGGGCTCCATTTCAATCTTTTCTATGGGGCTCCAATACCTCTTTGGACCCTTGTTGGTTACCGTTCCTAAATCTACTTTCCCCATAGAGTATCTAGTAGCGGCTGAGAGCAGGAGAGCCCTATTACAGGCAGGGGTCACACAGAATAATCCACCTCAAAAATGATACCTCCCATTCATATCAATGGAGACAAACACTTAAAGGGGTTGTCCGGGAACTGGACACCAGAACAGGCGTAGCATAAAAAAATACCTGTCCCTGGCGCTCCTTTGTCCTCCACATTCGGTTGCATGTGTTGCCTCGATATACAGAAGCCTTGCACCCCACGTGATCGCTGAGACCAATCAATGGCCTCAGCTACTTTTTATGTTACATCTGCCTTGGACCCTTCTCTGTCCAATTCCTGGACAACCCCTTTAATCTTTGCTAGATTCCTGCACAATCTTGGGGTGAATTTCCGGCTAGCCAGGTGGATCTCACCCAGTGAATGGGAATAGGAAATCTTTCCGCAGGAGATTTTGGTGGGTCTTGGTAACAATTCCACCGTGTGACCTTACAAGATTTTGGTGATTGGCAGATGTTATTCCCTCAGCCGTCCTTCTTCAGCACTGGACTATACTACGCAGCGTGAAAGGTCTTTTAGTCCATCAGCCGGTGCACTTCTTGTCGTTGACCACTTGTTAGGTCTCGTCTCTCTCATGGAGTTTGTGTTAACACTTGAGCTCAGATGAAGAACCTTTCGAGAGGTTCTTGAGAAGACTCAAGTATCAATCAAGCTGTGGAGGACAATATGGCCACTGGTGCTTGATTTATACTGGAGAGTCTCTGACTGAGTGATTTTTTGCTTGAAAAGACCCAAGTACCATGAAATTATCCATAATATGAAGAAAATATCATCAGCAGATAACATTGGCGGGTCATTCCGTGAGTGAGCCTTAGGGAATCTCATGTAGTATAACCATACTTTCCCACCATGACATGTCCCTTTTTCATGTCATGGACCAGTCATGCACTTTCCCATGACGTGACAGGCACATAAGGTGCCCATAGGAAGAATTTCCCACTCTTCTAGGACTTCCCTTTTGTGGGAGCATTATGAACGTCTCGCGAGAATTGGCAAGTATATTAGCATTGTCCATACAGCAATGACCTTTCAATAAAACAATCCCCATATAGTAGTATCACCACGTAATGCCTATAGTACTGCAAGCACTGTATACACTGACAAGCAAAAGGGTAACAATGTTTAGGACTTTCAGGCTCCAGATCTCCCCATCCACTACAGTTCGGAACGTGAGACTCCCATCATGTTATAGACAATCCTCTTGGCTCTCTCATACATAAATGTGACTTGTAACTATTGAGCATATGATCAGTTCTGCAGATATGAGATAGCCAAGAGGATTGTCTATACAATGATGGGAGTCTCATGTTCCAAGCTGTAGTGGATGGGGAGATCTGGAGCCTGAAATTCACAAGGTCAGAACACTGTTAGGTACCCTATGGACATATGTGAAAGGGTATGTTACATTACTATACAAAACATACATGACAGCATAACCCCAAAATACTTTATGTGGTACTAAATAGCATAGGCCAGTGGTATAGCCTGTCACTATATATACAAAGAGGGATACACGTAGGGCTGTGATAAGTGATATCTGCCTGTATATACAGTATCCCTGGCCATACAGCAGCCAGTATATGTGAGTGACCCACAGAGCTTACACTCAGTCTGCCTGTACACGAGGCAGGAGGTGCACCAGGCTGTCACATTTTCCTCCTGACTCGGTTTCGTTTCCCGCTTCGCTCCCTCCTTTGTTTTTGTCACTTTAATAACGCAATCTAAAATCTGTAAAAGGAAAATTGAGTGTTCCTGCGCGAATCTCCCCATTACACATTCAGCAGCCCCTGTGCATGTTTTCATGACAATATCATAGCTCCGAGATGTCTACAAACAAACATAAAAGAGGTCAAAATTCTATTTCCTCGGCTGTATTTTAGGAATTCCTTGTTTATTTCTGGGCTGCTAACAGAGAAATATAGCGCCATCTAATGGAGAGACTGGGCATGATGTTCCCTGGTGGCAGACACACGTAGGGGTGACGTCTTCTAAGGTGAAACAAACTTTAGTCAGAGGGTCTTGAAGTTCTCCTGTAGAAATCCTCCTCGTTAACCCTTTCAGTGCTATAAGAATATGCTTTCTTCCTTCACCGCTATTCAGACTGTGCATAGATGAGCATAAAATAACTAAAGAGCCGCTCTACCTACAGAAGTGTCTGCAGTGGGTGCCTAAATAGATGCAGACAAAGGGGTGTGCATTATGTAGTGATACAGATATTGGGGCACCACGGCTGACTAGGGGCTGCACTGCTCACCAGAATGCTGCAGCCTCTTCCAACAGCTGATCGGCTGGGGGCCTGGATGTCAGATCTTTAATTGATGACCTAGCTTAAGGATAATAAATTCTGGAAAACCCCTTTACGAGAACTGGGGTATGGTATAGTAGGTGGGAACCCTGGTAAAGATTCTGCATCAGGACCTTAGATCTTCCAGCTTCCCCTCTCTAGGTTGGGATATGTTTCTGTGCAAAAATATTCAGTATACCTTGTATTTTAGTGATTCTTTGCTTTAGGTGTCCAGTGGGCGGTCCTACTCAGTAACTGACACCTATTGCTGTATGCACAATCATACAGTGAAGGTTGTCAATCACTAAGCAGGACCGCCCACTGGACTCTTACATCCAGAAAGAGGAGGGATTTCAGCTTCAGACCAATCCGCTCTGCTCAGGATTTCAGCCTCTGCATGTAAGATACAACGTTGTCATCGATAACAAGCAGAAATCTTGTAAATGGTGAAAAATTGGATCCTAATACTGGTGCACCAAGAGATGCATGCCTCAATAAATTCAGGAGTGGGGGGGGGATCACACATTTTTGTGCAAATGGGGCGTTTTCTATAATTTATGAGACGAGATGAAGTATAGGTGCATTATGTGCCGTCATACAGGTCCATGCACATAGACATGCCATTCACAAGGTCCTTAAAGGGTGGTCTTCAAATATAGATTAGGGTACTGCATCCAGAGCCTAGAACATGCATAGATTAGGGTAATGCATCCAGAGCCTAGAACATGCATAGATTAGGGTACTGCATCCAGAGCCTAGAACATGCATAGAATAGGGTACTGCATCCAGAGCCTAGTACATGCATAGATTAGGGTGCTGCATCCAGAGCACATGCATAGATTAGGGTGCTGCATCCAGAGCACATGCATAGATTAGGGTGCTGCATCCAGAGCCTAGTACATGCATAGATTAGGGAGCTGCATCCAGAGTCTAGTACATGCATAGATTAGGGTGCTGCATCCAGAGCCTAGAACATGCATAGATTAGGGTGCTGCATCCAGAGCCTAGTACATGCATAGATTAGGGTACTGCATCCAGAGCCTAGAACATGCATAGATTAGGGTGCTGCATCAAGAGCCTAGAACATGCATAGATTAGGGTACTGCATCCAGAGCCTAGAACATGCATAGATTAGGGTACTGCATCAAGAGCCTAGAACATGCATAGATTAGGGTACTGCATCCAGAGCCTAGAACATGCATAGATTAGGGTACTACATCCAGAGCCTAGAACATGCATAGATTAGGGTACTGCATCCAGAGCCTAGTACATGCATAGATTAGGGTCCTACATCCAGGACGTAGAACATGCATAGATTAGGGTCCTACATCCAGGACGTAGAACATGTATAGATTAGGGTGCTGCATCCAGAGCCTAGTACATGCATAGATTAGGGTACTGCATCCAGAGCCTAGAACATGCATAGATTAGGGTACTGCATCCAGAGCCTAGAACATGCATAGATTAGGGTACTACATCCAGAGCCTAGAACATGCATAGATTAGGGTGCTGCATCCAGAGCCTAGAACATGCATAGATTAGGGTCCTACATCCAGGACGTAGAACATGTATAGATTAGGGAACTGCATCCAGAGCCTAGTACATGCATAGATTAGGGTCCTACATCCAGAGCCTAGAACATGCATAGATTAGGGTCCTACATCCAGGACGTAGAACATGCATAGATTAGGGTACTGCATCCATAGCCTAGAACATGCATAGATTAGGGAACTGCATCCAGAGCCTAGTACATGCATAGATTAGGGTCCTACATCCAGAGCCTAGTACATGCATAGATTAGGGTGCTGCATCCAGAGCCTAGTACATGCATAGATTAGGGAGCTGCATCCAGAGTCTAGTACATGCATAGATTAGGGAGCTGCATCCAGAGTCTAGTACATGCATAGATTAGGGTCCTACATCCAGGACGTAGAACATGCATAGATTAGGGTCCTACATCCAGGACGTAGAACATGCATAGATTAGGGTACTGCATCCATAGCCTAGAACATGCATAGATTAGGGAGCTGCATCCAGAGCCTAGAACATGCATAGATTAGGGAGCTGCATCCAGAGCCTAGAACGTGCATAGAAATCACTACAACATTGATCCTATGTGACCTTCCTTACCTTTCCTCTTGGCTCGACATATCCTGAGATCTGGGGCACAAAATAACCAGCTATAAAAAAAACAACATGATTTTGCGATACTCTGTCATGAGATGTATATGCTAAATTTGTATATGAGCAACCACCCAGTGGTTGCAATGTGAATTGCAGTCTGTCAAGGGTCATCATAATTTATTGACATTTGTATCCTGAAAATTCTTAATGTGGAAGTTATAATTTTATTTATTTTTTCATAAATCCACAGTGCAGGTGAATGGAACAAATATAATATACTTCATTAAAAAAGAGTGCCTGTGTCTTTAACTATTACTCCTGTCTTTACTTCTTATCTGAGTAATTTTGGTTCATACTCTGTACACAAGCAGTACCAGTTTACAATGAAGTCTATGGAGAGGGGAGAAGGAGAAGGAGAGATACGGAGGTATGAGACGTTTACAGCATTAAATGAGTCATTCCTAACCGGAGAAGGCTGGGCGGTAATTTCAGGTAACCCAGCTGTGTTGTGAAAGAGAACTGTCTCTCTATAGTGCAGATGTCTCTCCACTTCCTCCCTCTCCCCTCTCCGTAGACTTCTGTTGTACAGATTTTCTTTAATAAAATATATCAAAGTTTGTTCCCTTCACCTGCACTGCAGATTTATGATATAATGTATATATATCCACAAATATACATGTATACTACTTAAGACAGAAGTTTCTTAGCCATGTTTTGACATTGCAGAAAGCAAAGAATGAATTTTGGGAAGACGAAGAATAACATTAGGTGTCGTCCTTATATAAAGTCATCCTGGGCCGGTCTCAGCGCGCACGCCATGGGCGTCCTGGAAGTTCACGTCTTTTTGTACCCAGGAAATGACTTTGTTCCTAAAAGCTGTTTCCGCTGCCTCGCTCTCACTGAAGTGATAAATATGTATGCGGCCATGATTAATGTTAATGTCAGCCTTGCTGTAATGTTTTACACAGGTAGCAGGCGCCAGGGGCAGCTAAGTGGAAGATAACTCTTCTCATTAATCACATTTGATAAGTCTCAATCCCAGAAGGACAAGGAGATGATCTGGGGGTGTCGGGATCATTCACATATATGAAATCGCAAACATCGCGTCTCATGACCTAAATATTACAAGAAAATAACTAATTGCAGGAAGTGGAATCATTAATGATATCATTTATATCCCAGTCGTCACTTACCAATGGAGGATACAGGAGCTACCGAATTACAAAGCAACATACCTAAGGGCATGTGCACACAGTGCGGTTATATTACTCTGTGCTGCGATTACCACAAAATCATGGAAAAATGCAGCGGTTTAGCTGAGATTCTGAAAAACTGGAATTCTGAAAAAATTAGATTTGACTGCACCATGTAAATGTAGCATACTAAAGAGATAGATAGATAGATAGATAGATAGATAGATAGATAGATAGATATGAGATAGATATGAGATAAATAGATAGATAGATAGATAGATATGAGCTAGATAGATATGAGATAGATAGATAGATAGAGATAGATAGATAGTGAGATAGATAGATAGATATGAGATAGATAGATAGATAGATAGAGATAGATAGATAAATAGATATGAGATAGATAGATAGAGAAAGAAAGAAAGAGAGAAAAAGAAAAAGAAGAGAAAAAAAAAAAAAAAGAAGGGGAAAGAAAGAAAGGAAAAAGAAGAAGGAGAAGATAGATAGAATGAGATAGATAGATATGAGATAGATAGATATGAGATAGATAGATATGAGATAGATAGATAGATAGATATGAGATAGATAGATAGGAAATAGATAGATATGAGATAGATAGATAGATAGATATGAGATAGATAGATATGAGATAGATAGATAGGAAATAGATAGATAGATATGAGATAGATAGATAGATATGAGATAGATAGATATGAGATAGATAGATAGATATGAGATAGATAGATATGAGATAGATAGATAGGAAATAGATAGATAGATAGATATGAGATAGATAGATATGAGATAGATAGATAGATAGATAGAATGAGATAGATAGATAGATAGAAGAAATGAGATAGATATGAGATAGATAGATAGATAGATATGAGATAGATAGATATGAGATAGATAGATAGGAAATAGATAGATAGATATGAGATAGATAGATAGATATGAGATAGATAGATATGAGATAGATAGATAGATATGAGATAGATAGATATGAGATAGATAGATAGGAAATAGATAGATAGATAGATATGAGATAGATAGATATGAGATAGATAGATATGAGATAGATATGAGATAGATAGATAGATAGATAGATAGATAGATAGATAGATATGAGATAGATAGATAGATATGAGATAGATAGATAGATAGATAGATAGATAGATAGATAGATAGATAGATAGATAGATATGAGATAGACAAGTAATGATTTTACAATATGTTAGTCTGTAGCTTTCACTGATGTCTTCTAATGCTCGGTGCAGTTTTTCTAGCAGAGATGAACAAACCAAATAATCGCAGACACAGATATTACCGGATACTCAAGAATTTCCATTTTCTGGTGATCTTTAGACTTTTAGGACTTTTTGCAGCTGATTTTGTTGATACCGTTTCCTTATGTTTAGTTACCTGATGAATGTGACCTGACTCGCCAGTACTAGACTGATAGTCTGAATACGACCCAGCGGTAACAGAATTGTCTCTATTAATGATGGGATTCTCTATACACAGAAACTTCTAAAAAAAAATGGCCGCTGGTTCACGGCCCCTTTACTTACTGTTTATCTTGCCTGTCTGTCGAAGACAAATGTGGAAACGCAGCGGCCTGTAATTCCTGTAATAACTACCTGCAAAAATAATCCATCATCTCACGTCAGCGACAAAAACTTTCAGCAGTTATCCAAGGATATATATAAAGAGTTTCCGATCCTCATGGTGGGCAGAATATTAAATGGGATGTCCATGATGAGATATAAAGGGTCCGACCTACTTAGTCCCAGTCACAGCGCCCCTCTTGTCCATGGGCTTATTTATTTCCAGGAGGGACAACAGAGGAGCAGCACAACATAGAGTTTTTAGAAAAGATGTTCCATAATTGTTATTTAAGCCCTGAATGGCAGATCTGCTTAGCAATGCAGCCTTACTATGGAGTCGTGCGTATTTACACATAATTCAGTAAAGCTTTGCCAGCTGTAGTCGTAGTCGTAGTCGTGTCAGCTACCCATGAGATATTCTCTAACCATACGGCTGCCAACTAAGTCACCCAGCTTTCCTTAGAGCCCTGAACAGAAATTCTATCTAGCTGTGTAGCAGTATTGGGAAGTCCTAAGTATCTCTACAGAAATAGATGTCTTTCAGGACTCTAGGAAAGCTGGACTTTTAATGGTATCTATATTAGTTGTCACCCAACTTTCCTTTAGCGCTACCAACCATGTCATGCAGCTTTTCTACAGCCCTGAATGGAAAATCTGCCTAGTTATACAGCAGTTCTGGGGATTGGGGAGTATCTTGGCAGCCCTATTGAAATGCTGCAAATGTAATGGTGGCTATATTCATTGTCACCCAGCTTTCCTAGAGTCCTGAAGGGTAAATTTGCCCAGTTATGCTGTATTAGGGATCATCACTATTAGGGAATTCTGCACCTGCTGTAGCTGTTATAGGGTCTTATTGGTTATCACCCAGCTTTCCCTGAGCACTTCTAACCCTATGGCTGCCACCCATGTCATCCAGCTTTACTACAGCCCTGAATGACCATTCTACCTCACTATGAATCCATACTGTGTAGTGATGTACCACTGCATCATAAGGCAGATTTGCCTTGCAGGACTGTAGGAAAGCTTTCCCTATTGTCACTGTATTAGTGTACACATTGCTCGTCATCCAGCTTTACTATAATCCTGAATGGCAGTTCTGTATAACTATGCAGCCATACTGGGGAGTGTGGTGTATAACTGCATAATATGTCAGATTTGCCTTTCAGGGTTGTAGGAAAGCTGTACCTGTTGTAATAGTGTGCATATTGTTTGTCATCCAGCTTTACTATAGTCCTGAATGGCAAATCAGTGTATCGAGGTATCACTGCCTAATAAGGCAATTTTGCCTCTCAGGTCTGTAGGAAAGTTGTATCCATTGTGTCTGCTTTTCTTACACATTTCTAACATATCATCCAGCTTTCTTAGAGCCCTGACATGCAAGTAGTTATGAGTCCCTCCGGACTATATGGCGGATGTACCTGTTGTTGCTGTATAATTGTGCATTTTGCTCATCATCCAGCTTTACTATAGTCCTGAATGTTAAGTGTGTTATCTATGCAGCCATACTGCGGTGCATCACTGCCTAATAAAGCAGATTTGCCTTTCAGGAATGTAGGAAAGCTGTACCTGATGTCTCTGTTTTAGAGATACTACTTGTCATCCAGACACTTCTAGCAACATATAATTCAGCTTTACTATAACCCTGAATGGCAAGTCTGTCTAGGCACTGTATCACTGCCTACTAAAGCAGATTCGCCTCTCAGGACTGTAGAAAAGATCAACCTGTTGTCGCTCTATTGGTGCACATATTGGCAGTCACCCAGCTTTTCTTAGACATTTCTAACAACATATCCAGCTTTCTCAGAGTCCTGAACGGCAATTAGTTATGCAGTGTTATTGCAGATGATGTACTAACGAGTGGGTCAAATCTTCCTTTCAGGGTTCTAGCAAAGCTGTATCTGTCATGGCAGTCATATTGGTTGCCACCCAGCTTTTCTTATACGTTTCTAACAACATATCATCCAGCTTTCTAAGAGCCCTGAAATGCAAGTAGTTATGAGAGTAGACACATTTCTTCTCAGGACTGTAGGAACGATGTACCCGTTTTTGCCATATAAGTGTGCATTTTGCTCATCATCCAGCTTTACTATAGTCCTGAATGGCAAACCTGTCTAGGGTATCGCAGTGTATCACTACCTAATAAGGCAGATTCGCCTCTCAGGATTGTAGAAAAGATGAACCTGTTGTTGCTCTATTGGTGTGCATATTGGTTGTCACCCAGATTTTCTTACACATATCTAACAATATATCATCCAGCTTTCTAAGATCCCTGAATGACAATTAGTTGTGCAGTGTTATTGCAGAGTATGATAAGGTGATGTACTAGAGAGTGGGTCAAATCTGCCTTTCAGGGTTCTAGCCAAGCTGTACCTGTCATGGCAGCCATATTGTTTGTCCCCCAGCTTTTCTTACACATATCTAACAATATATCATTCAGCTTTCTAAAAGCCCTGAATGGCAATTAGTTATGCAGTGTTATTACGGAGTATGATAAGGTGATGTACTAGAAAGTGGGCCAAATCTGTCTCAAGCAAAGCTGTACCTGTCATGGCAGCCATATTGTTTGTCACCCAGCTTTTCTTACACATTTCTAACATATCATCGAGCTTTCTAAGAGCCCTGAACGGCAATTAGTTCTGCGGTGTTATTACGGAGTTTGATAAGGTGATGTACTAGAGAGTGGGTCAAATCTTCCTTTCAGGGTTGTAGCAAAGCTGTACCTGTCATGGCGGCCATATTGGTGGTCACCCAGCTTTTCTTACACATTTCTAACAACATATCATCGACCTTTCTTAGAGCTCTGAACGGCAATTAGTTATGCAGTGTTATTATGGAGTATGATCGGGAAATGTAGTAAAAAGTGGCTCAAATCTGTGTTTCAAAGCTCTATGGCGGCCATATTGGCGGTCACCCAGCTTTCCTTAAACAGTCCAACTCCGTTCCCTACATACTGGTGATTTTTTATTTTTTTTAGCTTGGTAATAATAGGAACTGAGCTCCGTCCGACCGAACCGCTACAATCACATTAGTCAGAAATACACAAACCATCCTAAATCTAAGCAGCGCCCTAAATTTCTCGTCTGCCCGGAGGCCTCCGGGGTAAGTGACATGGACACAAGCAGAATCCTGGTAGAAGGCCCGAGGGTCGGTACAAAGGTTCAGCCTCGTCCTCCAATCTCCTAATCAATGTGTAATATGAGAGCGGCTCGGCTAAATAAAAAGTGAAAGGCGAACAAGCAAAACCTCCCCCGCTGTCCATCGCAGCATCTCATTTCCCTTTTTACGAGCTGCATAATGTGAAGGCGGGGAATAAATTATAAATGAAGCCCCCATCATATGTTTATAAATACAGGGACGTTAGCATTTTACCCGCTCGTAAATCTGCCCCGGACATGGCGGCGAAGGGGAGGGGAGGGGGGGGAGTAGGGCCCAGTAAAACAATGATATATTCACTGTCTGGAGGCCTTGACTAGTGGTCCATTCAGTGGCGATGGCCTTTCTTGGCTGATTCACACCCCCTCATTTAAAAACCATTTTAATTTAAAGACGCTCGCCTCCGCCATCGCCGCCGCCGCCGCAGCGGTGGCAAATTTACCCACGAAGCAGCAAATAGAAAATTGTTTAATCTTGAGATACGGTTCAGTGTGGTCACCCAGCGAACAGAGGCGTAATTACAAGATCAGCTCCACTAAAAATGTTGGGAGGTTGCCGTGTGACCTATCATCTCCTAATCTGCATAGTGAAATACGGCTTCATAACTATAAATTGCTGACTTAATTAAAAGCGGGACCTTTCTGTCATTTAATTACAGGGAAAAGGTTATTGCTTAAACGCAATTTTCCAAATGTGATTTCTTAACAGTTATTAAGCGTCTCCCCATCATTTATTGTTCCAGATTTTTCAATTTGGAAATAGTCTGTGTGACAGAAGTAATGACTTTATGAAAATCTCAATCTCGATAGCGGCGACTAGACCCATTTGTTTCCCATAAGTGGCGCGGACGGGGGCGAAAGGAAAAAAATAAAATAAAATGAAATAAAAAAAACCTTGAAAATGTCAAGGGAGGATCTTCTGACGGCTCTCGCTTTATGAGCGCAATTAAAAAACGTGCTGGGATGTTATTAAAGGTGAAGGCGAGAGGGTTGGGACAAGGGTCCCGGCTCCGTCGTCTTACCTATTCATTCCTTAAAGGGACTGTCCAGTGCCGGGAAAAGAAAGGTTAGTTGTTTGGAGGATGAAAAGTTCTAGAATTTTCAAATTGATTTTTTGTATCAATTTCTTCTAGAGCTTTGCTTGTTGTCATTCGTTCTATTTACTGCCAGGGGATACAAATCAGTCCGTGGTCATGTGGTGGACAGTCCGTGGTCATGTGGTGGACATACAGGTGCACAGCTTGTTACAGTCGCAGCACAGTAATCAGATATCTGTCTTGTAACAAGCCGTGCACCTGTGTGTCCATCCAAAGGTGTAACTAAAGGCTCACAAGCCCTGGTGCAGAAGCTTGGGTCCCTGCTTAACTTCTCCTCTTAACTCTCAGGCATGTCCCATCTGTACATTTTAGCAGCTGTTACATTTCCCTTTCCTTCTCTATCTGACCCAGACCACCATGATGACAACATATCTGTACACACAAACTTCCCATCATTCCCATCCACCTGCAAAAATTGTGCACCCTTCCTTCCTGCCACAGAATCCTTCTTTGACTATATGCTACGGGCTAACTACTTTATGTATTAAAGGGTTACTGTTCTCCTTTCGGTCAGTGGAAGGCTGTGTATTGTAAATGTTCTCACTTCAGTGCACCAGAAGGCAGGGGGAATACATTTATGATGCACAGACCACCAGCCATCTAAGGAAATTAGATGTCTAACCAGCCTTAGTATGGTAAGTGTAACCTTCGGGCCCCCCCAGCTTAAGGCCGGGTCGCAGCTGCAACCCCCTATAGTTATACCAGTTATGGAGCCACTGAGGCTCCTGAGCCCAGGTGTGACTGCACTCCCTGAATTTACGAGGTCTGTGTCCATCATATAATCATGGACTGGTTTTTATGGAAAGACAACAACAAAAACCATGAAAAATTGATATAGAAAGAATATTGAAAAATTATATATTTTTTTTTTAAACAACCCCTTTAATGAAGACCTTACTCAAAACTTGGAGGAAATGCAAATGGCCCAATCCACTTGAAGTTGCTAAAATAGGAACATTTAGGTTCTTTCCCTCAGGCCTGACCCTAAAAACGAATGTGACCTGCCTACGACGAAAGCCGCATGGTTTCCGCTGTGGATTTTACTGCTTGCGTTTGGGACAGTTTTTAACTCTTGCATTGTGAAACTTGAACCTCCAGGACATGTCTGCAGTCTTTTCCGCGGCGTGGTGCTATTGTAATTTTCTATAAATTGGGGACCGTTGGCTCCAGCCTTTCTACCATTCCTTTAAAGCGTACCTCCTGGTGTTGATAAATGTATAGTACAAGTGAATATAAGAAACTTTGTAATACATCTTATTAAGGAGATCGGTTTCCTTCTCCACTTATTAAGTTGTTCTCCTGCTCTTTCTCTTCAGTCCGACTGCTGGTTTACATTATATCCGTCCTCAGCCTCACACATAGAGCTCTATGGAGCACGGAGCGGTGGAGTAGGATTCTCCTCCCATCTGGTTAATTGATTTATTGCCTCATTCTGTGTATTAGCAGCCTCTTATCTACAAATATAGCAGTGCTTAAAGTGTAAAGCAGGGGTAGGCAACGTTTGGCACTCCAGCTGTTGTCAGACTACAACTCCCAGCATGCACACTTGCTCTGCTGTTCTTAGAACTCCTATGGAAGTGAGTGGAGCATGTTGGGAGTTGTAGTTTCACAGCAGCTGGAGTGCTGAAGGTTGCTGATCCCTGGTGTACAGAGTAGCAATTATATAAGGTGTCTTTTCTATCCCCCCTCCCCTCTTCATAGACTAATATGTAGAAAGTAACTGCCTGATAAGTGGAGAAAGAAACAGATCTCCTTATTAAAATATATTACAAAGTTTCTTATATGCACCTGTAGTATTCATTTATGGAAAGTTGTTTGTAACTTGGGGGTACGCTTTAAATACTCATGCCCAGCATTAAAAAGCCCCAATCTCGAGTTGCTGTGAAAACCCAGCTTTCCTGAATCTCTTACTGACGCTCAAGTATTTCTTCTGCTGAGATCTAAAAAAAAAAAAAAAGTATTACAGAAACAATAGGGGAAATGTATCAATCCCTCTACGCCAGTTTCCTATTCTAGTGGGATGATATTGTGATGCACATTTGGCGCGAGGCCCTTTCTTACACTCCAACCCCCATTCTGCAAAGACTCTTCATAAATCACTTGTTCCTTGCGCCAGTCGGGGACTTTATGAAGACAGGCGTACGATACACCAGTCTTACTAAATCTTTCCCTATAGGTATACAGGGAATGGGGGAGAAATAACAGGCACTGCGTTTGCGTGCAGAATGTTCCGCCATACATAGATGGATGGAGATATTTGTTTAGTATTGCCGCCGATTCCTGGTGCAATCCTGTGTGGGCATTGTGGCGTTCTAATTTAATTGACACAGTTAGTATTGTTATGTCACTTGCTTACTACATGGAATTGAAGGCTCCTCGTGTGCTTGATGCTACAGTCACAATAGATAAACATTATATGATGAAGAAACCTTTGGGCACAAGAGTAAATGTTGAATATTTTTCTCGGCAGCCAAAGAATGAGTGAGAAGATTGCAGCAGTGACCCGCTCAAGCAGATCATTGTTTGCTATGGATTAACTCATTATCAGCCAGATGCCGCGTCTGATGACATTTAAAGTGCAAGTGTCACATCCGAACATCGTGTAAAGATTTCTGTTCTCCGGATACAATCTGGGCTGAAATTACTAGCAAAGGCTTACCTGCATGGATGTTGGTGAGGATTTGTTAGCAATTGTGGACTTGTGCTCTGCAACCGGTGCCAAAGAAATATTTCTATAAAGGGCCAAATAATTATCTATAATTATCACAGGATAGTTAATGGGTTTAAGGTAATATCCCAGGAGCTGGGGCAGAAAAGAAATTCATGTCTGTATCCCAGGTGGTCTAGGGCAGAGAAGGGGTTAATGTCTGGTGTCCAGTGGGTTACACACCTGGACTTGGCTCTGTAGCAAAAAAGACTGGAAAGACATCAACTCTCTCACACAGACTGCTCCCCATGTCCCCCTCCTCTCACACAGACTGCTCCCCATGTCCCCCTCCTCTCACACAGACTGCTCCCCATGTCCCCCTCCTCTCACACAGACTGCTCCCCATGTCCCCCTCCTCTCACACAGACTGCTCCCCATGTCCCCCTCCTGTCACACAGACTGCTCCCCATGTCCCTCTCCTCTCACACAGACTGCTCCCCATGTCCCCCTCCTGTCACACAGACTGCTCCCCATGTCCCCCTCCTCTCACACAGACTGCTCCCCATGTCCCCCTCCTGTCCCCCTCACACAGACTGCTCCCTGTCCCCCTCACCGCCCCCATGTCCCTCTCCTCCTCACAGACTGCTCCCCATGTCCTCCTCCTCTCACACAGACTGCTCCCCATGTCCCCGTCCTCACACAAGACTGCTCCCCTGTCCCCCTCCTCTCACACAGACTGCTCCCCATGCCCCCTCCCCTCACACAGACTGCTCCCCATGTCCCCCTCCTCACACAGACTGCTCCCCATGTCCCCCTCCACTCACACAGACTGCTCCCCATGTCCCCCTCCTCTCACACAGACTGCTCCCCATGTCCCCCTCCTCTCACACAGACTGCTCCCCATGTCCCCTCCTCCCGTCTCCCACAGACTGCGCTCCCCATGTCCCCCTCCTCTCACACAGACTGCTCCCCATGTCCCCTCCTCCTCTCACAGACTGCTCCCCATGTTCCCCCTCCTCTCACACAGACTGCTCCCCATGTTCCCCTCCTCTCACACAGACTGCTCCCCATGTCCCCCTCCACTCACACAGACTGCTCCCCATGTCCCCCTCCACTCACACAGACTGCTCCCCATGTCCCCCTCCTCTCACAGACTGCTCCCCATGTCCCCCTCCACTCACAGACTGCTCCCCATGTCCCTCTCCTCTCACACAGCCTACTCCCCATGTCCCCCTCCACTCACACAGACTGCTCCCCATGTTCTTCCTCCTCTCACACAGACTGCTCCCCATGTTCCCCCTCCTCTCAGACTGCTCCCCATGTCCTCCTCCTCTCACACAGATTGCTCCCCATGTCCCCCTCCACTCACACAGACTGCTCCCCATGTCCCTCTCCTCTCACACAGCCTGCTCCCCATGTCCCCCTCAACTCACACAGACTGCTCCCCATGTCCCCCTCCACTCACACAGACTGCTCCCCATGTTCCCTCCTCCTCTCACACAGACTGGAATTCCCAGGAATGGGAAATATTTAGGAAGTTCTTCTACTTCTCCCTTCTGCTCAATCCACTCCTGGTTTTGGCTCAAAAAAATGCAGCAAAATCTGCAACAAAAAAAGCTGCGTTTCTGCAACGTGGGGCCTTGTATTGTATCACTGTACAATTTCCAGGGTACAGAAAGCGATTTACCTTCCTACCACATCCAGCATGACCCTTCCAGCTCTGAGCTCCATACACAGCACAAGTAGCTATTTTTGTCTGGAAGGATGCTCTCGGAGACGTCACGGGTGCTATATGCATGTCAATGGCACTATTGTCTCTTGTCACTGTCTTAATTACATGTTCTGATGATACAGATTCATTAGTGTCTGTACAATACTTGTCTCTCCTTTCCAAGCACTGTCTTCTGCTGACACACCGCAGTAGTTTGCATTGTATACACAGCGGCATGACAGTCACTTGTACAATCTCCAACCCTTGACGAATCACATCTGACAACCGCCATAGCATTTGCATTAAAAGGAGGAATTAAAGGATATTTATTTGTAAAGACAAACACGACTTCCTTGTGATCCTCGCATCAATTCCTTAGAATTTAATGAAGGCAGGACCCCGAATATTTTCCAAAAAGGAGATTTTTGTTCCAGAAATGGCAGAAATGGAGCAGGAGAGAAGGACGGAAACAAAGGATAGAGAAGGGATGCGGGAGAGGTTTTCTAATTGCAGATGAATGTATTCATACATTAGAATATTAAACGTATGTTCTGGGTGCGCGGCCACCGCCAAGTGAACCAAAAATATCTCTGCCTTTTTACATTTTTGTCAACAATGCAAATTTCATGCACCCTGCCTGCAGAGTAGGTAAAATAATGTGAGAATGTAATACAGGAAATCTGAAGGAGGCAATAGAGTGGATTTACTTAGAGACCCCGTAGATTTAAAGGGGCATCATTGCTTAAAGGGGTTTTCTGGAATTATAATATTGATGGCCTATCCTCAGGATAGATCATCAATATCAGATCAGTGGGGGTCTGACAACCAGGATCCCCACCGATCAGCTGTTTGATGAGTCTGCAGCATTTGGCGTGGCACAGTTTTTACTGCAATCACAGTGCTGTACAGTGTATAGTGGCTGTGCTTGGTATTGCAGCTCAGCCTCATTCACTTGAATGGGACTGAGCTGCATGCAGGTCACATGATGAATGTACATACATGACAACACTGGACTGTGAAGCGGTCACTACCAAGTGTGAATACACCGAAAGACCGAGTTCTGTCGGGGAAACACGGTCCACGTGAAGGCCGCATTTCCCAGATGGAACCACAAAGCACCGATACAGAAGTAGACTGTAAAAACGTACAACTTTACATTATTCAACAAATAAACTGTAATATCCCTTTAATAAATGACCCCTTTAATAAATCTTCCCCATTGCTTATTAAAAAATATCTCTCTTTCTAAGAGGAATTTTTGGAATTTATCCAGTTATCAAAATTCGATGGACATCGTAAAGTTTCCTACTACATATCTCTACCCTAGTAATTGACATAATGGCCATTATTTTTCTAATCGGCGCTGTCCCTTTAATATCCGATGACCTCAAGTTCCTCATCGTTAAGACGACGCCGAGTTATTTAAAAGATCACATTAAATTGTCACAAAATATTAAAAGACGGAATATTTCCATGGTTGAATTCTCTGATTTTGTTGAGGTTCCCATTTATTTTGCGGAGGCGCGCTGTGCTTTCCCGCTTCTAATCAGCTCCATCCCCCCGCTCCGAACTATAGAATCAGCTGGAAGTTGGGAACTTCAGCCAATAATCATTGCAATGACTTCCAAGCCGTCACGACGGAGCAGGCGAAAGCTTTCACATTCATTATTAGAAGGTCATAAACTAACAATTTTAACAAGCCGATGCCCCCAGGCAAATCCGTAAATGGTATTTTTATGTTTTTCTCACTAATATAAATGCAATATAGTTATAATAAGGAAATGTTGGAATATCACTGAAAACTTTGATACTGAAGTCGACTTCAAAATAATAGAAGCTAAAAAAAAAAAATAGATTTCGTTCTCTGAAAATCGAAAAAAAAAAATCCAAAAATACTGCATTTTGGTCAAACTCATGCATAGATTTCCATTTAGTGTAATACCGTATGTGTACTGCAGGTGGCACTGCTGATCGTCTAAAATAGTGAAAATGGCAAAAATGACACAAATTCTCTCAATAGTATAAAAGGCATCAAATGCAGAAATACTGACTAAGGCGGAGGCCACACCTTGCGGAAACGAAGAGGAAAAAAATATTGTGTTTTACAGTCCCAGCAAAGTTAATGAGATTTTAATATTATACCCACATTGTATAAAAAAAACACACTACGTTTTCAGAAATACATGCGTTTTTGGATAATGCGGCGTGCTAATTTTATCCGTGACAATGCAGCGTTTTCCGCATAGACTTATATAGGGGGCAAAATGCAAAACCGGCGGAAAAACCGAAAATAGGGATCGCGTTTCTGCTCCGCTTTCACTGCATTTTTTCTGCAGCATTTTTTAGCTGTCATTCGCTACATGTGGCCCTACATCCTTAGGCTAAGGCCCCATGTAGCGAACCGCAGCCCAAAAACACCGCGGCAGAAACGCATCACGGTTTTTCCTGCAGCACCTTTCGCAGAAAGTCTGCAGATATTTCCTCTGGTCTCTATTATACCTATACAGAAACCGCCGGAGTTTCTGTAGGTTTAATTGACACGCAGCAATTTACAAAAACGTAACATTACAGAGGGGCCCGGGCAGATGTAACATATAAAAAATACAAAAACTCCATCCTCCTATCTCCGGTGCTCCACTGTTCGCAGCAGCAGTCCGTTTATTCATGTGCTGTGCTACGGTGTCCACCACGTGACTGCTGAGAACATTCAGTGGCCTTAGTGGTCGCTGGAGAGGGATCAATGATGTCACTCACATATGTGACCAGTCCCTCTCCAGCGACCACTAAGGCCACGTGTGACCCAGGGAAAGTGGTGCGGCACATGAACAAACTGCGGCAACGGATAACAGAGCGCCCGGGAGAGGTGAGTAATGTTATACCTGCCCAGGCCCCTCCGTATTTTGTCCAATTCCTGGACAATCCCTTTAATATGACTCACCCTGGTGACCGACTCCATCGAAAGCGCTGAAAAAAACATAAATAATTGCACAGTCTTTGCATCCGACAGAATGGAAACGCTACAGATTTTCTGCCGTGGAAATGCATTCAGAAAATCTGCAGAGTTTTTAGGGAATCTCACCATATGCACAGAATACACGGAAGTGACCCCTGGTGCAGACTGTTCAGTGCCGATTATACCCTTTGCATTGCCATGTATGGTGAAATGTGTGGCAAATCTCTTAGCGTCGTTCACATGGCGAAATGGAGATCCCCCTTCATTTTACGCTCCCGTAGCCACGATGGCTTCGGCGTTGTGGGCTCGGCATTCTGTTGCGGCTTTCCACTGCTGATTGGGCCCAGATGAATCCGCCTAATCTACATGGAGTCCCGAGCGGAATCCGGGGCAAGATTGATCAGGACGCTGATTTTTGTTTTTTCAGCGTCCTCCTGCGATTTGGGGGCAAGTTCCTACGTGTGAACGTACCCTAAGGCTGGGGCCTCCACATTGCAAAAACGCTGCGTTTTACATTACCCTCAAAGTGTACGGGATTCTGGCTAATCCCATAGACACATTGCAGAAAAAAAAATCTGCAGTGGAAAAGCGTTTTTTAAAATCGCAGCATATCATTCATACCTGTTCAAATGCTGGCGTTTTCCATATATGTATAATGGGAGCAAAAAGTCTGCAGAGGAAAACCACAATGTTTTTACTTCCACAGTGTTTTTTTGCTGCACTTAGCTACGTAGTGCCTTAACCTAAAGACGTTCCCATGGGGTTGAAATGCAGAAAATTTTTGGCAGCAGAAAATTTAGGGCAGAAAATCTCATTGCAAAGGCTGCAACCAGCAGTAAAAATTTGCAGTAGATTTAGGCTGGGGTCACGGATTGTAGACAGGCTGCTGAATTTCCATGGAAACTGGGTGGTTTTTGCAGTAGCGTAAGGTGACGAGGACGCACGCCTTGGACTGGTTCATTGCACCTGAAAGGGTTAGACCCCTGTTCCGACTGCACCTGGGAGCGTAGCAAGAGCAATAGCTTGGCATAGTATTATACCTCCCAACCATCCTGGATTCAGCGGGACAGTCCTGGATTCCCATGTGCTGTTCCACCGAAGGTAAGTCTCAAAATCCGTTGTGTGAACGGAGCCTTATTTGCAAAGAACAGGATCAGATTCTTACCGGTGTGGTCAGGCTTTCCACCACCTACAATGCTTAGTAGGGCTGCCAAGTGTATGGCATCTCGATTTCTATATATGGCATCCAATGTATCTGCACCCTGTACAGCTGAGTAATCCTACAAGGATCCAGGTGACAATGGTCGCCGTCCTAATACCTGTAATAAACACCTTCCACTGCTGACCCTTCTGTTCCTCTTTATTATCTTCATAAACTTTGGATT
This sequence comes from Leptodactylus fallax, assembly GCA_947044405.1. Lineage (NCBI taxonomy): Eukaryota > Metazoa > Chordata > Amphibia > Anura > Leptodactylidae > Leptodactylus > Leptodactylus fallax. The sequence continues at coordinate 6,639,065 of CAMRHE010000068.1, read as the reverse complement.
TTACACCCCCTTTTATCAGCCCAGGCTATCATTATCCGTATCTATCACAAGGGGAACGCTTCTGCCTACTTATTAGACGCCAATTGCCGTAACCTGAGCTGAATTAATGAAATGATATAAAAACACCTTACACACCGATATATCACAGGTCAGCGCATTCGGAAAATCGGGAGGTGAGACGGGATTGTTAGATAATATCATCATGCATAATGCAGATTTCATCGAAAAGAAAGTCTTTGTTCGCACAAAGTGGCTGCGCTGAGATTCTGCAGAGCTCTCTGTGTATTCCAATGGGCAGCCACAATGGAATAGCAGACAGGTGTGTGTCATGTGAGCGCTCAGCACTACAGCCATATCACGTTTGTACAAGCGATTTTTGTGAAACTCTTGCAAAAATGCAAAGCGACCATGATGTGTGATTGTGCTCTGAGCATTTTCCAATAAAATAAAATAAAAAAATCAGAGAGATTTAGCCAATTTTCAGAGGATAGACCAATATTGCTGATGCTCTCGTCTAAGGCCAGAAGCCTAGATCTGACACCCGGTGTTTGAAGCAGCCTCGGGCAAGCACCGTTTCCACTTTACAGACTTGTGATGTCACGTAGCCTGTCTGCAGCTCAGTCCCATTCATTTGAGCTGTAATACCAAGCACAGCCACTATACAATGTACGGCGCTGCGCTCACGCATATCTAAGATTGATGGCCTACCCTGAGGATCCCTTTAATGAATTAGAGGATCTTTATTGCTTCTGACTGACCATGGAATGGGTGTCGGGTTGTGGAAAAATAGAGAAGTCGGAGTCAGGCTAGGTTCCCATCTGTGTCAAAGTTGTCTCTGCCGCAGAATCTGCCGAAGATTGACAGAGGACTTTTCTCTTCACCGGTTTCAGTATAAAAACGGCGGAAACTCGGCGGACCCCATTATGGTCTGTGGTGTCCATGGGTAACTGCTGTTTTAGCAAATGGGCCCTCTGTTGTTTGGACCCACGGGCGGATCGCTACAATGGAATATTGAGAAATCGCTACAATGGAATATTGGGAAATCGCTACAATGGAATATTGGGAAATCGCTACAATGGAATATTGAGAAATCGCTACAATGGAATATTGGGAAATCGCTACAATGGAATATTGGGAAATCGCTACAATGGAATATTGAGAAATCGCTACAATGGAATATTGGGAAATCGCTACAATGGAATATTGGGAAATCGCTACAATGGAATATTGGGAAATCGCTACAATGGAATATTGGGAAATCGCTACAATGGAATATTGAGAAATCGCTACAATGGAATATTGGGAAATCGCTACAATGGAATATTGGGAAATCGCTACAATGGAATATTGGGAAATCGCTACAATGGAATATTGGGAAATCGCTACAATGGAATATTGGGAAATCGCTACAATGGAATATTGGGAAATCGCTACAATGGAATATTGAGAAATCGCTACAATGGAATATTGAGAAATCGCTACAATGGAATATTGGGAAATCGCTACAATGGAATATTGGGAAATCGCTACACTGGAATATTGGGAAATCGCTACAATGGAATATTGAGAAATCGCTACAATGGAATATTGGGAAATCGCTACAATGGAATATTGGGAAATCGCTACAATGGAATATTGAGAAATCGCTACAATGGAATATTGGGAAATCGCTACAATGGAATATTGGGAAATCGCTACAATGGAATATTGGGAAATCGCTACAATGGAATATTGGGAAATCGCTACAATGGAATATTGAGAAATCGCTACAATGGAATATTGGGAAATCGCTACAATGGAATATTGGGAAATCGCTACAATGGAATATTGGGAAATCGCTACAATGGAATATTGGGAAATCGCTACAATGGAATATTGGGAAATCGCTACAATGGAATATTGAGAAATCGCTACAATGGAATATTGAGAAATCGCTACAATGGAATATTGGGAAATCGCTACAATGGAATATTGGGAAATCGCTACAATGGAATATTGGGAAATCGCTACAATGGAATATTGGGAAATCGCTACAATGGAATATTGAGAAATCGCTACAATGGAATATTGGGAAATCGCTACAATGGAATATTGAGAAATCGCTATAATGGAATATTGAGAAGTCGCTACAATGGAATATCTGTCACCGCCGCTGCCAAGACTCCTGAGAGCCTAACCTAACGTACAATACTATCTCCTATAAACAACATAACAAAATATTACATGTTGAATTCCGCCGTCGCTGCCACTTTTTCGCCTCTGTACAAAATAAAACAGAGATGATATAAAATGTACAAATTGCGGCGACGCTCCCGAATGGCCGCCCTCCGTATAATTATCTTATTAATGGAGCTCCCGTCTCTGCCTACATGGGGACATCGACATAGGTACCTGAGCGGCCGGCATCTGAATCTATTTGTCATCCTGTTTAATGGCTGCTCCTCTCGTAGTCTACGCAGTGCACATGATGGCGTTTAATAGCGGCGCTGCGGCGGGAGCAAGGCTTGTTATTTTAAGGCAGTGATGCAGATCACATAGAGATCTTTGGTCTAGCTTGCTTAGCAGATGTCTACAGATCACTTTATGTTAATTTCAACATAAAATCTAATATATTTCTGGCCTTTTCCTGTTACTTAAATAATTATTTATAGTACGAGGAGAAGTTCCCGAGAGCGCCCCGTCTCCCTCGCTGAGCTAAGTCTGCTTGACATCGCTATTTTCTTGCCTGGCCGGGCTCTTGCTATAAGTCTCGTCCCTTCCACCGTTTTATCTCATAAAACTAATAGGAAATATACGTAGACTATAATCGCCGCCTTGACATAGAATATTACCCTTGTCGGGGTCACCTATGCTTCTCGCATCTATAGAGGCGACGTATTTAATGGCCGTCAAAGTGTGAGATGATCCGATAGGAAAAGACATCTTGTGACCATCGTGAAAATGTTTCCACTTTGTATACGGGCTGGAATGTATAAGGTCCAATCCACACTGTATGTAAAGGGATACATAATAGAGCAAGGAGAACGTACACGTGTGAAGGGTTAAATATAATTCAATTGAGGATTATGACCTCTATATGAACATGATAGCGCCTCTATACATACATTTAATAATGCACTATAGTGCACAGGACACTGGTGATCACACTTGTCAGGCTACATTCACATCTGCGCCAGAATCTACGTTTAACTCCATTGCAGAATACGCCAAATTCGACAGAGGAAAATGTCCTGCACGGAGGACACCAACAGACATCCATTGAACCCCATTATTGTCAATGGGGTCCGCAGGGCTCTATGTGTAACTGTTATTTGAGCAGTCCGCCTCTACGTTGTTGGGGTCCCCCGAATGAACCCTAACAAAGGAGATGCAATGCTAGTGTGAGCCTAGCGTCACCTATCCTGTAGTCAGGGGATAAGTGTTGTTTGTGGAAAACCTCTTTTTATATACTAAAAATCATAAAACTTTTTAAAAAATCCACATAATTTAAAGGGTTTGTGACCAGAAAACAACATATTTTGTAAACCAAGTTTTTAAAGATTTTTCACGATCTATATTTTGAAAAAAAAGTGGTAAATCCTGCAATTTTAAATCTGACTACTAAGCCAAATAATAGACTGACACTTGCCAATTCTATAGGAGTCTACTTTGCAGCAGTCACCTCCTTTACATCACAAACATGATTACAATAGAAGATAACACCCCTGTAGATAACACCACGGACCAATCATTGCATCCACTACTAATATAGATGATGTCACAGATTATCTCCTCCCCTCTCCCTGCACAGAGCAGGTCTAGAAAACCCTCCCAGACCTCAGTGAGTCAACTTCAGGCTATTACAGACTAGGTCCATGAGACTGCTGTAAAGCGTATCACTAAATGCTGTTAACAGAGCAGAGGCGGAGCTCAGGCAAGATGCAACACAATGAATGGAGTTGTCTCCTTCTGGCTCTATCCAGCACATGCAGCTGCTGTGAACAGCTGATCGGAGGGGGTGTTGGGTGTTGACCTTCACTGATCGGAAATTGATGACCTATCCTGTAGATCCTGTGGATCATCATCTAAAGGCTGGACAACTCCTTCGAGGGGTTAAAGTGATTGTCTACATTTAAACATCATTTAATACTTCTAAATAGGTTCAACATTCTTTGTTACTTCATTTCCAAAAAAATCTATCTTTTAGTGGACAGAGATCAGTTTTTGTGAGCTCCACGGTAACCTTCCTGCAGTCACCACTAGAGGGAGCGTGAGAGCTTGGCGCATCTCATTATACATTTTACTCCATAGTATCACACTATGCAATCAGCTCCCTCTAGTGGTGGCTGCCAGTATCTTATAATTTAAGGCTACGTCTATGCAGGGGATAGGAAAAATGGATCCCCAACCGCTATAAAGATACATTAAGAAATTATTCTGCACAGAATGCTGGCCCTGGAATCTGCATGGTGTGAACAGATGACATTCATTTTAATACTAAACAGCCCAAAGCTTGTGACATTCCATTAAGAGCTTACACAATTCCCAGCATGCCCGCGGCTCCCTAAATATATTGCCAGGCAAGGTTCATCTCATTGCTCAGTGTTTAATGCCACTGAAGAAACAGACGTACAATGTGTTCGTTATCAGGCGGGTTTATTAATGGGCCGGCTCGTCGCCGCTCAACACATTTCTAAAGGAATTAATGAAGACTTACAGAAAACTAAATTGCCCGAGATTTAAAAATTATCTTTTCAAAGACATATTTTCTCAGAAACAGATTTCCACATTTGCATGACTAAAAATTCCAAAATTCAAAATATTTAGCTATTCTCCGAACAGGCTTTGAAACTGTCAGCGGCGTGCGAATGTACGAGTCACATGATCGCGTGCTATACAATTCACGCTGCGACTTACTGTGGATAAGTCATTCATAGGTGATAGGTGGGGGGGGACAACACCTGGGATCCCCCTCGATCAGATTTTTGGAGGCGGCGCCAATGGGGAGTGTGGCCGTTTTATTGTGCTGATGATGTCACGTTGATCGGTCACATGGTACAGCACCGGATCGTTTCCATTCAGGTGAATGGGGCTGACCTGCAATACCGAGCATGGCCACTAGGCAATGTACGGCGCTATGCTTGGTTGTCAGTGAAGGGGTCACAGCACTCTCACCAATGCTGATCTGTGGGGGTCCTGGGTGTCAGATCCCTACTGATCACATATTCATAATCTATCATTTTTATTTTATTTTTTTCAAATTTTTTTTATTTTTACACATTGTGCCCCCCATAAGGTCATATTTGGGGGTCCTTGTAGCATTACTTTTTTTCCCTGATTTTCCCTGTAATTGGAGCTGATACATTACAGTTACAGGCGGAATACAGGCTCCTAGTATACACTACAGATCTGATCTGGATCCTCTAGGACCCAGTGGCTCCTGCAGTTCCCGGCACCTGCCAGATGCCGGGACCGCCGGGATAGGTAAAGCCGCATAATAGTGACTCCCATAGCTGTAAACACTAATTGCAGGCTCCCAGACCCTGCAGCTGCCTGATCTCATGCAAGGTAGTACAGGTATATCCTTGCAGAGTTAAAGGGGTCATCCAGTTTTTTTAAAAATATGGGCCATATAGCAGGATGCATCAGTGTAAAACACTTCCCAATATATATCCTGCTTATATTCAGCACCGTTTATCTGATTTATTTTCAGGTCAATGACCTCAGAGTGATGTTTCGTTTGCAAGCTCACTACCCCTCCCTGTGAGCAGTTCAACCAGCAAATGATACATCACAGCAGCATGTGACCTCAATGTGGGAGTGACTTATTACCTCTGATTTCATTGCATGGGAGAGAATGAGAGCAGGCGGATGAATCATGGGAAATGTAGTTTGTCCACTGATTCACTACAGTACATGTAAATAACAGTGATACAAGGAGCAGCAAGTAAAATAAAGCCAAGTAAAGGGTGCACAAGGGAGCAGTGAGGATTTAGCACTGCTGTGGATGTATTTACCGAGCTGGATAACCCTTTTAACTGCAGTCTGTCCAGATGGATAAAGTCAGTAAACGGTTGGCCGGTGGTTCAACAAACAGTACAAGCATGGGCGCATGGTCAGGCGGAGGAGCGGCCACATATATAGAGACATGCACCTCCTCCCTGGTGGCCGCTGTTCTGCCGCCACCGGGGTTATGAAGACTGGAGTTCAATACGCCAGTCTTTATAAATATACTCCTTTATATGATGAAGAACGCTCTTCAGGCTGACAGTAGTGACGGCTACTATATTTCTGTACTTTTAGCTTAGAAGCAGAGGCGTAACATGAGTCTCCTGGGCCCCTGTGCAAAATCTGTATCAGGACCCCCAACGTGTGGGGTTTACATTACACGTATTAGGACACCTTATAGGCCCCCTAAGGCTCCTGAGCCCTGCCGCAACCGCAAATTCTGCACCTCTTCAAGTTACACCCCTGATCACACCATATATAATACCGTCATCTTGTATCCTAATGTCTAGACTGCTACATCAGATTAACCGTTTGCAGTAATGGCCACTTCCTAGAGATCTCCTCATTATTTTCGCTTACATAATGTAATTTTTCTCATCTTTTTCTAGTGAAAACCTAATCCTTGTCCTACAAGATTTATCACATAGGCCGCGATTTCTCCAATAGATGATTCCGGTCTTCTCCGGGGGGATCTGTGGTCTCCTCATTATCTACATTTTTACACTTTACTTAATTTTCTGTCCCCACCAGTTATGCCAGAAAGGGGCTGTGACTGGGGCTGAAGAAGTGATGAAACGGCAGACGGCGAAGTGAGAACATTTATCTGCTAATTCTTACACAAAACGACGGCCCTAAGTGAAATGCCACGATGAATGAGGTCTCCTCCATGTCTCCTAATTTTCTGAAATATCCCGACTATTAGCCTTTGCCCTTCTGATGATTCTCCAGCTGAGCGTAAGAGGGACTGAACCTAATACAGACGATGAGTGTTCCCTCCACCTCGTGTATCCTTGTATTACTGTTCAGCCTGTTATTATGTTGATGTCGGCCATGTTACCACTTGTATATATGTGCACTAATATGTTCGTTGTTCCACCCAATGCTATGGATATTATGTTGCTCTAGCACAACATGTTACATTCAGTGTCGGACTTGGATGACTAGGACCCACCAGTGGAATTCATTTTGGAGGCCCATTATACAGCTGGGCTGTGATAGGCTTGTATGAGAGAGGAGAGAAGCTGAGCTGTGTGATATACAGATAGATATATATCACACAGCTCAGCTTCTCTCCTGTATCATATACCCCTATATATCACACAGCTCAGCTTCTCTCCTCTATCCTACAACCCTATATATCACACAGCTCAGCTTCTCTCCTGTATCATATACCCCTATATATCACACAGCTCAGCTTCTCTCCTGTATCATATACCCCTATATATCACACGGCTCAGCTTCTCTCCTCTATCCCTATATATCATACAGCTCAGCTTCTCTCCTGTATCATATACCCCTATATATCACACAGCTCAGCTTCTCTCCTATCATATACCCCTATATATATCACACAGCTCAGCTTCTCTCCTCTATCCTATAACCCTATATATCACACAGCTCAGCTTCTCTCCTCTATCCTATATCCCTATATATCACACAGCTCAGCTTCTCTCCCTCTATCATATGACCCTACATATCACACAGCTCAGCTTCTCTCCTCTATCATATAATCCTATATATCACACAGCTCAGCTTCTCTCCTCTATCATATAACCCTATATATCACACAGCTCAGCTTCTCTCCTCTATTATATAACCCTATATATCACACAGCTCAGCTTCTCTCTATCATATAACCCTATATATCACACAGCTCAGCTTCTCTCCTCTATCCTATAACCCTATATATCACACAGCTCAGCTTCTCTCCTCTATCATATAACCCTATATATCACACAGCTCAGCTTCTCTCCTCTATCCTATAACCCTATATATCACACAGCTCAGCTTCTCTCCTCTATCCTATAACCCTATATATCACACAGCTCAGCTTCTCTCCTCTATCATATAACCCTATATATCACACAGCTCAGCTTGTCTCCTCTATCATATATCCCTATATATCACACAGCTCAGCTTCTCTCCTCTATCCTATACCCCTATATATCACACAGCTCAGCTTCTCTCCTCTATCCTATAACCCTATATATCACACAGCTCAGCTTCTCTCCTGTATCATATACCCCTATATATATCACACAGCTCAGCTTCTCTCCTCTATCATATACCCCTATATATCACACAGCTCAGCTTCTCTCCTCTATCCTACAACCCTATATATCACACAGCTCAGCTTCTCTCCTGTATCATATACCCCTATATATCATACAGCTCAGCTTCTCTCCTGTATCATATACCCCTATATATCACACAGCTCAGCTTCTCTCCTATCATATACCCCTATATATCACACAGCTCAGCTTCTCTCCTCTATCCTATACCCCTATATATCACACAGCTCAGCTTCTCTCCTCTATCATATAACCCTATATATCACACAGCTCAGCTTCTCTCCTCTATCCTATAACCCTATATATCACACAGCTCAGCTTCTCTCCTCTATCCTATATCCCTATATATCACACAGCTCAGCTTCTCTCCCTCTATCATATGACCCTACATATCACACAGCTCAGCTTCTCTCCTCTATCCTATACCCCTATATATCACACAGCTCAGCTTCTCTCCTCTATCATATAACCCTATATATCACACAGCTCAGCTTCTCTCCTCTATTATATAACCCTATATATCACACAGCTCAGCTTCTCCCCTCTATCCTATACCCCTATATATCACACAGCTCAGCTTCTCTCCTCTATCCTATAACCCTATATATCACACAGCTCAGCTTCTCTCCTCTATCATATAACCCTATATATCACACAGCTCAGCTTCTCTCCTCTATCATATAACCCTATATATCACACAGCTCAGCTTCTCTCCTCTATCCTATAACCCTATATATCACACAGCTCAGCTTCTCTCCTCTATCCTATAACCCTATATATCACACAGCTCAGCTTCTCTCCTCTATCATATAACCCTATATATCACACAGCTCAGCTTGTCTCCTCTATCATATATCCCTATATATCACACAGCTCAGCTTCTCTCCTCTATCCTATACCCCTATATATCACACAGCTCAGCTTCTCTCCTCTATCCTATAACCCTATATATCACACAGCTCAGCTTCTCTCCTGTATCATATACCCCTATATATATCACACAGCTCAGCTTCTCTCCTCTATCATATACCCTATATATAACACAGCTCAGCTTCTCTCCTCTATCATATAACCCTATATATCACACAGCTCGGCTTCTCTCCTCTATCCTATAACCCTATATATCACACAGCTCAGCTTCTCTCCTCTATCATATACCCCTATATATCACAGAGCTCAGCTTCTCTCCTCTATCATATAACCCTATATATCACACAGCTCAGCTTCTCTCCTCTATCCTATAACCCTATATATCACACAGCTCAGCTTCTCTCCTCTATCATATAACCCTCTATATCACACAGCTCAGCTTCTCTCCTCTATCATATAACCCTATATATCACACAGCTCGGCTTCTCTCCTCTATCCTATAACCCTATATATCACACAGCTCAGCTTCTCTCCTCTATCCTATAACCCTATATATCACACAGCTAAGCTTCTCTCCTCTATCATATACCCCTATATATCACACAGCTCGGCTTCTCTCCTCTATCATATAACCCTATATATCACACAGCTCAGCTTCTCTCCTCTATCCTATAACCCTATATATCACACAGCTCAGCTTCTCTCCTATTATATACCCCTATATATCACACAGCACAGCTTCTCTCCCTCTATCTATATCACAGCCAGCTCCCCTCTATCATCCCTATATATCACACAGCTCAGCTTCTCTCCCTCTATCATATAACCCTATATATCACACAGCTCAGCTTCTCTCCCATATCCTATCCCTATATATCACACAGCTCGGCTTCTCTCCTCTATCATATAACCCTATATATCACACAGCTCAGCTTCTCTCTATCATATAACCCTATATATCACACAGCTCAGCTTCTCTCCCTCTATCATATAACCCTATATATCACACAGCTCAGCTTCTCTCCTGTATCATATAACCCTATATATCACACAGCTCAGCTTCTCTCCTCTATCCTATAACCCTATATATCACACAGCTCGGCTTCTCTCCTCTATCATATAACCCTATATATCACACAGCTCAGCTTCTCTCTATCATATAACCCTATATATCACACAGCTCAGCTTCTCTCCCTCTATCATATAACCCTATATATCACACAGCTCAGCTTCTCTCCCATATCCTATAACCCTATATATCACACAGCTCAGCTTCTCTCCTCTATCCTATAACCCTATATATCACACAGCTCGGCTTCTCTCCTCTATCTTCCCCTATATTCACACAGCTCAGCTTCTCTCCTCTATCATATAACCCTATATATCACACAGCTCAGCTTCTCTCCTCTATCCTATAACCCTATATATCACACAGCTCAGCTTCTCTCCTCTATCCTATAACCCTATATATATATATCACACATCTCAGCTTCTCTCCTCTATCCTATAACCCTATATATCACACATCTCAGCTTCTCTCCTCTATCATATAACCCTATATATCACACAGCTCAGCTTCTCTCCTCTCCTATACCCTTTTCCACAGCTCAGCTTCTCTCCTCTATCCTATACCCTATATTCCACGCTCAGCTTCTCTCCTCTACCCTTCCCTATTTCACACCGCTCAGCTTCTCTCCTATATCATATAACCCTATATATCACACAGCTCAGCTTCTCTCCTCTATCATATAACCCTATATATCACACAGCTCAGCTTCTCTCCTCTATCCTATAACCCTATATATCACCAGCTCAGCTTCTCTCCTCTATTATATAACCCTATATATCACACAGCTCAGCTTCTCTCCTGTATCCTATATCCCTATATATATCACACAGCTCAGCTTCTCTCCTTCTTTTATTATCCTGCTCTTAGATCAAGCAATGGAAATTATGTGACAGGTTCCCTTTAAGGTTACTATCAGTGCCTATTTACCTACTAACTACAGATCCCAGCAGTCTTTGTAGCCCCCGGTCCTGCTGGTTTCTGGTCCCACAGATGTGAGCAATTTTGTATCTGAAATCAAAACCGGGCGTTGCGGCAGCACAGGAGGCTGACATGTAGCGTTGTCTTCCTGCGGTGACAGCCAGGTGGGCCTGAGGACAGCTGGACAGTGACAGGAATCCATCTCTGCCCTGCTGAGTATGCGGAGCTTATATTTATGACTATCCTTGGTCATAACTAATATATTTGCTGGACAATTTCACCAGAGTGAGCTACAGTGTAATGTGGAAGAGGAAACAATGCGTTAGAAGGGGAAGTTGTGTCATTATGTTACAATCCTGCAACGTTACAGATAAAAGTATCAAAGCATTAGACAAAACAGAACAGAAAGTCACAGAGAAAGTGAATGCGCCATATCCGTACCCAGCGTCTGAGAATTCACAGGGTCATGTCACTGAGCACTTAAGGGGTTGCTCCATTCACAATATAATAAGATATCAGGGGGGTCCAACAACCAGGACCCCCGCTGATCAACTGTTTGAAGGGGCCACAACCTTCATACAAGTTCTGTGACCTCTTCTCTGCTTACAGTGCAGGCTGTCTCAGCCTATAGGAGTGAATGGGATGAGGCTGTCATTACACCGTACGGCCACTATGAAACAGGTGGCGCACAATGTAAACAGTGAAGGGGTCGCTGCGTTTGCTTGCCCACTGCAGCCTCTTCAAACAGCTGGTCAGCGAAGTTCTTGGATGTCAGACCCTATTCTGAACTGGACAAGCCCTTTAAGGCACAGTGACATCACCCTGTCAATTGCAAGTTTACATGGAAAATTTCCAGTTGAAATAGCCACATAAAAGTCTAGCAGTATATAGGGAATATATAGGGGTGTATTATGTGTACAGTATATGTATACACTAGTGATACCTCGGTGCAGTATTGGTCAGTGTTCACACTCCAGCAGTATATAGCGGTGTAGTATGTACAGTACAGGGATACACTAGTGATACCTCAGTATTGGTCAGTGTTCACACTCCAGCAGTATATAGTGGTGTATTATGTGTAAAGTATATGTATACACTAGTGATACCTCGGTGCAGTATTGGTCAGTGTTCACACTCTGGCAGTATATAGCGGTGTAGTATGTGTACAGTACAGGTATACACTAGTGATAAGTTGGTGCAGTATTGGTCAGTGTTCACACTCTGGCAGTATATAGAGGTGTATGATGTACACAGTACAGGGATACACTAGTGATACCTCAGTATTGGTCAGTGTTCACACTCTGGCAGTATATAGCGGTGTAGTATGTGTACAGTACAGGGATACACTAGTGATAAGTTGGTGCAGTATTGGTCAGTGTTCACACTCCGGCAGTATATAGAGGTGTATTATGTACAGTACAGGGATACACTAGTGATACCTCGGTGCAGTATTGGTCAGTGTTCACACTCTGGCAGTATATAGCGGTGTATTATGTACAGTACAGGGATACACTAGTGATATGTCAGTGCAGTATATAGAGGTGTATGATGTACACAGTACAGGGATACACTAGTGATAAGTTGGTGCAGTATTGGTCAGTGTTCACACTCTGGCAGTATATAGCGGTGTATGATGTACAGTACAGGTATACACTAGTGATACCTCAGTATTGGTCAGTGTTCACACTCTGGCAGTATATAGCGGTGTATTATGTACAGTACAGGGATACACTAGTGATATGTCAGTGCAGTATATAGAGGTGTATGATGTACACAGTACAGGGATACACTAGTGGGTGCGTATTGATGGGTGTATTATGTACAGTACAGGGATACACTAGTGATATGTCAGTGAGTATATAGAGGTGAGATGGTACAGTAAGGGATACACTAGTGATACCTCAGCATTGGTCAGTGTTCACACTCTGGCAGTATATAGAGGTGTATGATGTATACAGTACAGGGATACACTAGTGATACCTCAGCATTGGTCAGTGTTCACACTCTGGCAGTATATAGCGGTGTATGATGTACAGTACAGGTATACACTAGTGATACCTCAGTATTGGTCAGTGTTCACACTCCGGCAGTATATAGAGGTGTATTATGTACAGTACAGGGATACACTAGTGATATGTCAGTGCAGTATATAGCGGTGTATGATGTATACAGTACAGGGATACACTAGTGATACCTCAGTATTGGTCAGTGTTCACACTCTGGCAGTAACCCCTGCACTGCCGGCCGTACACTTGTATCTGCGGGCTCCATTGCAACGTGGCGCGCTGGCCCCTCCCAGTCATTGAGTCTGAGCTGACCAATCAGAAGCTCCGTGACAAGGACGGCCCCTGGATGTGTCGCGGCTCGCTATTGGCTGAGAGCAGGTTCCCATCCCTGCTCGGATCAAGTAAGTGCAAATCTTTAAATGCTCAGTGTAGGTGTGAGGGAGCCCGGCCGGGTGAGCGGAGGGGCCGGGGCGAGGGCAGGAGGGGGCTGGGGACGGGTGCCTGCTCAGTGCTGGTGGACTAGCCGGGGGCTACTGTGTGTGCATCAGTGAGGAGGCTGGGGGCTTACTGGGGGTTGTGCACCATCAATGTGCATGGGGGGCTGTGCCCATGGTGGTGGTCTCTGTGCAAAGCTGTGCCCATGGTGGTCTGCGCCTGAGTGTGCCTGGTGGTGTGTGTCCATCGTTGTCTGCGCCTGAGTGTGCCTGGTGGTCGTCTCTGTGTCCATGGTCGTCTGTGCCAGTGGTGGTCTGCATGTGCTTGGTGGTCTTCACCTGAGTATTCCAGTGATCTGCACCTGAGTGTACCTGCGGCCATACGTTATTTATTTTTTCATGGACCCATTGGCTTTCAATGGGAGAATCTGGTAAAATCGGAGCTTTTGTTACCGATCCATCAAAAAGTAGAGTCTCAGTTGCCCAATGGGATGGAAATGGTGGATTGTACATGATCGTGCCAGGTTTATAGTGATGGGCCTGGGCATTGTGGCCAGCAGAGGGTTTAACTCTGATTGGTAGTCTGAACCTGACTATACCCAGGACTCCGATTGGCCTTGGTGGCCTGCTGATGTGTCACCCGTGGTCCGCAGCTCGTGGTATTGTGTGTCCCCGGTTTTCTCTCTATGACTATGCTGTCATTTGCACCTGGCTTTGCCCTGTGTTGGGCACCTGCTGCTTTTTGGCGGTATACTCTCCCTGCCTGTGCCCAGTAGTTTGCATTTCATTCATTATGCTTTCATGTCTTCTTGCACCCACTGATCCGCCCCTGAATTCACCCAGCAGCCTATGTCTGAGCGTGCCAGTCATCTCTTTACAAGGTGTGGGATCGAGCAGTGGTGTAGAGGTGGCATTTCAGTCCTCCTGCAGAGGGTGCACATATCACCTAGGGTTAGGAGGGAATCCCGTGAGTGTGAGATGATTTGGACATATCTGTATCCTCCCCAAGTGCTTAGTGCAACAAGGATGATACAAGGAGAAGGTGTGCAAGTACAGACAGAAGACCTGTGTGATGCTGCTGGTATGTGGGTGTGGGAGTGAATGTGCAGACGTTGCAAGAGTGTGAAGGAAACCGTTGCCCATTAAGGTCATAGGCATGTATAGGATGTTCTATGGAGGTGCGTCACCCGTGTGTATGTAAGGCCAGGCCATGCATAGTCCCTTTAAGGGCAAGTCAGACCACAATGTACTAAGGTTGTCACCGTCCACCAAGGTTGAGTAGGATTCTGTCTTTTGATGGCCCCTTTCCTGTGTGAGTAGGTTATAACCTGGGTATGTCTGTGCACTTCCAGATTCTGTGCTGCTGTGAGGAGGAGGGAGATGGAGCCACATAGACTGTTTTACCTCGTACTGCTATGTGCTGGAGAGATCCTCACCAAACCCACGTTCCGCAAGGAGAGGATCCGCCTGGACCCTGACCTCAATGCACAGGTCCATGAAGAGAACCAGAGCTTCCAAATGGACCATGAGGCTTTCCTGGGGAAGGACGACGCCAAAACATTTGACCAACTCACTCAAGAAGAAAGCAAAGAAAGACTGGGGTGAGGCTCACAAGACCATGTTATAGATTTGGGGATGTTAATGGTGCTCGAAAAAACTTGGATGGGAATCGCTACGGCTACTGGTACAGATGTATAGGGATTGTGGATTGACTTTTCATAAGTTGCAACTTTGTCTTGTGATGACGTAAAGGGGGTTTCCATTATAATTATGATATTGATGACCTACCCTTAACAGAGGTCATCAATGTCAGGTCAGAGGGGTTCAAACACCCAGCACCCCCATGATCAGCTGTTTGACGATGCCGGAGCATTCGGACGAGCTCTGCGGCCTATTCACTACACAGTGCTTTACATTGTATGGTGAACGTGTTTGGTACTGCAGTTCAGCCTCATTCAGGCTATGTGATGATGCTCTAGTGCCCCTGTTGCTTTGAACAGGATAGGTTATTAATAGGTTGTGGGGGTCTCATATCTGGCACCCCCACCATTCTAATATTAAAGGGAGTGTGTCACCAGAACCAGCATATCACCCCAGCCCTGCAGATAGATAGGTTAGTGTCACCAGAACCAGCATATCACCCCAGCCCTACAGATAGATAGGTTAGTGTCACCAGAACCAGCATATCACCCCAGCCCTGCAGATAGATAGATTAGTGTCACCAGAACCAGCATATCACCGCAGCCCTGCAGATAGATAGGTTAGTGTCACCAGAACCAGCATATCACCCCAGCCCTGCAGATAGATAGATTAGTGTCACCAGAACCAGCATATCACCCCAGCCCTGCAGATAGATAGGTTAGTGTCACCAGAGCCAGCATATCACCCCAGCCCTGCAGATAGATAGGTTAGTGTCACCAGGACCCAGCATATCACCCCAGCCCTGCAGATAGATAGGTTAGTGTCACCAGAATATCACCCCAGCCCTGCAGATAGATAGGTTAGTGTCACCAGAACCAGCATATCACCCCAGCCCTGCAGATAGATAGGTTAGTGTCACCAGAACCAGCATATCACCCCAGCCCTGCAGATAGATATGCTGGTTCTGGTGACACTAACCTATCTATCTGCAGGGCTGGGGTGATATGCTGTGTCTGGTGACACTAACCTATCTATCTGCAGGGCTGGGGTGATATGCTGGTTCTGGTGACACTAACCTATCTATCTGCAGGGCTGGGGTGATATGCTGGTTCTGGTGACACTAACCTATCTATCTGCAGGGCTGGGGTGATATGCTGGTCTGGTGACAGTAACCTATCTATCTGCAGGGCTGGGGGTTCTGATGCCAGATTCCCTTTAACGTTACGTCATCAGTCCTGGAAAAACCCCTTAGGCTAAGGTTACTTGTGTCGGGTCTGCTGCAGGATGTCCACAACCAGCATCTATTATTGAATACGATTAAAACAGTTTGTTTTCACTGCAACTTCTCATCAAGATTCCTGTGAATGGCAAGGGTTGAAAACCGCCGGTGAACACGTAGCAGTAATTGACATGTTGCATGTAGACACATTTGTGCTGCAGGTTTTTTTTTTTTTTTTCTGCAGCGAGGGAAATTTTTTAAAACTTTTTGTGATATGCAGATTAGCTGGCAAGTGCTCTGTCATCGCTTTGAAGCCTGACTAACTCCTCCCATATGCTGTCATTGACCGCGCTGTTGGCTTTGGTATTCTATTGATGCAATATAGCTAATATGACTGCAGTGAAATCTCCCCGTGCACTTCCTGCTGTGCTCCTCACCCCTCAACTCCAGTCTGTCCGAGCGGGCTGTGCATGTGCCAAGACGGGAACAAATAGCATATGTGCAAGGGTTTGCCAATGATCCAAGTGAGGTCAGTGCTAAGAGCTGTGTCAGTCATGGCAAGTAGCAGACATTGGGCAGGCTTAGACCTGGAGCCCTTGTCTGGCCTCGATGGCACTTGCCATCTAATTTGCATAGCACTAAAAAAGGTCTTTATCTCTGAAGATTATATCCAGGGAACAAATGATGTGCACGGATTTAGACGTGCTCTACCAACTACCAAATCTCCTATAGGACTCCATTTAAAGGGGTTGTCCTACTACCACAGGATAGGGGGTAACTTGCTGATCGGGGCGTGTCTCCCACTGAGCTTGAGGAGTGATGTGTTTACACCCCAGTTTTACATGGACTGGGCTTACTCGGCTATTTTTGGTAGCCCCATTCAAATGAATGGAGTGGCGCGTGCTGTCCAACCAGTTGCTCCTTTCAAAATTGGGGTGCAAAATGCCCCAATTCTTGAGATCAGTATTGGTACTGGTTACCATCTATCCGAGGCCTAACTTTAAGATTCTAGGTACCAATGCAAAATGTGTAACGGGGCCCCCACTTACCATATGTTATCTATAATCCTGGGGTCTTCTTATGTTGTAGAGGGGTGTTTGGGCTCCCACATGGCCGGTAGCGATTGCTGCCTCTGCACCCCCTATAGCTATGCCTCAGCCCCCTATCGTTTGTGTATAGGGGGTAACTTGCTGTGCCTGGACAACCGCTTTATTAAAGAACATATCTGCACAGATGTGCCATTCAGGAGACTGGGAAAGCTGGGTGACTGCTTTTTTGATAGTTGTACTGTTAGTTACTTAGCGCTTGTCTTGACAGTTCCTTCTAGATCTACATGTTTTGCAGTTTACCCGCAGCGCCATGCTAGGGGGTCGCTACGTGAGCAGTTTTCTGTCCCCCGGTTAAGGCTCCTTCTCTGTAGTTAAATATTTGATCTGTAACTGATTCCAGGTTTTGCATGTCTGAATAATTGTAATCCGTCCAGTACAATAACAGTCACTTGGCAGAGGGATCGGGCCCTCCTTCCACCCCGTAAAGTTCCTCTTCAGTGAGGTGTCAGATGATCGGATGACAGAGGAGTGTCTCTTACCATGCTGATAACGTGGCACATACACTTGTGAAACTGCGAGTGTTGGCCGTGCATCAGTGAACGCCTCTCAATGGGGGAATTGATGAGGGGACTTGGTGCGATGGTATCTGCAGGGCACCGCAGCGCTGCCAGCCATTCATTGTCCTCCAAGCTGAACACTCCCAATAGTTGAGCATTTTATATATGCAGAAGGAAATGTTCTCTCTTCTGTTCTCAGTAATCGTTTGCACTCTTCTCACTTTTACACAGAATAACTGGTTGCAGCTAGGAAGAAGAGCTTGCAATCTAATCGGATGCACAGTATGGGTTTAGTGGAGTGTTTAGGAGGAGAGCTTGCAGTTTAATTGGACGCACAGTGCAGGTTAAGTGTAGTGTTTGGGAGAAGAGCTTGCAATCTTCTAGGACGCATAGTGTGGAGGATGTGGAAGAAGAGCTTGTAATCTAATAGGACATATCATGTGGGCTTAGTGTAGTATGTGGAAAAGAAGCTTGCAATCTAATAGGACGCATAGTGTGTAGGAAGAGCTTGCAATCTAATAGGGCGCACAGTATGGGTTTACTGCAATATGTGTAAGAAGAGCTTGCAATCTAATAGGACGCATAGTGCAGGTTTAGTGGAGTTTGTGGAAGAGGCGGCGTGCTAAGGATATACTGAAGTTTCAGGACTTTCCCAGTGTTGTGCAGTAAAATCAAGAACGTTGTGTAACAGGAACCGAGGAATTTATTTATTGTCTGCAAATGTGAAATGTAAAATCCCCCCCCCAATAACTTCATTACATTTTTTTTTTTTTTTTTTTTTTGCAGTTTACACTTCAGTTTGGTTTTACATTGTATAGTATAGAAAAATAAGATCTTTGTACCTGGAAACTGTCAGCAAGCTGCTATTGACTGAATTTTTATTCTTCCTGTCTCTTTAAATGCTTAAAGGTGTATTCCGTGTTATAAAATAATGCCATGTCTGTAGTATAGGCCATCACTTGGGGTCTGAACTCTGGGACACCCAGTGATATTTTTCCAACTACCCCGAAAACTGTCCCCATCTCTGACTCCATAGCTGTGTCTGCAGCCCTCCATTCTCAAGACCTCTGGGGGTCCCAGAGTTCAGACCCCACCAATCATATAGTGACAGCCTGTACTATCCGTATGGGAATACCCAGTTGCTTCACTTCCTAATGGAGTGGGTGGGCGGAGGCTGGAGAGTGATGTCACCACCTAGGCCCGTCCCCTCCATTCGCTTACACTATGCTGATGTCATCACATTCTCACAATAGCCCCTCTCTCCAATGACCATTGGGGGAAGGGCTTGTCTAAAAAGCCGTGGCGGGTATCCTCAGTTACTATGACCGCCCTCTGGTGCTTTACCATAACACACAATGTCTGAGGTTCCTGTGTTAAGGACAAGATGGCCGAGACCCGTAGATTTGGGACAATTCCCCTCCCGACCCCTTTCTATAATCCACCTCTGACAAAGATGTTAGACGTCTTGTAGTAAAATACATAGAGGATTCTGGGTGCAAAAACTTCTGGATGTAACAAAAATTTTTTATAATAAATTCACAAATCGTATTTTTTGATATATTGTTTCCAGCAAAATAGTCGGCAGGATAGACAGCGACAGCAATGGGTTAATTAGCACCGAGGAGCTGACGGCCTGGATCAAGCGGGTCCAGAAAAGATACGTCTATGAGAACGTGGCCCGAGTATGGAAAGACTATGATGTCAACTCCGATAACCACATATCATGGGAGGAGTACAAGCAGGCCACGTATGGATATTACTTGGGTGAGTCGGCCATTGTGTATATACAATCCATGATCTGATGATATATTAGGAGATTTATTATCCATAGACCCCCCACAGATCTGGTATTGATGACCCACCCTTAGGGGAGGTGTCCAGTATGTTTAGCCCGGAAGACCCCTTTAATATCGTATCATTCCTCATTATATGATTGTTGTATAAGTCTGGACACCCCCTTTAAATGGCGCCGGTCAGTGACTATCTCTGCTAATGGACTTACATATGTCCGTGCAGCAAACCCTGAAGAGTTCCAAGACGCAGCCGAGCAGTTTAACTTCAAGAAGATGCTTCCCCGCGATGAACGGAGGTTTAAGCAAGCTGACCTCAATGCAGATCTTGAAGCCAACCGAGAAGAATTCACCGCTTTTCTGCACCCAGAAGAGTTTGAACACATGAAGGACATTGTTATATTGGTAAGAGCGTAGTATAATGCCGTCTTAGGCGGAGGCCCCACGTTGCGTGAACGCAGCTTTTTTTTTTTTTGCAGATTTTGTTGCGTTTTTTTGAGCCAAATGGCTACAAAAGGAAAGGGAAATATAGTGGAAGCTTCTTACACTTCTACCTTTTTCTCACTCCACTCCTGGTTTTGGCTCAAAAAACTGCAGCAAAATCGGCAACAAAAAAAGCTGTGTTTCCGCAATGTGGGGCCTTGACTTAAAGGGGATTTCTTGGACTTATTGATGACCGATCATCTAGGATAGACGCTCAATTGACGATCGGTAGAGGTCTGATGTTTCCGCTTCACTGGCCATGTGACATCATATTCATCAATCACATGGTCTGTTGACAATTGTCCCATTCAAGTGAAAGGCTGACTGCTCCTTTAACAATAATAATAATAATTTTATTTATGTAGCACCAACATATTCCGCAGCACTGTACAATTTGTAGGGTTCAAGTACAGACAAAAAAGAGACATTGCAAAGAAATAGTCAATTCACACACTGGGACTGAGGGCCCTGCTCGCAAGAGCTTACAATCTATGAGGTAGAGGTGACACAAGAGCTTACAATCTATGAGGTAGAGGAGGTGACACAAGAGCTTACAATCTATGAGGTAGAGGAGGTGACACAAGAGCTTACAATCTATGAGGTAGAGGTGACACAAGAGCTTACAATCTATGAGGTAGAGGTGACACAAGAGCTTACAATCTATGAGGTAGAGGTGACACAAGAGCTTACAATCTATGAGGTAGAGGGGGTGACACAAGAGCTTACAATCTATGAGGTAGAGGAGGTGACACAAGAGCTTACAATCTATGAGGTAGAGGTGACACAAGAGCTTACAATCTATGAGGTAGAGGAGGTGACACAAGAGCTTACAATCTATGAGGTAGAGGAGGTGACACAAGAGCTTACAATCTATGAGGTAGAGGAGGTGACACAAGAGCTTACAATCTATGAGGTAGAGGGGTGACACAAGAGCTTACAATCTATGAGGTAGAGGGCGTACACAACTAGAGGAGGGGTGACACAAGAGCTTACAATCTATGAGGTAGAGGAGGTGACACAAGAGCTTACAATCTATGAGGTAGAGGTGATACAAGAGGGGGCTTACAATCTATGAGGTAAGGAGGTGACACAAGAGCTTACAATCTATGAGGTAGAGGGTGACACAAGAGCTTACAATCTATGAGGTAGAGGGGGTGACACAAGAGCTTACAATCTATGAGGTAGAGGGTGACACAAGAGCTTACAATCTATGAGGTAGAGGAGGTGACACAAGAGCTTACAATCTATGAGGTAGAGGGGTGACACAAGAGCTTACAATCTATGAGGTAGAGGGGTGACACAAGAGCTTACAATCTATGAGGTAGAGGTGACACAAGAGCTTACAATCTATGAGGTAGAGGAGGTGACACAAGAGCTTACAATCTATGAGGTAGAGGGGTGACACAAGAGCTTACAATCTATGAGGTAGAGGAGGTGACACAAGAGCTTACAATCTATGAGGTAGAGGAGGTGACACAAGAGCTTACAATCTATGAGGTAGAGGAGGTGACACAAGAGCTTACAATCTATGAGGTAGAGGGAGGTGACACAAGAGCTTACAATCTATGAGGTAGAGGGGTGACACAAGAGCTTACAATCTATGAGGTAGAGGAGGTGACACAAGAGCTTACAATCTATGAGGTAGAGGAGGTGACACAAGAGCTTACAATCTATGAGGTAGAGGAGGTGACACAAGAGCTTACAATCTATGAGGTAGAGGGGGTGACACAAGAGCTTACAATCTATGAGGTAGAGGGGGTGACACAAGAGCTTACAATCTATGAGGTAGAGGGGGTGACACAAGAGCTTACAATCTATGAGGTAGAGGAGGTGACACAAGAGCTTACAATCTATGAGGTAGAGGAGGTGACACAAGAGCTTACAATCTATGAGGTAGAGGAGGTGACACAGGAGCTTACAATCTATGAGGTAGAGGGGTGACACAAGAGCTTACAATCTATGAGGTAGAGGGGTGACACAAGAGCTTACAATCTATGAGGTAGAGGAGGTGACACAAGAGCTTACAATCTATGAGGTAGAGGAGGTGACACAAGAGCTTACAATCTATGAGGTAGAGGGGTGACACAAGAGCTTACAATCTATGAGGTAGAGGAGGTGACACAAGAGCTTACAATCTATGAGGTAGAGGGGGTGACACAAGAGCTTACAATCTATGAGGTAGAGGGGTGACACAAGAGCTTACAATCTATGAGGTAGAGGAGGTGACACAAGAGCTTACAATCTATGAGGTAGAGGAGGTGACACAAGAGCTTACAATCTATGAGGTAGAGGGGGGGGTTTTGGGGGTGACACAAGAGCTTACAATCTATGAGGTAGAGGGGGTGACACAAGAGCTTACAATCTATGAGGTAGAGGAGGTGACACAAGAGCTTACAATCTATGAGGTAGAGGGGGTGACACAAGAGCTTACAATCTATGAGGTAGAGGGGGTGACACAAGAGCTTACAATCTATGAGGTAGAGGGTGACACAAGAGCTTACAATCTATGAGGTAGAGGAGGTGACACAAGAGCTTACAATCTATGAGGTAGAGGAGGTGACACAGGAGCTTACAATCTATGAGGTAGAGGAGGTGACACAAGAGCTTACAATCTATGAGGTAGAGGGTGACACAAGAGCTTACAATCTATGAGGTACAGGGGTGACACAAGAGCTTACAATCTATGAGGTAGAGGAGGTGACACAAGAGCTTACAATCTATGAGGTAGAGGGTGACACAAGAGCTTACAATCTATGAGGTAGAGGAGGTGACACAAGAGCTTACAATCTATGAGGTAGAGGTGACACAAGAGCTTACAATCTATGAGGTAGAGGTGACACAAGAGCTTACAATCTATGAGGTAGAGGAGGTGACACAAGAGCTTACAATCTATGAGGTAGAGGGGGTGACACAAGAGCTTACAATCTATGAGGTAGAGGGGTGACACAAGAGCTTACAATCTATGAGGTAGAGGAGGTGACACAAGAGCTTACAATCTATGAGGTAGAGGGGAGGTGACACAAGAGCTTACAATCTATGAGGTAGAGGTGACACAAGAGCTTACAATCTATGAGGTAGAGGAGGTGACACGAGCTTACAATCTATGAGGTAGAGGGGGTGACACAGGAGGTAGCAGGGGCGGCATTGGAGGTAGCATTGCTTGTACAATGGTCAGACAATTGTGTAATAGAGGTTACTGCCATTACACATATATAAAGCTGTAGGAGCCGTCACCAGTCGTGTCCTGTAACGTGCAGACGGTGCCTGGACATATAACGTTAGTCTGATACGGCCTCATATCCTGTGGGGTAATGCGGGAGCATGAACAGAGGAGGGGACGTTTTAGGGATTCTAACTACGGAAGGGTTTACATTAGGACATGTGATCGGCCTGTCTGATAAGATGTGTCTTTAGTTTGCACTTGAAGCTGTTGAAATTGGGGGTTAATCTGATAGTCTGGGATAGAACATTCCAGAGAAGTGGTGCAACTCGGGAGAAGTCTTGTATACGAGCGTGGGAGGTTCTGATAATAGAGGATGTTAGTCTTAGGTCATTGAGTGAATGGAGAGTACGGGTTGGGCGATAGACAGAGATGAGGGAGGAAATGTAGGGAGGTGCAGCATTATGGAGAGCCTTGTGGTGAGGGGGATAAGTTTATATTGTATTCTGTATTGAATAGGCAGCCAATGTAGTGACCAGCACAGACCGGAGGCCTCGCTGTCCTTTAGCGGTCAGCTTCCTGGCATTAACCTTTAGCGGTCGGCTTCCCGGTGTTGACTCTTCCATACCTCCCCATCTTGGCTTTTCCACCATCTCTTTTGGTTCTTGCCCATTTGTTGCCGCCCTTGACCACCTACCAGACATCTAATGCCATGTTTCTAAAGATGCCTTTTAACAAATGCTAAAATTTTGCAGGAGACCTTGGAGGACATCGACAAGAATGGAGATGGGTTTGTTGACGAAGATGAATATATTGGTAGGTTCTTAGAATTGCTGAGAGCATCACTCCAGTTTGTATCTAATATATTTTACACCAGTGACAAGGCAGAGCGTTTATAGCAGTCGCTTATGCAAAAAAACTCTCCATTGCAGACTACAAAGATGTGACCACATTATCTAGGTTAGGATATAGAATAGGAAGTGAAGCCCCAGATGTGTGCAGTGATATGCCCATCTGCCATTGACTCTTATGGAGGCTGAAAAATTGTACCATGTGTGGCCAGAAACTTTATTCCCAGGCTTCAGTTTTCCTCACAGGATGGATCTGGTATTGCAGCTGAGGTATTAAAGGGGTTAAAGAATAGGTCATCAATTGATAAAATCTGGAAAAACCCTTTTTAAATAAATGGAACTGAGCTGCAGTACCAAGTACAGTCCATGATGAGAGTGGCGCTGTTTCTAAAAAATAAATAAATACATTCCTAGATAAACCCTTAAAGGGAATGTTTATAAATGATGATTTTGTTTTAAAAAAATATATATATTTGTTTTTATATTTTTAAACATTATCTGTAAATGACGTTTTTGTTTTAAAAATTATATATAATATAAAACAAATATATTTACAGATAAAAATGTTAAATATAAAAAACAAACATTTTTATATATTTATATTTTCTTATATTAAAACATTTTTATCTAAATGTTTTTGTTTTAAAATATATATTATATACAATTTTATTTAAAACAAAACGTCATTTATATAAATTTTTTTATGTTTTTAAACACGTCTGTAAATTACAGATTTTTTATTTATTTTTTTTTTTTTTAACTATTTTGAGAACTTGTGATGTTCAATTTTCTTGTTACTACCTATATATAAAATCTTGAGGCTTACACGTCCTGTTCTGTAGAGATCACATTTCAGCACTTCTCTCATTCTCATAGGTGCGTTTACCATAAAGGTAAAACATACATACATAACCCAGGATTCACTGTTCACAATAGGGGATGGGCACAGCACACCTCCTTCCCCCTCCCTGCACATTGACCCTTGTGCAGGTCATAGAGCATGCCCACAACACTCTCCTAGAGAAATGAATGAATCCTCTCCAAACTGCACGTTCCTTTTGTCAATGTGACTGCCGTAAAGCAGGTCTCTGAATGCTGTTAGTAGCTTAGGCAATAATCAGGTACCAAAAATAGAATAAAAAATGACTACAAGAAACTAAAAATGGAATAGGAAAAAAATATCAATATTTGCATTTATTTTGTAACTTGCTACATTTGGTGATTCGTTTGGTGACGTGTCTAGCTCTGTTAGGTCCTGAGTTCTCTGGTTTCTGGCTATAGGAGCTGTCCGGACAAAAAAAAAAAATTGAGACTTTCCAGGTGTTTTAGGATACAATGTAATATCTGGTCATTCGAGGATTCTTAGTTTCTATATTTGTAGACCTGCCCAGCGACAAACTTAGTTCCGAAGCTGCAAAAAAAAAAAAAAAAAAAAAGTGACAGTACGAAAGTTTGGAACGGCTCCCCGGACTTGACTGCTCACACTGAGAAGTCAAACCTGGCTTTTCTTATATATATTTAAATCTATATACATGTGATGTGAAATAATGCAGGTGCGCTTAAATTAGACCTATAATTGTGTCCCTTTGTATATGATGAAATGAAGCAGAAATCCATCTGACTATAAGAGCAGGCGAACGCTCTCCCAAGATGTTTAATGGGCTTTTGGCAATTAAAATGTTTCTTTGGTCAAAGTTCTCTCTCGGCTGGTGCTTACCTAGTGCCCCGCTGTTATCCCAGCGAGCGCAAAGTACTACAAATTGTGTATATTGTTTTGTGTACAATGTCACAGTGCTATAGAAGTCAGCACCCCACTTGGTAATGACAGGATGTGTTCCCAGAGTGGTTTCAGTAATGGAGAGAGGTAAAGTAATTTAATTTAGGTGTTGATCAAGAATGTTGTTTTCGCAGCGGTGGAGAGACAAAAAAATGACATTCTGTTATTTGAGGTTTACACATTTTTTTATTTTTTTTTGCTGCGGCCAAATCAAAATTGACATAATGAGACCTTTTTGCTTCCTGTGTGATTTTTCGTTTCCAGCCTTTATCAAGCCGGTTTAATATTGCATTTTTGTATTTTATTTTCGTTTTCAGTTCTGTTTTTCTGCATTGTCTGCTTGTGGTGTTTAGATGGTTATTTTATATGTAAATTATGCGACATTATGTTATTTTGTTGTTTTTGCTTCTATTTTTTATTATAATTTAGACACTGATGGTTTGTTTCACACCTTAGACTCTGCCCTTCAAGTAGGTCTTGCCTTAAAGGGGCTCTCCAGGGAGAGTGTCATCCACTACTTCAGTGTGCTATATGGGGTTTTTCCCAGATAGTGCACTAAAGCATTCATTTGTGTCGGCCCACGCACACGACTATGAGTCCGGGCTGCAAAACTCAGCACAGGTCCTATTCCTGTCCAGTTTTGCACCCATTGAATGAATGGGGCCGTGGAAACACGGGCAGCACGTGGATGACATCACGGACAGCAGACAGTCGTCTGCAAGAGGCCTTACATTGGGCTTATGTCTTGCCTTTTTTGTTGCTCTTTCCTAATCAGTTACTAGTAGAACAAACCTTGTAACAAGGAGTCGATACTTTGTGTCCTAAACGTGGAGACTCTAAAGTATAACTATGGACCCCTCCATAGGGCTCACCCCTACCACGTATGTGCCACATTCCAGCTCCTATTGAACAATCATTACCTCGGTGCTAAGTGTTTTACTGTTTACTCTCTCAGGGATAAAGTAAAGTCTGTTGTGACCCCTGAAGAAGGTCAAATGTTTGTTCACCTATTTGGCCAGCGGTGCTGTACAAAGAGCATCGGGGCCTCAAACCAAAGAACAAAATTAGG
Organism: Leptodactylus fallax; assembly: GCA_947044405.1. Lineage (NCBI taxonomy): Eukaryota > Metazoa > Chordata > Amphibia > Anura > Leptodactylidae > Leptodactylus > Leptodactylus fallax. The sequence goes on along the minus strand of CAMRHE010000068.1, from coordinate 6,611,893 downwards.
TCCCCATTATGTGCTTTATTTTACCTCACAGGGCCAATTCCCCTCTCCCTTGTTTTTGATAATGCGGTTCCTCGGGGGCGGGGAATCTTGGATAGATTGTTACCACCCAGAAGCAAAGGGAAGGAACCAAAGAGGACTGGGCCCCTCTTAGAGCCCCACAGGAAGTGTAGATTTTATTACAAAGACTAGTTATTAAAAAAAAAAAAAAAAAAATAGCAAAATGAGGACCACCATGTTTCATGTCAGCATTGATCAGGGCTGTCCTTGACGGACCAGTTTAGGGGCCCCGACTCTAATCTGATGTCGGGATGGTTTGGTAATCAGATTGTACTACAGTACAATAGATTTTTGACACATTCCCCCAGAAAACACCTGGTGTAATTCGGGGTTGGGGTCCTGCTTCTTGGATCTGTGACAGAATCTGGCAACAAGTGTTGCATTTTCCTCTAGCGCCACCATATGTAAAATGAAGTATTTACACTAAAAACCCATTGATTTCAATGGAAACTGTATAATGTATGGAACCGCGGAGTCCTCCAAAGGAAGAGACTCTTCGTAGCCGCTTTCTGCTGTGGCCAGTTGATGAGGGTCCTGGACAAGAGACCCCTGTCCTGTAGTAATGTAGAATTCCCTAATGGGATACTTTCTAAACCTGACAAATCCAAAAATATTCCTGTATAAGTCAAGCCTGTGTTTTCTGCTTTTGACCTGGATTTCGCACAAGAAGCCTTCTATGGTAAAATTCAGGGATGAGTTGGATTCATTTGTTGGCAACTGAGAAATCTGAAGTGCAGGCTCTAATTTTAGAGACGGCCCCTTGAAGAGAGCTATTCATTTCATCCTCTCGTCCCACACGCTGTGAAGATGGTCATGACTAATTTTAAGGTCCTCCGTACAGCGGCATAAATATAACCATCCTTACACGTAACACACAACGGGCTGCTAGGGAGCTTTGCTGCATGAAATCTGAACTGACCTCCCAAAATACATAGGCTCACTGTGCGGAAACAGATCAGTCCTATTAGCTTGTGGGTATAGAAAAATAGGTGTTAAAGGGGTATCCAAAATGATTATATTCTATAATCCTAAACTTTGCCATGATTGTCAGTGGGCTGTCTCGGATATTGAAACTCAGCCCTATTCACAAATGAGGATATGATGTAATACCAAGTGCTACCCACGGATAAGAGTGGCGCTGTTTCGGGGAAAAAGTCACAATGAACTGTTTTTATGTTTCAAATTTATATATTGTTGGTTGTGTCCTGGTATATAATTTATAACACCTATTATGTAAATGGAACAAACATATTCTGCATGGCTACATGTTAGCCTCTAGAACAAGCTACTGTATTTACTTTGTATATAGGTAGCATTGAAGTCCTGGAGTAATCCTTTTCCTTTTTGTGCCCATTTTTGGCTTTTGCTGAAATGGTTATTCACTTTTCAACAGACTTTGCATAACTCAATAGTACTGCCAAATACGCAAGATTTTGTAATATAACTTATCAGAGAAAAATGCCTCTTTCTCCACCTTTTCCGCCTCATTTCCTCTCACCTCTGAAATCTCCGCTCTGCAGCTCAAAGAGGTGTCCTAGTACAGATTTACATAGGAGTCTATGGAGAGGGGAGGAGTGAGCAAGAGCTAAGTGAGAAAGGAGAAAGATAGCTGCTGGAGCTATATAGTAAGTTTCTACCTCAGCCCAAGTGCTTTATTCACTACTCATCAGTGATTCTCTGTAATCTTCTATATGATCCTGCCGATGTTTCTGAGTGAGAGAGTTAGGAAACAGATTCTTCTCTCCTTTTTGTGCACAGTGTATGGGAGACATAGCAGCTAGTCTTCACCCATCAGCTCAAGGACATCTGAAAATTAGAGCCTGCAGAGGGGGGACACTGCTAAAGAATGCAGAAATCTAGTCCTATAATGGCCAGAAATAGCGTTACTTCTCATGTATACACATTAGACTGTAGATTTAGGCAAAGTCTTTTGAAAGGGTAGGAATGTGTAAGTGGTGTAACAGTCATGTGGACAGTTCAGCAGCCAGACACATAACACTGCAGTGGCTCTCTCTCTCTCTCTCTCTCTCTCTCTCCCAGCAAAAGTCTCAGCATAATGATGCAGTTGTATATAATCAATCCCTGTTCTCTACGTGCTCTGAAATAATGTGCTATTAATGTTAACTATTAAACCACTGTGTAGTTGTAACATGGGAAACCTTTTTGTGCCAATAACTGACTGCTGTTTTTGTCTGTAGCGGACATGTTTTCACATGAGGAGGGTACCCCAGAGCCCGATTGGGTAGCCACCGAAAGAGAACAGTTTTCGGATTTCCGTGATCTTAACAAAGATGGAAAAATGGACACAGATGAAATCCGACACTGGATTCTTCCTCAGGATTATGACCACGCGCAGGCTGAAGCCAGGCATCTTATATATGAGTCTGATGTGAACAAGGTATTACACTGCTGCAATAAGTGCACAGCAAAGGATATGATTTAAAGGGAGTCTGTCCCCAGGACCCAGCATGTCACCCCATTCCTGCAGATAGGGTAGTGTCACCAGAACCAGTATATCACCCCAGCCCTGCAGATAGATAGGTTAGTGTCACCAGAACCAGCATATCACCCCAGTCCTGCAGATAGATAGGTTAGTGTCACCAGATCCAGCATATCACCCCAGCCCTGCAGATAGATAGGTTAGTATCACCAGAACCAGCACATCACCCCAGCCCTGCAGATAGATAGGTTAGTGTCACCAGACCCAGCATATCACCCCAGCCCTGCAGATAGATAGGTTAGTGTCACCAGAACCAGCATATCACCCCAGTCCTGCAGATAGATAGGTTAGTGTCATCAGAGCCAGGATATCACCCCAGCCCTGCAGATAGATAGGTTAGTGTCACCAGACCCAGCATATCACCCCAGTCCTGCAGATAGATAGGTTAGTGTCACCAGAACCAGCATATCACCCCAGCCCTGCAGATAGATAGGTTAGTGTCACCAGACCCAGCATATCACCCCAGTCCTGCAGATAGATAGGTTAGTGTCACCAGAACCAGCATATCACCCCAGCCCTGCAGATAGATAGGTTAGTGTCACCAGAACCAGCATATCACCCCAGCTCTGCAGATAGATAGGTTAGAGTCACTGAATTTCACTTATAACGTCTCGTTTTTACTATTACAGGATAAAATGTTGACCAAAGATGAGATCTTACAGAATTGGAATATGTTTGTGGGTAGTCAGGCCACAAACTATGGAGAAGACCTTACCAGGAACCACGATGAGTTGTGATAAGATGTAAAGGACTGTGATCTATGTGTATTTTTTTTTTTTTCTTCCTTTCACTTGACTTACTATAACATAGTATTTGCACCATCACAAACGATATTCATTACCTCAGAATGGGTAGAATTACCCAGAATTTTAGTGTTTGAAAGAGATCTATGAACAGATTTTTAATGTGATTACAAAACAAGCTGTAGGATTTAGTTTTTTTAATTTTTTTTTGCCCAATTATAATGTATTAAAGCAATAGTGGCAGTAAATTTTTAAACTTATTTTGTGAATATTGAGTTGTTTTTTTTTTTTTTTTTTTTTTTTTTTTTTTTTTACATGCCTTCGGATATGTACATAAATCTCTCTGTAAAAGTATTGTCTGTCAAGATTTGCAAATATAGAATTTTAGACTTTTTTTTTTTCTGTTATTGAATATAGCAGCGGGAGATTTGTATGTAACTATTACTTTAACACCAGTATTTTATGAAATTTTTTTTTTTTGTAAGAGATTGTGTTTTGCTTCTTTAATTAGGTCATTAAACAATGGGTTAAGGGGACTGAAAATATGAAACTTAAAAAAATAAATAAATAAAAAATTTAAAAAATTATAGTGAGTGCAATCCTACTATGGAGGGAGAATATGGTTTTACTTGACAGGCCATGGAGTTGATGGCTGCCGTATTTCTTTGTCACATATTCCTATTAATTTCGTAAATTAAAGATGTCAAAAAATTTTAAAATTCCTCCCAATAAAATGTAAATATTTTTCAAAAACTTGCTTAGACTGAGTAAAATACGATCCCCACCTCTCTCATTGTGACGCTTCCTCTGTCTCCGCTGGTCTGTACATTCTGGCCTTGCCTTGACATACAGATAATGCCTTCCCAGTTAAACGCTGGCCGCAGCAGGAGCCCAATGAATGTCTGAGCAGGCACTTCCTGTGAATCGAGACAGGACGACAAGGAAGTGGGGACCAGCAGGGACTGGGCAAGTGGGGACCAGCAGGGACTGGGCAAGTAGCAATAACTGCTTCTTGGGAGAACAGAGATTAGAGTTCTATTTCATTTCTATTTTCAACACATTCTGAGTGTTTTTGTCTGGTTGTCTTTTTGTAATTCTTCCCTGGGGTAAAAAATCTTTCAAAATGATATCTAAAACTTCACAATTTCCTCCCTTCCCCATAGGCTCTATCTCTAATTCCCTGTTGTCTCATTGCTGGTGGGGTGAAGACTAGCTAGTATGGTGTCTCCCATACACTGCTCACAGAAAGTAGAGGAGAATCTGCTCCATAACACTCTCCGTCACTTGGATGCATCAGCAGGATGATATAAGATGTTGATGCTATTAAAGCACTTGGGATGAGATAGAAACTTCCTATTAAGTTCCAGTAGCCACTGCTAGTCAACTCACTGCTCACTACTCCCTTCTCCATAGACCTCTATGTAATCTAATTCCTCTGGGAGCTGCAGTTCATCTTCCTCTTGCAACACGTCTTCAGGAAAAGTGATGAGTGGAGAAAGCAATGTAATTTGCTATCTTCCAAGTGGAACAGCAGCTCACGTGCATGACCATCTCTTCAGTCAAACAGAGTGCACTGGACCCCCATTATTGTGACCAGTTGTGGGGCCCTCAGTGGTCAGATATTTATCACCTATCCTGTGCACAGGTGATAAGTTGCGATTTTGGGACAAACCTTTTAAAGAACACCTGTCACCAGGTCTGAAAAGCCCAATGATGTACATTATCTGATTGTTGCCGTCATCCTGAGTACTTTGGCTTTTTGGTGGTCAGCTCTTTGAAAGATATAAGCCCTTTTAGTGTTGATACAAACTAGGGTCTACTAGCCAAGTGGGCGGTAACGCTGTGGTTTCTCAGGCAATGGGGTCTCTGTGTGCTGCAGTGTTACCCCCTATTTGGCTAGTATGTCCAAGTTTGCATCAACACTGATAGGGCTTATATCTTTGGAATAGCTGAATAGATTTGGATAAACAAGATCCCAGAATACTCAGGGTGACCGTTCCTGCCATTGGGCTTCTCAGACCTGGTGACAGGTCCTGTATAAGACTGCATGCCCATGATGGAGTGCACTGTCCGCTGTGGGTCCAAGTGAGTGACATCTGAGTGTATTCCATGGTGTACTTACCTTTATGGGGGCTTCTCATGCTTTCCGCTCCAATGACACAGCAGGATCGGACTTGCTTTATGTTTATGGAAACGGAAGGACCATTGGGCGCCCCCTCGGTCATGTACATTAGGCCTGTAGAATGCTGCCCCGCCGATCATGTGATTAATGGGGTTGTGGCACTCGGATAAGTGTTGTGACCTCTTCACTGCTTTGTACAGCACCATATTATGTACTGGCTCTGCTCGGTATTCAGTGTCCTTCTCGATGTAATTTTTTTTTTTTTTTTTTTTTTGTTATTCCTACATCTAAGATTTTTGTCTGATTTACGGCATTTGTTGCTTGCAGGTAAATATCGGGTCACCCAGCCAGAGTCGATGTAATTACACTGGAGTTGTCGCACAATTTATGTCCCCCTATATCATGTGGATATTGCCTACATAAAAATTAAGTCCGTCTGAGAAGCAAGATAAAGGCAGAATAATGGGGGGAGCATTAATGTTCTGATAAACGCTGCCATTTTAATTAACTACATGGAGGGGGCGGCCGCCTGTACCCATGGAGCAGATGTGATACTACTGCCCGATCCGTGACGGATACAGCTGGGTATTGTTATAATACCGTATACAATGACGGTCATCTGAGCGCTGAACATATCGCAATCTGCATCATATCACGTACATTGTATGTAGAACCTGATTCTCGTCATCGCCATCCTTTTGGTACATACATAATGCTACGGGTGAGTTCTGGTTGCCAGCCACATGCAGTAAAGTTAGGACTGGCAAGGGCAGATATATGTATGCCTGCCTTCACATCCTCTGCATCGGTGGAGGGTCTGCCCCCTACTGGGCCGAGCTTCAGAACTGAAACTGGTGTAAATGATCATAAATCTATAGGGGCTGTTCCCGCCGCTTGTTCCAGTGGAAGTTCCCGCCACACGTGACTGCTGAGGCCAATCAGTGGCGTAAGGAAAGGACCTGGGTTCATAAGCCGGTTTCTGGTGACACTAACCTATCTATCTGCAGGGCTGGGGTGATATGCTGGTTCTGGTGACACTAACCTATCTATCTGCAGGGCTGGGGTGATATGCTGGTTCTGGTGACACTAACCTATCTATCTGCAGGGCTGGGGTGATATGCTGGTTCTGGTGACACTAACCTATCTATCTGCAGGGCTGGGGTGATATGCTGGTTCTGGTGACACTAACCTATCTATCGGCAGGCAAGGGGTGATATGCTGGTTCTGGTGACACTAACCTATCTATCTGCAGGGCTGGGGTGATATGCTGGTTCTGGTGACAACCTATCTATCCGCAGGGCTGGGGTGATATGCTGGGTCTGGTGACACTAACCTATCTATCCACAGGACTGGGGTGATATGCTGGTTCTGGTGACGATAACCTATCTATCCGCAGGGCTGGGGTGATATGCTGGTTCTGGTGACACTAACCTATCTATCCGCAGGGCTGGGGTGATATGCTGGGTCTGGTGACACTAACCTATCTATCCGCAGGGCTGGGGTGATATGCCGGTTCTGGTGACACTAACCTATCTATCCGCAGGGCTGGGGTGATATGCTGGGTCTGGTGACAATAACCTATCTATCTGCAGGGCTGGGGTGATATGCTGGTTCTGGTGACACTAACCTATCTATCTGCAGGGCTGGGGTGATATGCTGGGTCTGGTGACAATAACCTATCTATCTGCAGGGCTGGGGTGATATGCTGGTTCTGGTGACGATAACCTATCTATCTGCAGGGCTGGGGTGATATGCTGGTTCTGGTGACGATAACCTATCTATCCGCAGGGCTGGGGTGATATGCTGGTTCTGGTGACACTAACCTATCTATCCGCAGGGCTGGGGTGATATGCTGGTTCTGGTGACACTAACCTATCTATCTGCAGGGCTGGGGTGATATGCTGGTTCTGGTGACACTAACCTATCTATCTGCAGGGCTGGGGTGATATGCTGGTTCTGGTGACACTTACCTATCTATCTGCAGGGCTGGGGTGATATACTGGTTCTGGTGACACTAACCTATCTATCTGCAGGGCTGGGGTGATATGCTGGTTCTGGTGACACTAACCTATCTATCCGCAGGGCTGGGGTGATATGCTGGTCTGGTGACACTAACCTATCTATCCGCAGGGCTGGGGTGATATGCTGGTTCTGGTGACAGTAACCTATCTATCTGCAGGGCTGGGGTGATATGCTGGGTCTGGTGATACTAACCTATCTACCTGCAGGACTGGGGTGATATGCTGGTTCTGGTGACACTAACCTATCTATCTGCAGGGCTGGGGTGATATGCTGGTTCTGGTGACACTAACCTATCTATCTGCAGGGCTGGGGTGATATGCTGGTTCTGGTGACACTAACCTATCTATCTGCAGGGCTGGGGTGATATGCTGGTTCTGGTGACACTAACCTATCTATCTGCAGGGCTGGGGTGATATGCTGGTTCTGGTGACACTAACCTATCTATCTGCAGGGCTGGGGTGATATGCTGGATCTGGTGACAGTAACCTATCTATCTGCAGGGCTGGGGTGATATGCTGGTTCTGGTAACAGTAACCTAACAACTCCCTTTAAGGGGGTTCTTTACTGTAACAGCATAGAGTAACACACAGAGTTAACAAGGGGCCGAAGGTCTTTCTTGAGGGTATTAACACTATGTTATCTGGTAGTGGATTACTGATAGTGTATTGTTGATCTACGCATATACCAAATTTGGTCTGGGAAGAATTTTTTCCCTAAGATGAGGAAAATTGGCTTCTGGCTCAAGAAGATTTTACCTTCCTCTGGATCATCACTGTAGTAGAATATGTTGAGCTGGGTGGTTGGATAGATTTGCTTTCATCCTTACTATGTTACTATGTCTAGAACAAAGGGTGTGGCTAAACGGAATTCTAAAATGTTTCAAATGTATTAAAGATGTCTTATATTTTGTCATGTCAAATATTAACATAAGTGAACCCACAGTATAGGGAAGAAGTTGCAGAATGGTGGGGGCCTGACTGCTTAGGACCCCCATGATCACAAGAATTGGGGTATTTTGCTCCCCGTTCTGAATGCAGTGGTAGACAGACAGGAGCGCCCCCGTATCATTCAATTCAATGAGCCCCCTGAAGGTGAAGTACAGCAGTGTATCCTGTGGCCCTCCTGAACCAAATGGGTTTTGTACCTGACCGTCCACTGCTACATTCAGGGCTGGGAGTAAAGCCCCCTGTTCTCGTGATCTATGGAGGTCCCAGCAGTCACCCCCACCGATTTCCAACATATCCCCTAGTCTATGGATAAATTGATGAAATAGGAAAACCCCTTTAAAAACTGGTTCATTTTCAAAATATTTTTTACAGGAAGTGAGAAAGACCCGAAGGGCGAAATCTTCACCTGGAAACGTGTTTTCCTTTTCTCTCTCGACACGTCTTTTATTAACCCGGTGACACATGACTGTCTATATCGTCAGATGATTATAGGGACGTGTCACAGTTCAGTTTCACGAGGCTGCGCTGAAGCCTGCGCACATTACACAGATTTTATAATTAATGCCATGTTTAAGATGTTACAAGTATGACAGCTTTTATTACATTCATTGCATTCTAGCTCTGAGGACTCAGGAGAAGAAAAAATACCCCATAAGACCGAGTGGTTGACGTCGACAATTGTCTAAAAGGTTTCTCATTGTCTGGGAGCCGTAATAACACCATAGAAGAGGCGACTGCGGGTGATTGAATCGCCAGAATATTTACAAGCCGCCAGTCTTTAACCTCGGGCAAAGGCCTACGTTAATGAACACATTTAGATACAGAACACTTGTTAAAATCACATCGAGGAAGTCGCTTTATTGCCGCTACGGGAAAAAAAATTGACCAGGTTAGGTAGAAAAAAATAATGTTATTTCCCCCCGGTTTGATATATGAACGTCGGTGTAATTACCTTAATGCTATTATTGTTATCATATCAGAAAATTATACAAGTCCTGCCTAAGACACTTATTTCAGGGGAAGATCCCAAAGGACAGACAATAAGGCTGCGCGGATGGAGCGATGCTCTGACCCAATCCACATTGTTTAAGCCGCTCTACAAGCGCCAAAGATGTTCCCGATCACGGGGAAATGATAGAGAATTGGTCCATGACAAGTAGACGGCTATGGCTTCATTACATAAGAGAAGACGTATCGAATTAGTATTAAAGTAAAGTTGTATTATATAATATAATATAATACATCTAATGTTTTATATTATAATTGCATTAGGAGCAGTTTTCTAATAATATTCCTATTAATACTGTAAGATATTTCCATCTCCATTGGAGACTCCGCAGAAACCACCGAAAATTGGCACGAAGGACTTTTCTCTCTGCTGGTTTCAGTATAAAAACGGCAGACAACTATCAGACCCCATTATAGTCTATGGGTAACTGATGTTTTAGCTGATGGGATCTCCGTCGTTCCTTAGGCTACTTGCACATGACCGTATGCTAGTTGTTTTTTTCACTGATCCATTCATTTTTATGACCGCATACACACCGGGGTATTATCACAGTGAACCTGGGGCAAAACTCAAGACAGGTCCTATACTAGGGGGTCGGGGCTCACTAAGAGCAGTGAATGGGGCCGGGGAGGCAGGGCTGGTACACGGATGTCATCCATGTGCTGTTCAATCATGGCCCAGCTACATGCACACCTGGAAGGTAAAAACACACAAAAAGTCACTCCCTAGTACATTACAGCAGGACCAGCAGAGATACATGGATCGGGGACGGGGTGAGAAAGTCGTTCCCATGATAAGATGTAAGTACAGCCTGATGAAGGACGTTCCGGCTTTTGAAACGCGTTGCATTTTGTTTTATTAAATAAATCCACTTTATTTTCTATCTCGTTGCCCTTTTGTTTATCCAGGAGAATATAAGACGTAATGTTTAAAGTGGGAAGAGAATCGCTCAAAGTATTATTTTACTATATTCCCCAACCTTTTATATAGGGAAAGCCAATAAATGTAGACATCTGGATCACAAGTTGGCCAAATGGCTCCTGTATCACACGCCCGACCTGAGACTAGAACCTCTAAGTATATACAAACCCAGGGGAGGGATTGACGTCTTTAATAATAGGTCCGCATTGTGCAAGTTGTTTTTGGTGAGGGAGGAGGGGCAGCGTGCACTGTGTGACATTAATTTATTCAAGCCGTGCACCCATTTGCCTTTCCTTAGGATAGTCCATTAATATCACACCTGCGGGTGGTCCGGCAGCCAGGACCTCTGTAGATCAGCTATTCCAAGACAGCATGGTTATCGGTAATGTTAACATGCTGTGCGCTCACCAGCCGTATGACGTGCACCGCTGCAGTACCTAAACCCACCACTATACATGGTATGGTGACTGAGCAGCACAGCTCCGGGCTTGTTAACATTACTAGTGGCCGAGCGGTCCTGGATCAGCCTGGCTGTCGGACCCCGCAGATGTCTATCCTTAGGCCTAACCATTAATATTAGAAAGGTGGTTAACCCCTTCAGGTTTTGGTTCATATGGCAAAAAATGAAGATGTCCACCTCAGAGTCCTCTTCATTTTCCGACCTCCCGGCTCCCCATGGGTAGCGTTATCTCATGGGCTTTATTGGTCGTCTATAGTTGATGATGATGATGGTGTGTACACAATTACGGGCAAATAAGAAAACTTGGTACGAGACTTTATATAGATTCTATTGGTGCATACTTGGCAAGAATCTGGGAACTATCCAGGTATTTTTTGCTGCCCCACCCGATAAGTAAGGAATTCGTAATACCTGGCAATGGCGACAACTCTGAAAATACCTGCAGGACGAGAACTTGTATCAATGGAGGAAGCAAAAGGAGGATTTATCTTTGGAATATTTCGCTTTCATTCTACATTACTAGAGAAGTGAAGAAAAGTTGATGTATTTGGAAAGGAAATAGTGGAGTTAGGGAAGTGCTCGGGGTCAGGAGGGTCTAGGAGATCATTAAAGGGAACCTGACATGGTAATACAGTCTGATCTGCGGGCGGCATGTTATAGAGCAGGAGGAGCGGAGCAGAATGAAGGAGAAAGAGAACCTGTCACTTACTAAAGAGAACCTGTCAGGTTGATTTGGGACACTAAACCACCCGCAGCTCCTTATAGACCGGGGGTTTAGTGTCCCGAATCGCCCTGTTATAAATCCTACTGTGCCCGCAATTGAAAAAAAAATAAACCTTTATACTTAGGTAGAGATGAGACTCATTGGACTCCTCTCTGGTGCTCCCATCGCCTGCGCAGTCCAGGTGAGGACATACACCCCGGCATCACTGCGCATGTGTTGGACGTCTGGCGCATGCGCACTGAAGCTATTTTTATTGCGGACAAGGATGGTTTTATTACAGGGTGATTTGCGACACTAAACAGATTCCCTTTAATCTAAATCTCTAATTAGTCTAAGCTTCAGAGTCCAGTGGGCGGTGCTAGTGATTGACAACTAACCCCATAGGACCGCCCACTCAACCTAAACCCAGAATGGAAAACATGGGGCATAGGCAAACCAAGATGGTCAGACTTATATATTCACACAACTTGTCCTGTCTGTGATATAAACAAGGTGATTGCTGCAAAGAAAACCCCTTTGGAATGTGTCAGCCTATTATTGACTTAGCAGCCAGAGTGAAAATTGCAGGATATAGTACTTAAAAAAAATAGATAGATAGATATTGTAACATTTAAAATGAAAAAAATATATATATTAAAAATATTAAAAATATATTTCACATCAATTAAAAAAAAAAAAAATAGATCTTTTTCTACTTCCAGGAAATGCTCTGAGAAGTCAATGGAGAACAACTGTGAAATAAACACTAAATATAGATCCACAATATATTGGGCATGTTGCCGCTAATCCAGATTTATTCCAATTTATATTCATATAACATTGAGAGTCTTCAGTATTTCCAATGCACAAAATGAAATGTACAAACTGCAACTGCCAAGTGTGAACTTGGCTACAGCGTGAAAATGGACATAAATCACAGATAATACAATTTCCCAAATTTCACATTGCAGATTATTTATTCATTTGTATCTAGTTTTTGTTGATTTATTATATTTGTGACCAATCACTGGCAGTAATAATTGTCTTATCTTTTCACAGGACAGAATCATTTCCAAGTCCTGAGCATGTAGTACCACATTATGGACAGCAGGTGTCAGTGTTGCTGTCAGTTCTTACATTGTATTCAAGAGATCAATCTAATTGCAAACCATTGTAACAGTGCCACCTACAGGCAGTGACATGAACTGCCTAGAACAAATTGATGTGATTTTGAGCAAAACATCAGTCTAGAAATCCCAGGACTGTTTACTCTGCAAATCCAACATAAATCTGTATCTGTCAACTTAAAACATTTCCTTTGTCTCATGAAATGAAAATCCTTACAATCAAAATGGGAATGAAATAAAAAGAAACGTAAAACAAATAATCCAGCGAGAGAAAACAGACAAAGAATAAAATAACCGAGATGTCATTTACAATGTGCAGCAAAGACAAACATCTGCCAGATTCAAGAAAGCCAAAGAGACGGGAATAGATGGAGACAGAGACATAGGGAAAGATCTGTGCGCCCTCAGCGGTGTCACAACCCAACGATGCAAAGAAATGTGACAACTATAAGGTGTACGGACATCTACTGAGAGCCTATATATACCCCGATCTGCGCCGATTGTGCTATGTACAATGTGCATTAACTCCTTGCTTGCTGTAAAGCAAATATCAATATTAAAGGGGTTCTCTGTATATATAAAATAAGAGGCCTATTAACTAATGTCAGTGAGATAAGTGTAAATGGCGCATCCACAAGACATCCTATATAATCTGAGACAATCATGTGACCATGTTATTATGGCAGTGGCAGATTAAGCAGATCATAAGATTTGGGCGGTTCCAAAACTGTTCCCTGTTCCCCGAGCTCTGCCCTGTCACACCATGTCTATACTCAACACCACCGGCTGTGACCATAATACCCCTAAATAAACTAATACCCCCATAAAATAATAGGTACCCCAGACTAGACACCCTTGTCAGAGAATTGTGCCCCTACATACCCCTAAATAAACTAATAGAGACCCCAAACCAGACACCTTTGTCAGAGATTTGCTCCTACATACCCCTATATACTGTAAATACCCCAAATCCCTCAAAACTAATAGAGACCCCAGACCAGACACCCTTGTCAAAGGATTGTACCCCTACATACCCCTAAATAAATACCCCTAAACCCCAAACTAATAGAGACCCCAAACCAGACACCCAAAACCCAAACAAGACGCCTTTGTCAGAGATTTGCTCCTACATGCCCCTATATACTGTAAATACCCCAAATCCTTCAAAACTGATAGAGACCCCAGACCAGATATCTAAAACCCCGACCAGATACCCTTGTCAAAGGGTTGTGGTGCTTAATACCCCTAAATAAATACCCCAACCCCCTAAACTAATAGAGACCCCAAACCAGATGCTGAAAACACAAACAAGATGCCTTTGTCAGAGATTTGTTCCTACATACCCCTATATATATACCCCAAACCCCTTAAACTAATAGAGACCCCAGACCAGATACCCAAAACCCAGACCAGACACCCTTGTCAAAGGGTCGTGGTGCTTAATACTCCTAAATATATATCCAAAACCCCATAAAATAATAGAGACCCCAAACCAGACGCCCTTGTCAAAGGATTGTGCCCCTACATACCCCTAGATAAATACCCAAAATCCCTTAGACTAATATAGGCCCCCGACCAGACACCTCTGTTACAGGGCTGTGCTGTTACCTACCCCTAAATAAATATTCCTGATCCTTTAAACTAATACAGACCCCAGACCAGGCACCTATGCTACAAAATGCCCCTAAATACCCCCAAATACCACACACCCCTTGAATTAATAGATCAGACCGGACACCCTTGTCGAAGAGCCGTGCTCCTACATACCCCTTAATGAATTCTCCAATCCCCTTAAACTAATAAAACCCCAGCGCAGACACCCTTGTGGAAGGCTTCTGCTGCTACATACCCTATATAAATATTCCAGACTCAGACGTCAGGCACGTATAGACCCAGCGTGCTCTCCTCCCTTATGGAGCCTTTGCTGCTCCGTGTGGTGACTTCAGGTCCTGCAGACATTTTGTCATGTGACCAGGTCTGTGCGGGTCCTCCACCCTCGTGTCCATAGATCGCTGCACATCACAGACCTGTCACAGCATCCGCCATAACCCACAACAAATCTCATCTGTGCGTCAAATCTAAACCGTCCATATTATAATCTACAGCTACGTGTAAGTCCAGGCCCGGCCTAGACGGAGATTATATTGTATAGATTAAGGTCAGACAGTCCTGCAAGCAAATTGTTATAAAATGTTACCTGGAGAACCCCAATATTCACAACGGACTAGGGGTGCAGCTATAGGCGATACATAGTGGTCTAGGTGTCCAGGCCCTGGTGGTCTGAGGGGCCCCTATGTCATATGTATTATACATTACACCGGATGGGTGGTCTGAGGGGCCCCACCTATTATACTGAAGAGACCCCAGTGTATAATAATTTCACTCCTGGTTCGGGGGTAACAAACGCCCAAAGTTTCGGACACAAAATTTTTTGGAAAATTCAGGTTTCGATCCAAACCGGTTCACTCATCTCTTCTGGAGCCTCTTCATAAATTTCTCGTTCTCATGGGGGGCCTTTATTAAGACTGGCATACGATACGCCAGTCTTAATAAATCAGCCCCAAGTATCCTGCATCCTATAAAAGAGACATCAAGGCTTGTTAAAAGTTCCTTAAAATAAAATAGAGAAAATAATTTTTTGCTTCCCCTCCTGTGTTTTTGTGTTTTTGTGGCGAGTTCATTCATGGAAACAATGTGCCCTCTAGTGGTGAACCCGAGCATTGCCCTTGTCATTGATTGACAGGCCGGTTCTGTAACACACTTGTCCGGCTATCAAATCCTCCTCATTACATCATGAATTTTGATAAGCCTATTAGCCAGCAAGGCAGCCAGGAGGAGAAAGATCCTGTGACTTGATGACTAAACAATGAGGAGTAATATATTTTAATTTAGACGCCATAAACCTATTGAGTGCTTAATTAACTTTAACCGTCTTTAGGGGATCGGAGCCAATTTGAGAGGGTCAAAAGGAGTTGTTTCAATATCAAACAATTTTACATAGTCAATCCATTCATTCAGCCTACAGCGACTGATTAACACACAAAATTAACATGTTAGTAAAAATTCATAACCGAATCTCGGGGGAAATTAAGATCCGCGTGCTCGCCGTGTGATTAGCACATGTATTGTTTCTCCGAAACAATATAACTTAATGGCTTCTTACAATCGCAGAAAGAGATTCTCAGTTCTGGCTTGCACTGATTATTTAACATGCCGTTTGGTAATAGAGAGGAATTTCAAAGAAAATCCCTTCCTAATGGTCCCCTGGATACCTAACCTGGGTACGCCGCATTTACAACCGCCATAAAAGAGTCCTCCGCTTCAGTCTGGGATAATACCGCCTTGTGTTATTTGTTCTACACAGAGAGGAGAATCATCAGAGCTCAGCCCGCGGCTTGGCAGCAGCAAAATGCCAAAGGATACGGGGCCGGCGGTGCGATCGCGCTATAGGGGAGCCTTGTGCCATTGTCTGTCCTGAGGGCTGTAGGAATAGAAGACGTCTTCATGAGAGTCTTAGGTATTGAGGTCTACTGTATAGTGACAGCCTAGTGGTAATGGAAGACATAGCAGTCTCCTGAACGAGTGCATACTATGCATTAAACTATATATATATATATGGGAGTTGTGGCATAAAGATTCAGGCGACATGCACATGAGAGCGGTGGTTTTTATTGTCTATGAAAACTGATACACATTTTGCAAAAAAACATGTCCGCATTGCATCTCATAGATTGTAAGCTCTTGCAGGCAGGGCCCTCTATCCCACTGTGCCAATTGGTCACTGTTAGTATTATATTTGTTTTGTATATTTTGTGTACTGTATGTAAACCCTCAAATGTAAAGTACCATGGGATTAATATAATAATGTAAAGCACCATGGAATTAATATAATAATGTACAGAGCACCATGGAATTAATATAATAATGTACAGCACCATGGAATTAATATAATAATGTACAGAGCACCATGGAATTAATATAATAATGTACAGCACCATGGAATTAATATAATAATGTACAGAGCACCATGGGATTAATATAATAATGTACAGAACACCATGGGATTAATATAATAATGTACAGCACCATGGGATTAATATAATAATGTACAGCACCATGGGATTAATATAATAATGTACAGCACCATGGAATTAATATAATAATGTACAGAGCACCATGGAATTAATATAATAATGTACAGCACCATGGGATTAATATAATAATGTACAGCACCATGGAATTAATATAATAATGTACAGCACCATGGAAATAATATAATAATGTACAGCACCATGGGAATAATATAATAATGTACAGAGCACCATGGAATTAATATAATAATGTACAGCACCATGGGATTAATATAATAATGTACAGCACCATGGAATTAATATAATAATGTACAGAGCACCATGGAATTAATATAATAATGTACAGAGCACCATGGAATTAATATAATAATGTACAGAGCACCATGGGATTAATATAATAATGTACAGAGCACCATGGAATTAATATAATAATGTACAGAGCACCATGGAATTAATATAATAATGTACAGAGCACCATGGGAATAATATAATAATGTACAGCACCATGGAATTAATATAATAATGTACAGAGCACCATGGAATTAATATAATAATGTACAGCACCATGGAATTAATATAATAATGTACAGAGCACCATGGGAATAATATAATAATATGCAGCACCATGGGATTAATATAATAATGTACAGCACCATGGGATTAATATAATAATGTACAGCACCATGGGATTAATATAATAATGTACAGCACCATGGGATTAATATAATAATGTACAGAGCACATGGGATTAATATAATAATGTACAGCACCATGGGATTAATATAATAATGTACAGCACCATGGGATTAATATAATAATGTACAGCACCATGGAATTAATATAATAATGTACAGCACCATGGAAATAATATAATAATGTACAGCACCATGGGAATAATATAATAATGTACAGAGCACCATGGAATTAATATAATAATGTACAGCACCATGGGATTAATATAATAATGTACAGCACCATGGAATTAATATAATAATGTACAGAGCACCATGGAATTAATATAATAATGTACAGAGCACCATGGAATTAATATAATAATGTACAGAGCACCATGGGATTAATATAATAATGTACAGAGCACCATGGAATTAATATAATAATGTACAGAGCACCATGGAATTAATATAATAATGTACAGAGCACCATGGGAATAATATAATAATGTACAGCACCATGGAATTAATATAATAATGTACAGAGCACCATGGAATTAATATAATAATGTACAGCACCATGGAATTAATATAATAATGTACAGAGCACCATGGGAATAATATAATAATATGCAGCACCATGGGATTAATATAATAATGTACAGCACCATGGGATTAATATAATAATGTACAGCACCATGGGATTAATATAATAATGTACAGAGCACCATGGGATTAATATAATAATGTACAGAGCACATGGGATTAATATAATAATGTACAGCACCATGGGATTAATATAATAATGTACAGCACCATGGGATTAATATAATAATGTACAGCGCCATGGGAATAATATAATAATGTACAGCACCATGGGATTAATATAATATTGTACAGAGCACCATGGGAATAATATAATAATGTACAGAGCACCATGGGATTAATATAATAATGTACAGCACCATGGGATTAATATAATAATGTACAGATCACCATGAAATTAATGGTGCTATATAAATAAACAATAATAATAATAATAATTAATAATAATAATAAACATGTTATCCGCCACAAGACTTGTATGATTCCTACACTTGTATGGACGAGTCTGTGTCGGAGAGAAAGCTCCATATTTTGCGGGTGGTTTCTTTGGCCTGCATACTGATCAGTAAGAGCTACGGACGTGTGTATGGGGCCATAGAAATGAATGGGTCCGTATCCTGTCCACCATTCCAGACAACTACGGTCGTGTGCAGGTCACCTTAAAGGGTCTATCGCTAGAACCGTCCATATTGGTGTATAAGCAGAGTTATATCGTCAGGGTTCACGTCAATAAAATGCTTTCTTGCTGCTTCCCAATCGGCGCCTCCATTGCTGAGATTTTGGATTTTTTTTATATGCTAATGAGCTGTTTGGTGCAACAAGGGCATCACCATTGCTCCCATCACACCAAAGTGCTATGCTTTCCAGTGCCCCGTCCCTCCATCCCTTCCTTCCTGCTATGACTGTCATACACTAATATCAGTGAGGTAACTCTGTGGTGTGATGAGAGCAATGGTGACGCCCTTGTTGCACCAAAGTCTCCTTGTTTCAGGAGCTCTAAAGTAATTGGACAAATTAACATAAATAAAATTTTCATTTCCAATACTTTGTAGAGAATTCTTTTCAGGCAATGAAGTCTGGACTCCATGGACATCACCACCAGTTGGGTTTTTTCCTTTGTGATGCTTTGCCAGGCCTTTACTGTCTTCAGTTGCTTGTTTGTGGGTCTTTATGTCTTAAGTTTTGTCTTAAGCAAGTGAGCGGCATCTTGGATTAGGTTGAGATCTGGTGATTGACTCGGCCATTACAGAATATTCCACTTGTTGGCCTAAAAATATTCCTGGGTTTCTTTCACAGTGTGTTTCGGGGTCATTGTCCATCTGTCCTGTGAACGGCCTGTACACTTCAGAATTCACCCGGCTACTTCTGTCTTCTCTCACATCATCCATGAATTCTAGTGACCCAGACCCATTGCAAGCCATGCACGCCCCTGCCATCACACAACCTCCATGAATCATGAGCCATTCCAAACCTTCTCCAAACTTTCTTCTTCCCATCATTCTGGTACAGGTTGATCGTAGTTTCATCTGTCCACAGAATGCGGTTCCAGAACTGGCTGGCTTCTTTAGATGTTTTTTGGCAAAGTCTAACCTGCCCTATTTTTGAGGCTGATGAATGGTTTGCACCTTATGGTGAACCCTCTATATTTGCTCTCATAAAGTCTTCTCATTATGGTAGCCTTAGATACTGATACATCGACTTCCTGGTTCTTCATTTGGGTGGATGTTGTGAAGAGCTTTTCTTTACCATGGAAAGGATTCTGTGATCATCCATCACTGTTGTCTTCTGTGGCCTTTTTGAGGTCCTGAGTTCACCAGTGCGCACTTTTTACCAGAATGTACCAAACTGTTGATTTGGCCACTGTTAACTTTTCCGCCATCTCTCTGATGGATTTCTCCCTTTTTTTTTCAGCCTAATGATTATGTTTCACTTCAATTGAGAGATCCTTTGACCACATGTTTTGGGTTCACAGCAACAACTTCCAAATCCAAATGCTGCACCTGGAATCACCTCCAGAGACATTTTACCTGCTTAATTGATGATTAATGAGGGAATATCCCGCAAAATAGCTTTTGAGATAATCGTCCAATTACTTTTGGTCCCTTGTAAAAGAGGCAGCGACATGTTACAGAGCTGTAATTCCTAAAACGTTCTCCAATTAGGATGTGAATACCCTCAGATTAAAGCTGAGAGTCTGCACTTTAAGCCTATATGGATTATATAACTGTATATTGACTATGTTTTGGTAAAAAGCTGAAATGCCAAAACTTGTGTCACTGTCCAAATATTTCTGGACCTAACTGTATATGTTGGACCTTTACTTCAGCAGGACCTTTGGGTCACATAGCTCTTCTGTGCTTCTGTGCAGGTCCTAAAAACAGTAAGAGTGTTGTTCTCTGCTGTTTATCTGTGCGATTGTGGTGATCCTTTGATTCAATGGCTGTGCCCAACAAACATGGTGTTGAAGAAGTTTGGCCCCAGATGAGTACAACCTCTACCACCTTAAAGGGGTTGTCCAGGATAACTGTTTTTTTTTGCAATTAGGCATGAGAAGGTTAAAAAAACAACAACCCATACTCAACTGTCTCCAGTGCTCCGTTGTCTCCCAGCGCTGTCTGGTCCTGCTGCTCCGGGGTCTTGCTTTGGCGCAAGTCCCAGCTTCATATGACCATTGAGGCCTCCGCAGCCTAAGAAAAGGACATGGGACGTTACAATTGACATAGTTCCTTTACTTAGGCCACTGAGGCTGCTGATTGGTCTCAGCGGTCATGTGTGGCAAGGACTTCTGCCAAAGCAAGACCCAGTAGCAGCAGGACCAAACCCCGGGGGCAGACACCGGAGTACCAGGGACAGGTGAGTATGGGTTGTTTGTTTTTTTTCACCTTCCAGGGCCTCCAGGAAAAAAGAAACAGTTTTCCTGGACAACCCCTTTAAGCATCTTGGACTTTTGCCCAGTTGCTGATAGAGTATCTGGATTGCTACGATGGGGTGAGGGAAAAGAGACTGTTGAGAAAAGTCAAGCCTGCCACTGGATGCAACAGACTGGGGGTGTTCGATACCTATGCACACAGGGAAATCCAGCCAGGAAAATGCCATAGAGCTGCGAGAAGTTCCGGTCTCCTTACTGGGTTTTTGCTGAGAAATCAGCCCAATGCATGGACTAGATTTTCCGGACCAGATTCACCCATGTGCATGGGGTCTATAAGTAAAGGGAGATCCATCACCTGTGAGTTATGGCTGTTAAGCCTGCAACATATAAATTATGTTGGGGCTTAGTGTAATTGTAACAAAATCAGCAGCCACATAGACCATGGGTACTTGTAGACTGGACATGTTCATTGACTTCTATAGGAGAGCATTGTGGGCATGCTCTGTGACTTGTGCATAAGTAATTTTGCAGAGAGGAGGAGAGCTGGGACCATCGCTTACTGTAAATGGTGGATCCTCTGTTATCCTTCAATAAACTGTAATCATAATGACATGACTGCCAAGAAGTGATCTCTACAGAACAGGGAGTGCCAGATTATTATGAAGCTCATTGGCCAGAGGAAAAGCTGACAGATTTCAGGATTTTTTTTTTAATATTGAAGGAAAACAAGAAAAACACAACCAAATTAAAAAAACATAACTTTTTTAATCAATTAATTGACTTAAACAACAGGTCATTTGTTGACGATACATTCCCTTTAAATGCTGGCCCTACCCACTTAGTGATTTTAGGAACAGGTTTGGTCTATTTTATTCCTCTACTTTCAACAGGCAGCCAACTTAATCCTTCATCCCTACAAAAAAGGCCATAGGTAGGGGTCCAGCTATAGGGGTTCCAGTGGTAGCAATGCCAACCAGGCCTCGATATTTTTCTAGCCCATAGACCACTGCCATATAATGTACAATGCTGTGATCTGGTGTAATAGAGGTATCCATTATATTAAGGGTTAAGTGGGTTTTCAGAGATTTTATGTTGATGGCCATTCCTTACCCAAGTCATCAATGTATGATCTTTGGGGGTATCAGTGAAGGGGTCGCAGTCCTGCATTTCAATGTTACCTAACTAGGTATCAGTTTCCCCAGACCCTTGTGCCAGAGGGAGAACAAAGGCCTCCTTGCCATATAAGATGACTTCAGAATTATTATGGTTGGGGTCCTGCTATAGATTTTGAATTTGGCCCAGAAGCTTCCAGAAGCCCTAAGGAATACTCTGAAATTTAGCGAAAACTTCAAATGACCCCTCTGGCCAAAGGACCAACTAGAGCGGTATCTGCAGAGTATCGATATTATCAATGAGTTTGCATTGGTTTCCACCTGTTCTTCAGTTGTCTCTATTTGGCGCTAGACTGTGTGTGCGTTTCATGTGGTCTCCAATGACGACAGGCAACACAAAATTCAAAAAAAATTCATCAAAAACAAACGCAACATTTTTTTAAAACATTTTTATGCCTAATTCCACCATAACCCCTAATCTAGCCCCCGATATTAGTCACTTCCAGTTTTATAGCCTTCATATCTTTCTGGCGTATAAAGAGATATAATTACACAGAATATTCAGCAAAGGGGAAAAAAAAATTCTTCATTTCCCTCTCTCTCTCTTTTAATTATTTGGTGTGTGTATTCTTGATGGGAATTTGGCACAGAAGCTGCGGAGATGTCTGGCAGCCCAAGCTATAAATTAACAGTGAGCCGAGCGTTGTTGTTGCTGTGCGTTTTTTTTTTTTTTTTTCGTCTTTTTTCGGAGGATGATGGAATAAATTGTTGCGCCATGATATTCTTCTGTGTACTTTTCTTTGAACTGCAAATGTTGTTTGGAGCTGCTGTTAAAACAAAGCCGAACAGCGAGCGCCTTCTATTATAATCTTTTCATGCAGAACAAGCAAAGGTTTCTGGCAAGTTCATTCCATTTCTAGGATGTTAATAAACACAAGTACCATAATTGTCACTTAATGGGTCACAAAACAAAAACAAAACTGTCTTGGTGTTATCTGCTCTCTGTAGAGTACACACATTTACTTTTCATACTTAGGAAATGTAATTATGTCCCCGTCGGTTTAAGTGACAGAAGAGCGCGGCCACTAATTCTATCATCGTGGTTAAATGCTCTACCTGCAAGGGGGCAAACCGGCCTTGACAATTTTTGTGACGACCCATTATCTGAACTTTGATACAATTATGTAGGAGTTATACTGAAACAGAGTAGCCCCTGAGCGATAATATCCATAAAAGAAATAAGTAGATTGTTGCAAAAAGGAATGTTTGGAAAAATTGAAACAATTGTTGCAAAAAAGTTTGGAAAAATTGAAGCAGAGATATAATTGTGTCATCTTTCTTTCCATGACAGAGCAATTGATTTTTAGAGACAGAGGAGAAGTTAGCTACTTCCTCTGTTGTAGAGGTCATCAACATTCTGGCCTGTTCGAGACATAAAGTTTTGGTTACTGGTATCAGATTAAGAGGCAGTGGACACTCTCGTAGTAAGTGACTTCTAAAGAGAGCAGTAAGGGATGACCTAAAATATGACCTTATAAGATATGGTTGATATTGGTCAGAGGTTCTTTTGTCTTGAACTCTAGGCTTCTAAGGCTAGGTACACACATCTGAATCACACACCTTAAAATCAACGCCACATTCTGGCCAGAATTTGACATCTGTTTCCAATTGTTTTCAATGGGAGGCAGTGACGGACGCTCGCCCCTCCGGAGTTTGCACCTAATTTATTACGAGGTGAACGCCATGTCATGTGCCTACATAGAATTCTAGGCCAGCTCTTTGCTGTTGTAGATTTCTGGTGTCATTTACACCAAAAAACTTGTAATTAGGCTAAATGTGATGTCCCGCCTCTGACACTTTTGAGGAAAGTGGCCTGCAGAATGTAAAACTTAAAAAGTGGTAATTTTTGCATAAAAATTTTGACTTGCAAATGTAAATTGCAACTTTTTTCATGGCTTGTGCACCAATTTTCTGCTGTGCAAGCTTTGATGAATCAGGCCCATAATGATAGATCTAGAGAAGGGCCTGAAGGGGAGCTGCGTGACACAGGGGTTCATGAAGCCCCGGAGACAGAACTCATGCTCAGCCCTTTTTTGCGGTGTATCAGCTCTGTTCACATTGGCTTTATGGTTTCAATCACAAACTTATTGTGATCCCTCATGATCCATTGTAATCCATATTTTGCCAATTGGAATCACGGGTCTAGAGTTTTCCTCTTATAGGGATCATAAGGCTGACCATGAATCTTAGGTAGACCTCCAGACCATCCTCTTTCCCATACATATATACTGTACAACCACCTTGACCAACCATGCAAGAGTTCTGAATTCTGAATTCTGGTTTATCTCTCATGAGAATATAAGGATTGGACATATCGAAATCCAACAGTCAGATGGTCCGCCCACTTGGCTAGTAGACCCTAATTTGTATCAACACTACAAGGGCTTATATCTTTGGAATAGCTGAACGGATTTGGATGAACAAACCACCAAAATGCTCAGGGTGACGGCGCTGATCAGATGATGGATGTCATTGGGCATTACAAACCTGGTGACAGGTACTCTTTAAAGTTCCAGTACATTTCTGATGCTAATTGCTAGAAATGTATCCAATTTTAGCAAGAAATATCTTTGCACATGGATTAATTTCAGGTCGTCATCTATAAATTGAGTGATGTCATGATCGGTAGTGCCCTGAATGACCGTAGAGATTCTAACAATCCACAAAGGGATTTTTCTATGCCAGGCTATTCGGAATAAGATACTGCCCATTCTTCGGAGCATATCGCCATAAAAACCACCATGCAAATGGAGATGAATGGGACACAAGCCACTGAGGTAATTAAAAATGTATTTTCCATCTCCTAGTAATTGAATTGTGTACAAGCAGCAAGTTAATGAGGTCATCTCCCCTCCAGCAGTGACAGGGAAGCCGGCATAATTATCTTTCAGTTTTTTCTTATGTAGCAATTAATTTTAACCATTCGTCTCCAGATCATTCCCTCTTCCGTGACTTCACTCAGTCAAAGATGGAGCTAAGCTGAATTGACAGGCGATAGATACAGGGTAAGGATGTCGGTGTCCAGGAGGGGATGGTAATCAAGGGGCTACAGCTGTTGAGGGCCGACTGCTTCCAGGTGTATGTCACCAGAGGGTTGGTATCCTGCCACGTGGATGATGGCACGTCTGGTGCCAGGTGGGCAGCGGGGAAACTGACGACGGAACGGAAGGAGTGATGAATGGTCAATTCCTCGAAACAATTGTGTATCGGTGTCTATCCAGTCAGCAGAATAAACACAGATTGTACCAATTGTAACCAGTTAGGTGATAAAATGATCTCTGATTGGTCACTCAAAGACTACATTTATTGAGATATTTACTTGTCATTGGCTATATACAATGCTTTGAAAAAAAAAATTAACTTTCCTCCCCAAAAGTCAACAGATTTGTATGGATTAGAGACATGGCCATACACTTAAAGGGAATGTGTCATCAGAAAATGATTGTTTAAATCATGATTTTATGTTAAACATATTTTTTAAGAATTTTTGATGATATTTTTAAATTTCCACTATATATATATATATATATATATATTTTTTTTTTTTTTTCTTTTTTTAAACTAACATTTGTGCTAAACTTTCCACTAAGCCTAAAATAGTCTGTCACTACAGTGGGAGTAGATATGTTGAGACATCGCCTATTGTGACTGGTGTATACTGTGTCTACATATACATGAGAGTGTGCTGACAAGTGAGTTGGCTGTTGTAAAGAATTTTCCTACAGGAAATGGGAAATGTCAGCACATTACTTGACATAGTGGCCAGAGTTAGAACTGCAAGATTTTTAGGATTTCCTTTAAATATAGAAAATAACATGGATTTAAAAAAAAAAAAGTCACCAAAAGTTCTTAAATAATACACACGTGGACAAAATTGTTGGTCCCCTCGTTTAATGAAAGAAAAACCCACAATGGTCACAGAAATAACTTGAATCTAACAAAAGTAATAATATATAAAAATTCTATGAAAATGAACAAATGAAAGTCAGACATTGCTTTCCAACCAGGCAGAATTTTTTAAAAAAGAAAACTCATAAAACAGGCCTGGACAGAAATGAGGGTTCCCTTAACTTAATATTTAGTTGCACAACCTTTTGAGGCAATCCCTGCAATCAAACGATTCCTGTAACTGTCAATGAGACTTCTGCACCTCTCAGCAGGGATTTTGGCCACTTCTCATGAGCAAACTGCTCCAGTTGTCTCGGGTGTGAAGGGTGCCTTTTCCAGACGGCATGTTTCAGCTCCTTCCAAAGATGCTCAATAGGATTTAGGTCAGGGCTCATAGAAGGCCACTTCAGAATAGTCCAATGTTTCCCTCTTAGCCATTCTTGGGTGTTTTTAGCTGTGTTTTGGGTCATTATCCTGTTGCAAGACCCATGACCTGCGACTGAGACCAAGCTTTCTGACACTGGGCAGCACATTTCTCTCTAGAATCCCTTGATAGTCTTGAGATTTCATTGTACCCTGCACAGATTCAAGACACCCTGTGCCAGATGCAGCAAAGCAGCCCCAGAACATAACAGAGCCTCCTCCATGTTTCACAGTAGGGACAGTGTTCTTTTCAAGATAGGCTTAATTTTTCCGTCTGTGAACATAGAGCTGATGTGCCTTGCCAAAAATTTTGATTTTTGTCTCATCTGTCCATAGGACATTCTCCCAGAAGCTTTGTGGCTTGTCAACATGTAGTTTTATATATTATTACTTTTGTCAGATTCAAGTTAATTCTGTGACCGTTGTGGGTTTTTCTTTCATTAAACGAAGGGGACCAACAATTTTGTCCACGTGTGTATGTTTAAGATAAAGTTTGATTAAAAAAATAAGTTATTTCCTGGTGCACATGTCCTTTAAGTTCCTCACAACCCCCCCAAACACCCACATACTGGGCTTGATCTCTAGTGGTGACATCTTCCAAGGGAACAAAGAAACAAGCATGCTGAAGTCCAACTGAGCAATCCTTATCTCTCTAATCTCTGCCAACAGGGGAGAATCAAGAGGCCCCCATAAACAGCACATAAGATGGTCGGCCAGTCCTGCCAAAATGAGTAGGTTTGGTTGACCTTGCTATGTACAGCCAGCTGAAGAGTGACATCAATATTGCATGCAATTCAGCGGTTAGACTGTTCAAGTATAGTTTTTGGTTGTGAGGGCAGGATATGTTGCATACGATGCATGTTTTGGTGTCCCAATTATTTGATAAAGTATTACTGAGTCTCATGAGTTTTATGCCTCATCCAGAGAGGCTCTGACTGACCCCAAGGAGAACCATCTAGAAACCTCATCTCCAAGCTTGT
Source organism: Leptodactylus fallax (assembly GCA_947044405.1). Taxonomy (NCBI): domain Eukaryota; kingdom Metazoa; phylum Chordata; class Amphibia; order Anura; family Leptodactylidae; genus Leptodactylus; species Leptodactylus fallax. Next base: position 6,584,582 of record CAMRHE010000068.1, on the reverse strand, counting down.
GACTCCATTCTGTGGAAGATTTTTGTTTGACTCATCACCATAAGTTTTTGCTCCATTCTTAATTGTCTCCGGAGCCTTCAATCCTGCATTACCATCAAGGGCATTTCAACCACCATCAAGTGGGAGACTTACTACAGTGAAACTACTTCCACCACTATCTACCCTAAAGCATTGTTACACTCACCTCTGTGAACTACTGGAGGTCTAGTGGAGCTGACTACAGCCACAGCGAGCCCAACCATGACCGACTAGTATTCTTATTGTAAATCTGCATGGTCTTAAACTGTCCCACTGTTTGGGAGTGATTTTCGACCAATATTCCTGATGGATTTACTCCAGTTTACTCATTTTGGATGATGATTGTTGAGAGTTTTCCTGATTCTTCTTGGATTGAGTTCTGGACTTTTTGTTCTTTATAGGGATTGTCATTAAGAAACTCACTCACGGTCAGTCCGCTGCCGCTTCTTTGGCCTCCACTGGTCTTATTGACTTGTCCTTCAATAATGATCTTCGTTTGACTGCCGCGCCAATGAGTTTTATCAGCAATGATAAAATATATATTTCTGTTAATATTACTTTATTTAGTTATTCTTTTCTTTCTGGAAATTCATGGGACTCTTCAACTGGGTCATGTGATCTCATTCTGACCTGCTGAGAGTTACATTCCTTTATACAACCTCCAAAAGTCACATCAAAACTACTACATGGATTGTTCCACCTAGGCTCTCCATAGAGGAAGCTCAAACTCCTATTATAGTTACTGCTGATGATAAGACAGGCTCTTGACACACAGTTATAATGAAGGAGGTGACAGCTCAGTCTGCAAAAATTAATTCTTATGGTCTCTTATTTGGGAGAATATAGAGAGAAGGATAATTACAAAGACCCCAGCAAGCACAGATGGTACTGTCTCTAGCTGCATTTGTGATCCTGGGCTGAGGTGTCATAGGATTGATAACAGAGCATAGAGAAACTAAAAATCAAGGTGAAAAATCCATAATATTCGTAATTGTTTTAATGCTTCTCACCTTACTCCATAACCTATTCTTTGGTTTCCTTAATTCTATGTTTTTACAGACAAATCATTCATTCAGTTAATCTGGTTTCCCTACAGTGGAAAAAGATGACACAGCTAGGAAGGAAGGAAATTAGGGTATCAAAAAAGAAACCTAAGGAACGGGTGGCGTAGAGACTCAATGCAACAAACACCGGGCTGTAGACCCACTATGTCACCAAAGCAGTTTGGCTCTGGACCATTTCTAAGGGTGATGGATTTCACCCTTTAACCCCTGAACTTCGCTGCAGGAGGGCAACCAGGTCACTATCTCTTGGTGTGGTCCTGTTGTTGGTGACAGCTGACCAGACAGGTCAAGGATTATGGTGCAGGGGTCAGGATCTTGACTGAGATCAGGGCTGGCAGTGTAAATGCGAGGTCAGAGGACAGGCAGGAAGTCAGGTCCGGCAGCACAGGTGCAAAGGTCAGGAATAGGCTAGTTTCAGCAACAGGTAGTCAGAATATAGTAGCACTTGTTCCAGAAATGTTATTTAGAAGCAAATGAGTCTAAGGGGTGTAGCTATTTCTGAATGAGTCTAAAGGCTTTTGGGCAATCCCCCTGATTATTGCACAGAAGTGATGGCAGCCATTTTGAATACGGCCAATTTTACATCTCCGGGTTTTCAGTTTTTCCATGTACTTTATAGGCACAGAAAAATGGGGAAGGATCTGATACAAGATGGGCACAAATGGATTTAATATGGCAACATTGTGCCAGACAAAATGACTTCATCGGTGATTATTGACGGTCTCTATGACCTAAGAGCCGAGCAGATCCTCCGACCCAAACATGGACGCCTAAGAGACGTAGGTGACATTCAGAAGGATCACAACTATGATATAACATTCTAATAGGCAAAAGATCTCATGTTGATCTATGTGAACTATAGAATTCATCGAGAACACATGACGCAGTCTATGGTATACTAGTATGTATCGGTCTTGTTATCCCCAAGTTTGCCTTTAGTACCCCATTTTTCTCCTATAATTTAAACAGGATTATATTAGCCATATCGTGTTCATGCATTGTGTTGAATATATTATTTGACCATTAAAATACAGAAGACTAAAAATACTCTCTCGGAGGCTTAATTTTTTTTGCATTGTGTTCCTGCCCCTCCCCCGACACTTCCATCATTTAGAAATGAATTGCTCCTACCTATTGGCTAATGTCAAAAATCTACTCCTTGCCAGTATGACCGCTGACTGCAACACACGGGCTCCTGTTTTTATGTCGAAAAGCTGTCAGACAAATGTACTGACCTCAATCACAATGAAGCAACTCCCCCAGCCAGAACTCAATCAGTTTTCAGTGCTACATTTTAATTTTCTGTGTTCTCTCGCAGCTCTTTTAATTACAATTGTTAGCTTTCTCATGCATAATTATAACCATGCAACAAGAACAGGTAAAATACCATCTGTATTAGTGTCTGATAACATGATGAACAGTTCACCGTTCTACGTGCCGAGCATCAGAAAACTCTATTAATAATTAACAACATTTAATAATTTAGAAAAGTCCAATTATAATGTAATTATAGGAGGCTCATCTGATTTTTATTAATTTGCATATACTCTTTAGGGAGAGGCTCTATCTTTTATGACCATAAATATTCTCAGAGTCGCCCTGTTAGTTAACACCAAACATGCCAATAGTCACTAATATATAGGTACAGGGAGCAGGAGCGTACCAATAAGGAGAGCAGAGGGTGTGGTCACACCTGAGTGGTTGTAAGCACAGTACAATGACATCACTGTGTGTATTATCGCTGTACTGTGACATCACTGTGTGTATTATCGCTGTACTGTGACATCACTGTGTGTATTATCCCTGTACTGTGACATCACTGTGTGTATTATCCCTGTACTGTGACATCACTGTGTGTATTATCCCTGTACTGTGACATCACTGTGTGTATTATCCTGTGCTGTGACATCACTGTGTGTATTATCCTGTACTGTGACATCACTGTGTGTATTATCCCTGTACTGTGATATCACTGTGTGTATTATCCTGTACTGTGACATCACTGTGTGTATTATCTCTGTACTGTGACATCACTGTGTGTATTATCCTGTACTGTGACATCACTGTGTGTATTATCCCTGTACTGTGACATCACTGTGTGTATTATCCTGTACTGTGACATCACTGTGTGTATTATCTCTGTACTGTGACATCACTATGTGTATTATCCTGTACTGTGACATCACTGTGTGTATTATCTCTGTACTGTGACATCACTGTGTGTATTATCTCTGTACTGTGACATCACTGTGTGTATTATCTCTGTACTGTGACATCACTGTGTGTATTATCCCTGTACTGTGACATCACTGTGTGTATTATCTCTGTACTGTGACATCACTGTGTGTATTATCCTGTACTGTGACATCACTGTGTGTATTATCTCTGTACTGTGACATCACTATGTGTATTATCCTGTACTGTGACATCACTGTGTGTATTATCTCTGTACTGTGACATCACTGTGTGTATTATCTCTGTACTGTGACATCACTGTGTGTATTATCTCTGTACTGTGACATCACTGTGTGTATTATCCTGTACTGTGACATCACTGTGTGTATTATCTCTGTACTGTGACATCACTGTGTGTATTATCCTGTACTGTGACATCACTGTGTGTATTATCCTGTACTGTGACATCACTGTGTGTATTATCTCTGTACTGTAACATCACTGTGTGTATTATCCTGTACTGTGACATCACTGTGTTTATTATCCTGTACTGTGACATCACTATGTGTATTATCCCTGTACTGTGACATCACTGTGTGTATTATCTCTGTACTGTGACATCACTGTGTGTATTATCTCTGTACTGTGACATCACTGTGTGTATTATCTCTGTACTGTGACATCACTGATTTACTATTGTGATTATAAGCAGACAATGGTGTAAATGTTGCATATCTGAGACACATCCTGATCCAACTTGGTACTAGTTTGAGCTGAAATTTTTCTGCTTGGTTTGTGAGTGTGGCTTTTCAGAAAGGGGACATTACTTAACTACACCAAAATTCTCCCTTAAAGTAATCCATCTAAAATGTGGTATAAACTTATACTAGACAGTCTGTAGATACGCCAGATTTATTAGCCAGTATCAGCCACTGAGATAAATCTGGTGCATTTTCAGACTGTTTCCTAAGTTTACATTATCTTACTATTAGCACATTTGGGCCAATGTATTTATTACCCCTTTGCTGTGACATCACTTTGTGGGTATTTATCAAGGCTGGTATTTCCTGCACCACTCTTAATCCATTCCCCCACATGTGCCAGACTTCTGAAGAGGCTCCATTGTTGATATCATTTAATGTCTTGAGAACTTTTCTATGATCATTGTTGCGATAATGTAACAGGACACAAGATACAATATCAAAGCTCAAGCTTTACATAATACATGAACGTTACAAATTTCTGGAAGAACTGCAGACACTTCTTATTAATCCTTTACAGCCCCTTTAAAAAGCGAATCTGAATTTCTCCTTCTTTTATGAACTCGAATACTGAAGACGGTCTGAGGAACATTCCTTGTCCGTAATGCTCTTTGACTTATTGTCAGAGCGTAGCCCAGAGAAGTGCGGATGCTGATCCAGCACCAAAGTCACAAAATAATATGAATTTTCGTCAAAGGCAATTTGGGAGCGATGTTTCTCACAAACTCTTTTTGATTAAAGCAGTAAAATTAATTTCAGCAAAGGTCATTTTTTCCCCCTTTAAATTAAGAAGTGCGCAGTAATGGCATTTCATTAAGTATCGCCTTGGGAAGTACTTTGTATCCCTCTCCTCTATATTACAATTTTGCTGTGTAGTCACATATAGGCCATCATAAACAGACTTAATTTGTCTGTCGGAGGTGCAGTTTGGAGTCCGTGTTCCCCATTACCATCCTTTACCCGAATCTTATGAATGTTAAATCCATTGAAAATGCTCACAATATGCTTGTAAAGTGACACAGCAATATATTTGTGTATAGATACATTAGGGAAATTGAGAATTGCATCGTCTCCCTTACATCTGATTGTGCTTCAGATTCCACCTCAGCATGAAGTATGATTCCCGTATCCCCTGCCAGAAATAGGAAATATCAGTCTAAATGAGAAAGAATAGACCCTAATGTCTGGTATGGGGAATTAATGCTATTTTTAACAGGGTGTCACAGGCGATAGAACAGAAGCTTTCAGGCACGCAGGGACCGAAGAGTCTTGGGAAATGGTTGCAGAATTGCACCTTCTTATATGCCATAATATTAACAAAAGAAGAAATATAGAAGCAAAAACTTCTATAATTGTTCCATTCTTAGATTTATAATCTCCCTCTAACAACCAATTTGTGCTCTTATAACTATAACTCTCATCCTCCCTCACTATATTCTTTTTTTTCGTCTTCAGCTCTTCTCCCATGCCGCTCCTATGTTCTTGGGAGAGTTGTCCTGGAGCATTAGACAAGTGTCTTAATATAAGCCAAAATCAGTAACAGGGAATCAGCAAAAAATAATATAAATTCTGATAACACAGAGCCAGAAAACTAATGTAATCACAGGCAGAGAAGGAATGGCAAAGCTAGGATTAAATACCCCGCCTCAGCTCTGCATTTAAGTCAGGCAGCGTTCTGTCTCTCAAAGCTCTGTCTAGCTGAGCAGATCCAGCCAGAATTTGGCAATTAGGCATGGTAACCTCAAAGCGACAACTGTGAGCAGTGTTGCAACGAGGCTAGGTTCACACTTCCAACAGAGAGCCCGTCCGCTAAAACAGCGGTTACCCATGGATACCTGCAGACCCCTTAGGCTATAATGGTGTCTACAGGACATTTCTCTCTGCCAATTTTCGGCAAAATCTGTGGTGGCGTCTCCTACAGATGTAAACCGAGCCTGAAGGGAACAATCAAAGTGGCCATAAACGTTAGATTATCGTCAACTGATCCCACTGATTTTGTTGGACCATCTTATGTCTACGAAGGCCTCCCAACTCTTCCCTAGGGTTGGGTATGTTGGATTTTAACATGCCTGATCCTTTTGTTCTCAGGGAAGATAAGCCATGATCAAAGGTGTCTGCAGCAACTTGGCTCAGGAATGTGTGCAAATGTATCAGAGGGTCTGGCCGAATAACTGTCCACCGAACAAGCATTGGACCGATAGTTATCTTAAGTGTATGGCAGATTTCTGGGCAGGGTTCTCTCTTATTTTGTCTTATTATTTGATACTTAGTCACTTTACCACTTTGTTGCTTTCTTAGTTGTAAATCTCTCCAGAATATGCTGGTACTGTGCAAGTAAAAGGGTATTATTCATTGAAATCCAATGGCTTTTTTGCTTTGATCCATTCACCTAGATTACAACTTAGTATCCTTTTCAAAACATAGTTGGGCAGATTTATTAATACAGCTCTAAATTTAGACAGAAATAAAATACATAAGACGGATGGAAACCGCACCATATTTATCACAGTGGAGCATGCTGCATGATACATTTGGTGCAGCTAGGTATTTTTGACAATTTTCTCTTCCTTACATCACCTCTTGGCTAGCTTAGCTCACATTATGCCAATATATTGTGACAAATAATAAGAAATGCTATTAGTATAATAGGTGGAGATCCAGGGGAGGTACATAGATATAACAAGCAGTCTCTACTCAACTCTCCTGGGCTCTGTCATGTCATTCGGTGCACAAGCATGACGTGAGTACGCCCCCCTGACCCCTGATGTCCAATCACAGGCCTCAGCAGTCCCCCCAGGGTCAATGACATCATTCAGGACTCATTCTGAAGAGACCCCTGAATATAATAATAGAGTTCCAAGGTCGGCCTAAAACAAAATTGTTGGATGAACCTTGTGAATATTCGCGAGACGATTCTCGTGAGGTTCACCCAACACTAGCCTCAATTTTTTGCTCATTTTGCTTACTAAAACTCCCCTAATGGTAACTACCAATTAGAAACAGTGATTCATTTAAGGGGATTGTAATGTTATTATACAGATGTGCTATTTCGCTATTTGTTCCACCTGCATCTGGGTAGAAATCATATGGACAGATTTAGGCTGGGTTCACACCTGCGCCCGGTCTCCACCTGGGGATTCCATTCCCCATTCAGCTTTAAAAACGAGGAGAGAAAAGTCCTGCGAGCATCGCTTTTCTCTCCACATTTTTCGCCCTTTTCGGGCAGAAACCTGGTGGAAACCCGGTGGACTCCATTATAGTAACCAGGTAACTGCTTTTTTAAGCGGATTAGGTTTCCGTTCGGGGGGTCCCGAAGTGGAAACTCTGAAAGGAAACCCGAATGCAGGTGTGAACCTAGCGTTACCAGTGTAAAGGAAAATGAATTTTGTGAACCCTATCAGATTAGTATTGGTACATTAAGGGGGAAAACTGACTTTTAAAAATCAAAGATTTTGGTGCAAGCCTCATTTGCACAAAAATGTTCAACTTTTGGCTGTTTCTTGTCACTTTTAACAAGAGGGTTCTAGCCATGACTGTACAGATGAGAATGCCCCTTTAAGTCTCACACTTCTGTCCTAAAATATTATAATAAAGTTGTAGCAAATTTTGAGACCGACATAATTTTAGTTTTTTTACAAAGTTTGCGGCTTCGGTGTTTTTAGATCTTTTAGTTGGATGTTTGTATGTACTGAAGTACAATTGTTTTTACACATTTATTAACAAATGTATCAAGTTTAGGTAAAGACTCAATATTTACAAAGCTTATCCTTATCTTTCAAGAGTTCTGCAATTCACCCTGGAAATCTGGATATCAATTTCACCAAATCCTGACTGAAGACAACCCATTCAGTGCTTGGGGTCTATCACAAGTTCTGTGTCTTTCGAGGATTGAGATCTGGGCTGGTTCCTGACCATGGACCCAAAATTTCAATGTTTTGTTCCCTAGACACTAAGTTATTACTTTTGCCTTGCACAATGGTGTCCATAATGCTGGAACAAGCATTACTCATTGCCAATTTGCTCCTGGATGGTTGGGAGAAGTTGGTCTTGGAGGAAGTTTAGATACCATCCTTTAATAAAGGCAATGTTTTAGGCAAAATTGTGAGTGAGCCCCCTACATTGGATGAAGAACCACCCCACACATGAAGGGTCACAGACAGGACTCGTGGTGGCCTCACCTTTTCTTCTCCCGACAATGATTCTTCCAGGTAGAAGAGAAGCAAGAATTGGTCGTAAAGTTATTTAGATAGACAGATACATTTACATGATTTCAGACATGTTTGCCCCCTACCACATCATGTATTTGCCATTCCACAGGTGATGAATAGACAGGCACTAAGTTAGGGGTATAACTATAGGGATGCAGCGCTTGCAGTCTTACCTGGGTCTTGTTGTCAAAAGGGATGAAATGTTCCGTATACCACAAAACCAAAATGATATGCTAGTGGTGGAATTTTCTATACATTTTGCATTGAAGCTTCATATACTTAGTTACCTATCTAGTGTACAGTGCTTCCTCCCATCCTGCAAGATCACAGGCATAAAGAAACTGTGCAGACGCCACATTGTGCAGTCAGTCATTTTTATGAGACAAAGCTTTCTGCAATCTGCGAGGTCCATTTAGTGCAGTGTCTGGCCGTGCTGTAAGTAATGGCGCGGCCGGCTGCATTTCCTCTTTATTGCTCTTCATTACACTACCCTTACATAAAGTCTCTGCACTTGGATCATTACTGTCTATTTAATGTGTCTGATATTCAGAGGAATATTAAGTGTTCAGAGAGCGACTACTAGGACTAAGCGGAGACGCAGAATTGTAGCTTCTTAATTGTTGTAGATCTACATCATGCACAGAACTCACCCGGGGTCCGCTTGTTCTTACTACACATTATCCAAGTGATAAATCCAGGCACTTTCTCTGTGATAAATCCTAAAAAGGCGGCCTCCATATGTAACATTGGGGGAAAGTCAGAAGGATGCCAGGTCAAACCTGCTATGGTTGGCCAACATACAGTACTATCCAAAAGTTTTAGGCAGGAGAGGAAAAAATGCTGAAAAATAAAAAAATAGAAGTGTTAATAGTTTATTTTCGTCAATTAACATAAACAAAGTGAATGAAGAAGAGAAATGTAAATCCCCTCAATATATGGTGTGACCTTTGCCCTTTGGAGGAGGAGTCCTGGAAGTGATGATCCGGCCACTACAGATATAGCCCTGATCTCATCATCCTCCAGTCTGTCTGGGATGACATGAAGAGACAGACGGATTGGAGCAAGCAACATCCACAGAAGATCTGTGCTTAGTTCTCCAAGATGGCGGCGGGAACAACCTCCCTGCCCAGTTCTGCCAAATCTGTCTGCAAGTACCGAGAAGAACTGATGTGGTTCAGAAAGCAAAGGGGCCCTCATAAACACCTCTGTTTCAGGGTGTGACTAAAATGTTAAAGGAGCAGGACTTGATATTCTGCATCTCCTTTTGAACACCTGTCTACAGTAGAAGGTTCTTCCAACCTTGGGGTCTGGTATGTAATGGTAGACATGATTTTATCCAAAGTCTTAATATTTTTGTATATTTTTGTAAACACACATTTTGCTAAGCAGCAACCCAAATATTTAGCCACAATTACCAGGTGACCCTGTCATCTAAAAGAACTGGCTTTGCCACCCACCATACGGCAGAATGGGTCGTGACTCCACATAGTATGAATAGTAATATCTTCCATTTTTGTATTGACCCAGTGAGCTGAACTGTTACATTTTTTTAGATTTTATTCTAAAACCTAAGTTTCAAGCTATGAACAGCGGCAAAATTAGGAGACTTAACAATCAATGGTACAATGTAACTTGCTGACTTAAGGTATCTACAACCTATGCAACAAGTTAAGAATGAATTGGGTTGAAACACAACGTATGGTATTTGAGAGCCCCACCCGTGGCAACAATCTAATGGGTCTGGTTATTTTTTGCTAAGATGATGATATGTAACCATTTCTCTACCTATGTCAATGCCAAAAGCTGCTACTGATGGGGTTCATAGCTTCTGGTAATTTCTATAGACATATGTTTATATGGTTCCATCTCTTCACGAACATCAGCACCAGAGCCCATTAATTCTCAGCATCGATAATAGGGGAAGAGGTGTCGTTTTAGATCAACTTCGGCCAATAGCTATTCCACCCGTCCTCCCTATATGAATACATGGTCATGTTGAAAGCCAAAAGCCTCTACACCAACATCCACTATTGGGGAAGAGTTGGAAGCTCCATTACGTATTAGATGGTCTACCCGTCTTGTTGACATTGGTGGACCTAGCTAACATTATTGTAATGTATTTGGCCAGCTTTAGAGCTATATCCAGACTTTCCGAGTGACTTGTTGATACCTCTTTTGGCACATAACACCCTGGACACCATCCCCAACATCTTCCTGTGCAGCTACGCCCTTCAGTATGGGTCCCAGATGCCAGATAACCGTCAATGTCACGTTGGATACACACAATTTAAAAAATAAGACATTTTACCTAGACTAATATATCCAATGCGTAGACAAGACCTCCTTCATGTAGGCCACTACTTCCAGGATCAAGATCTCAAGGCCGATATTAATTTCACAGTATCGATATGACCTGGTATACGTCTCTTACCTGTATCTGCGTCCATCGGGCTCGGAATGGGCTACACTGTGGATAACAAGGGTAAACTTCTCAACAAAAAATCCACGCATAGGCCTAAAGGAAGATTCAATGAAAAAGACAGTATAATACGTCTCTTAAAGATGGTTCTTGAAAAGAGAAAACTAAGGGGGTAAAAAAAGAAGTCGACAATTAAAATGAATCAGTATCATCATTGCGCGCTTATTTACATAAACAAAACACACCCCTAGCGAGTTAATGAATATCATTATGGGAGAACTTTGCCCAAATCATAATATTCATGGACTCATTATCGGTTTGCTGCCGTTTGTTTTAACCGCCAGGAAAAAGACTATTTTGCTTCTGTGTACAAGAGGTTGAATCTGTTTTACAAAAGAGGGTAATTTTTCAAACAGGATGCCAGAATTGCCGATAGAAAACCAAAAAGACTTGGAAAACCGCAATTCAGCAGTAAGTAAAAACTTCCTTCCCCCTTCGCTGCTCTCCCAAATCTACATTTATACATTAAAAATACGTATCAAATATAAAATGACCAAACTATTCCTTAGGGCTCGTGTATATGGCAATGCAATGAGTATGGACCCTATAGTGTAGCAAGCGCAGACCCGTTACAGACCCATTGGCCTTCATGAGTGGAGAATAGATTTGTAACCTCTGTGTTCGTCAGTGCAATGTTGGAGCCAAGTTTGGGTCCAAACCAAGCTATGGGCACCATATTACGAATATGCACCGTACAAGATCCACCATGAGGTCATGTCCATTGGGGGGGGAAAAATTAGTTTGTGCCTTTTATTGGCCCTCGGTTTTCAGTTTCGAGATATTATGTGTTAGGGTTTCTATAAAATATTCTACTTTTTACAGTCAGGGAGAAGGTATGTTGCTTTGAGGATCCATGAACTAAAGAGCATGTATCTGCCACAGGGTTATCTAGATTTGTACAATTGATAGCCAATATTATATTGGTGAGGGTCCAGTCCAGTGAACAAAACTGTAATACCAAGCACAGCCAGTGTAAAAAAAAAATATGGTGTTTTACAAACCAGTGAGCCAAACAACCTCTTCAATAGCCAGTGTCGGACTGGTCCACCAAAGGAACCTCCAGAGAATCCAAGTTCTAACACAATAATGGTCCAGATACAGGAGTTTGAAGGTCTGTTTCCTAAGAGTTGTTGCAGGGTGGGCCCCCAGAATGATGGTGGGCCCAAAGAACCTCACTTTGATACTGCAGACAGCTTATTGGTGATGCGGGTGCGAACCCTCGCCTATCTTATATTGAAGGCCTATCCTAAGCACATGTACTCATATAATCCAAAAACCTGGATAACCCCTTTAATTTTCTGAGGGGGAATAGGAAAAGCTGAACATTACAGAAGGAACAAAACCAGAATCAAAAATAGGAACAAATTTTGCTGAATGACAGCGGCAAACATCATGGTAGTGTTGTCTAAGTCAACCAATGGGCTTCTGAGTATTAGTAGATTTAGTCAAGTTCATGAGTTGTTTTCTGGGATAGTTTGGAAAATAAGAGAAAATATTGGGTTGGGTTGTATTTCCGACATCAAATTGAACCACTAAAGTACCAGATACTCCAGTAATAAGCCCCTAATACAACGAGGACCCGATGGTCCACCAGAAGACAACCCTACAAGGTGGCCACCTATTAGCTCATATTAAGTTATTGAGGAGATCCCTTCCATCCCATTTAGAAATGTGGATGTCTGCCTCTGACCCTCTCTAGTTCCTCTATATACGTTTTACAATGAGGGACCCAAAGTTGAATTCCATAGTAATATGTTCCCCAGTAAATGTGCATATAACAGCATTGGACTTGGGCTCCTTGGGTCATCCGATGACTTTATTCTAAGCCTCACCCACACAGGATATCATTAATAAGATGATAATTTATGTAGCAATCATCCCATTAGAAAAATACACCCTAATGTCAAGAGACTGGCTCGCCACCATATTGGGGTTTTCATCTTCTTCTGGATCAACGCTGTCCAGTTACAGGTTAAACTTGATGGATCTGCGTCTTATTCCGACCTTATTTGTGTCTATAGTATATATTTATAAGATGATGATATTAATCTAACTGCAAACATGTAAAACAAGCAAATGTCAAATAAAAAGTCTTAGAGATTCCAAAGCTGGGCAAATGGACATAAGGCAATAAAACCCAAAACTGGTCATATTGGTATTTATAGAGTATTTACAGGAAGGGGTGAAATCTGTTCCTTCTAATCTATGAAGTTGGCAGCTCTGAATAACACTGAAGAGATGGATAAGAACTTGAAAAGAAAGTCAATAGTTGGATGAAGGGAAACGGTAAGAAGATTATTTCTGCTCTCTGGGCTGTATAATTCTAAAATACCACAGACTTCCAGAATACTGCAGACCGCATGTTAATATCATATACTATGTAACTAAGCGCTGAGCGTGGGGATAGACGGCTGTATACTTGCCAAATCACATAAAAGTCAGTAAAGCTTGTAAAAAATTCCATATTTTTTTATCATTTTATCTGTATCTAAAATAGTGAAAAATACAGGCAAAAATATTGATGAAATACAGACATAGCGTGCACATAAATACCAGGCTATATATACTACAGGTCCACAGCAGATGCTAAAATGGAAGACAAGAGAAGAGGGTAAGACTGTTATGTTTATACACCTAGAATTATATTAGTGGTTCAAAAACTTGGGGTTCAGCTTAATGTGAAAAGTTTGAATAATTTGTAACAAACCCGGCGCGTTACAAATGAGTTTGCTCTCCACTATGTATGAATTGTATTGAACTGTATCTTGAATTGCATTGAACTGTTATATGCTCATGTCTCTTCAACTGGTATAAGTCAGCGTTCTAGAACTTTCTCGAAGTTGTATCGCACACTCACTCCTTAGAGGTGGAACAAAGTTGTGCCTAAGAGTTGCACCACAGGAGACGTTATTTGTTGCTCTACCATGATGAGATTCGATGATGTGAGGTATTGCCTCTGTTACCCAGGGCGAGAATGGCTCCCTACTTAAGGGCCTACTCCCATGCTTGAAGGGTCAGCTTGATACAGAGTTTACAAGGTTGCTTGTAGGAGCGAAGGACAGCTTGGAATATGACCAATCTTGTTGTTCAACAACTTGAGAAAGGGGGCCTCCTACTGGCCAAAGATGCCTTTCGGTTCCAAGAACCCAACACTTACGGACAGCTGTTAGTAACAGGACGGGTTCTCCAGTAGGGGGTAGTACACATCCCATGATAGTGGGACTGTCCTGTTCATCTCTGCAGTCTGTGATGTTACCGACTGGGCCTAACTTGCAACTAAGTTTAACACCTGCCACAAGTGCTACATCCTTTGTACATGCAACATCTACCAGAGTAAAGAAGACTTCAGTGAGAGTAGATTGTCTATGTCCTTCATCGCCGGTGGGTGGCTTCAGGTGACTTGCAGGGTTTGGTGTCTGGACAGCAGCTTAGAAGAAGAAGACAGGCGGGACACTGAGGGATACGGTGTAGACCGCAGCAGAGAACCTATATTTCCGCCATCCCAGTACCATCAACGGGTTGCCGATCCCTTGTTGCAACTTATTTTATGGGGCACATAAGAGTAATATAATGCCCAATTTTCTTATCCCAACATCATTTCTTGGGGTAGAATCAGGAGATTCCCATACACATAAGATGCCTGAATCTTCAGGTTCGGAAACTTTTCTCTTATGTGTCTAAAGGTCTAAAGATGACAACTCCATGATATGGTCTTAATGCAAGTCCATTTTGACTCTTTCACAGTCCATTAATAATCTCATATCATAAAGTCTTGGATAAAATGAGGGCATGTCCGTCTCTTCCGTGCAGATCTCTCTGTAGACCAAGTCCTACAACACCCCTTGTACTCAAGTATCTTAGGTCAGTTTAAGACCTGGATCTGTTGTAGTAAAACTGATCTGATCTTACATCACCATATGCGGGTCTGGGTCTTGCTGCTATAATATGGATCATGTGAAATCGGCCTTAGGAGAGGGAACTTCTATAGAAATAAAATGACTTGTATAGGCCCCATTCATGTCAGAGTATGAAACACGACTAAAATACAACCGTGGCATCAGATGGTATAGGACAATTTTTTTCCTGATGGACTTATATGAACCTAGAGAAATTGGAAGCACCTATAAGTATAGTGGGGACTCCATAGACCTCTATGGGAGCTGTATTATGGAAAAACACTCAGATGATCAACAAGAACAAACTGGTTTCTACTCTATTTTTAACCCTTTAAAGCCGTAAGAGATGTAAGAACCAAGTATTTCTTTTCATGGTCACATTTCAAGAGCTAATACCTTGTCATTTGTCTGCGTTGATCTATGAGCACTTGTTTTTTACTGTACAAATTTTCTTTTTCTTCTTTTTTTTTGGGGGGGGGTGCAAAAAACTCAGCAATTCTACCATTGTTTTTGTGTTTATGAGAGAGGATTATATTTTTGCAGGATGAGTTGTAGTTTTTCTAGGTAGGGTACATATATTTGGAGTTACAGATATT
Source organism: Leptodactylus fallax (assembly GCA_947044405.1). NCBI lineage: Eukaryota > Metazoa > Chordata > Amphibia > Anura > Leptodactylidae > Leptodactylus > Leptodactylus fallax. The sequence continues at coordinate 6,569,385 of CAMRHE010000068.1, read as the reverse complement.
TAAGGGTTTAGACATCTGAAAGTAGAATTATTTTTTTCAAACCAGTACCATTCTTGTTAATGGGTTGTGCTTGGTATCCCAGCTCAGCCTCACTTAAGTAAATGCAATATCAGACACAGCCCATGGACAAGAGTAGTACCCATCCATATCATCCCTTTAAGATCTTACCCACATTATGTCCTAGAGATTCACAGTATACTTTATAGACACAAAACCTAAATGCCTCCTGGGAAAACCTAGTGAGTACATTTATGGGCAGCTACCAATCACAATATAGCTTACTTTTCTAAAAGTACTCTTGAAAAATGAAAGCTACGGCCAACAAAGACAGTTCACTAAATCTACGAAATGTTTTGTTTAACGTTTATTACATATTTGGAGTGAAAAAATTATTATTGTTATGTTTTCCCACTTTTACTAAATAAAATATGATTTAGTGAATTAAGAAACATGCCTGGGGGCAGAATATTTTAACACCCGTAACTTTTGGATGTTTATGTTAATGAAGCTATGTGGGGGCTCTTTTTTTGTGGGGCGAGTTGTAGTTTTTATTGATGCCACTTTCTAGTTTGTACAATTTGTTGATCACTGTTTATTCCTTTTTTGTGTGAGGCATAATGAGCAAAAGAACAACATTTTGTGCATTGCTTTTGTTACATGGCATTCACCGTGTGAAATAAATAATATTTTATTTTGATCGTTTATGCACGTGGCCATACATAACATTTCATTTATATTTGGAATGGGAAGGGGGTTTGAACTTTACATATTTCGTTTTTAGAAATGGTTTATACACTTAAAAAAAAATAAAATTTGTCCTGCCCCAAAAGGAGACTTGATAGCTTGATGCCCTGTAAAATATACTGCAATCCTTCTGCATTGCAGTATATTGTAAATGACTGTAGATGTGTATTAGGTCCTGTTTCTAGCAGAGCTGAATACACTTCCGTACATGACAGCCAGGAGGGTGTTGATAGGCTTCCTGGTCTTCCTAAATTTCCCCCATTGAATTTTCTAATGTGATCTACCAGATTAACTTCTGTTTTATAAATCTCCACGCTCCCTTCTCCTACTTACATCAACTCATGTTATCAGACACTTAAACTACATTAATGCTTGTGCCATGCTCCACCCCCCTCACACCCTGCACGGGACATCTATCTATAGGTAGAGACATCCCTAAAAGCTCATGTAACCTATTGCAAATGTTCAGTATAGGTCACTTTGGATACATAGTGTTATTACATAGAAAGGACTTATGTGACTTCTACGCACGTGGACATAATTGTTGTTCCCCTCCCTCATTTAATGAAAGAAAAACCCACAAAGGTTACAGAAATAACTTGAATCTGACAAAAGTAATAATATATAAAAATTCTATAAAATTAACAAATGAAAGTCAGACATTGCTTTCCAACCAGGCTTCAACAGAATTTTTAAAAAAAGAAAACTCATAAAACAGGCCTGGACAGAAATGAGGGTTCCCTTAACGTAATATTTAGTTGCACAACCTTTTGAGGCAATCCCTGCAATCAAACGATTCCTGTAACTGTCAATGAGACTTCTGCACCTCTCGGCAGGTATTTTGGCCACTCGGGTCTCGGGTGTGAAGGGTGCCTTTTCCAGACGGCATGTTTCAGCTCCTTCCAAAGATGCTCAATAGGATTTAGGTCAGGGCTCATAGAAGGCCACTTCAGAATAGTCCAATGTTTTCCTCTTAGCCATTCTTGGGGGTTTTTAGCTGTGTGTTTTGGGTCATTATCCTGTTGCAAGACCCATGACCTGCGACTGAGACCAAGCTTTCTGACACTGGGCAGCACATTTCTCTCTAGAATCCCTTGATAGTCTTGAGATTTCATTGTACCCTGCACAGATTCAAGACACCCTGTGCCAGATGCAGCAAAGCAGCCCCAGAACATAACAGAGCCTCCTCCATGTGTCACAGTAGGGACAGTGTTCTTTTCAAGATAGGCTTCATTTTTCCGTCTGTGAACATAGAGCTGATGTGCCTTGCCAAAAATTTCGATTTTTGTTTCATCTGTCCATAGGACATTCTCGCAGAAGCTTTGTGGCTTGTCAACATGTAGTTTGGCAAATTCCAGTCTGTCAGATTCAAGTTATTTCTGTGACCATTGTGGGTTTTTCTTTCATTAAACGAGGGTTACCAACAATTTTGTCCACGTGTGTGTGTGTCAGTTGTACAGTATGAATACTCTAGACCCCCCCATGCATTAAAGTCACTGGCCCATTACCAACCTATTCAGTCATAATACAATTAATATAGGGAAATAAACTACATTTGAACATCTAGCTTTTGCATACATGAATAATAATTTTTTTGTTAAATTTTTAGTTTTAATAAATATGTAAAAATTAAATCAACAAAGGCACACACGGGGCCCAATAAAAATTGGTCATTGTAATAAAAAGATACCACTGAGAGGACAAAATCAATCCTTCCAGATACAACATATCCAGCCAATAAGAGCATGTACAAAAATATAAACAAACAATAAAACTGGGAAAAAAATAGAGAAAAATAAATTTAAAGAAAAGGGCCATGCCTCCTCCCTATACACCACTTATAGATCCATTATACTTTAGAATCCTCCCAAATCCTCCAAAGATTCTGGTATATAGCTATGTTATTCATTTTCATTTCATACTACTTTTTTTTCCATCCCTTTAACTTTATAAGCATTTTGTTTCCATAAAAACTTATTTGAGACTTCTTTATCCAATTTTTTGACAATTTTTATCCAATAAGAGACTATGTTGTTCCTAGCCTTGTATAAAAATTTGGTTAAAATTATTTTAAGATCATTATTAATTTTAATATTTACAATTTTTTCCAATAGACATACAATAGGATTCAAGGATTTTCACATGAAAACTTTTCCTAGAATTGCCAGTACTTTGTCCTAGACCCATTGGATCACACGACCACATCATATGGAGGAAACTGGGGCTAATTTCATCACATTTGGGGAAATACTTTTTTGTTGATCAATTTTAAACAATTTATCCATTAAATAATATAACCTATAAAACTGGTTCTGGACTTCCCGTTGGCTATATACATTTGGGTGGTTCATTGTTAACCCTTCAAGGATGTATCCGAAATCGTGCACGTGCAGAACCGACTGTTACTACCAGATCAGCTCTGCAGTTAAGGTTAGGAGGCTGCATTGCTCCTGTAACTGGGGATAAATGTATCAGCCCCAGTGACAGGGAAAATCAGCCAAAAAAATAAGGACTATTATCACCTTATTGGGGAAGGGGGGGCACAATGTAAAAAAATAAATAAAAATGCAAATAAAAAAAAAATAAAAATGCCAATGCCATGCCCACATCACAGGTTCCAGCCCTGCCCCCCTATGTCAGCTGCATAAAATTACCATAATGGAGAGGGAAAACTATTTTAAAAAGTTTTTAAGTAGCACTTTGTGCTATTAAAAAAAAAAAAAAGTGAAACATGTCAAAAACAGACACATTTTCCTAGGTATTTTTTGTTTATATTTTCCAGATATTAAAAAAAAAAGAAGAAAAAAAAATGAAAATAACATAAAAATAAAGCCCTATATGTCACTAAAAAAATGCTAAAATTATTTGAATAACCCAAACAAAAACAAACAAAAAAATGTAGTCCTCAATACCGAATGTACAAAAAAACCCTGAAACAACGTTTCTTGAGATTTTCTGATGGATAATTTTATATAATCTTGATATCAAACCCCGAGCTTTACCGTATTTAAGCAGAATATTAACTATTTCTAAGGATTCTGTCTGCCAATTTATAAACTATTTCTCGGATTCAATGGCATATTTTAACTGGCAATAAAAAAAGCCAGCCCTGAGGACTTAACGAGAATTCCTCATTAATTAGATTAATATTTTTTAAAGTTTGACCTTGAAAGAGCTGATTTTTTTTTTTTTGTACAAACTGATTTTTAACCAAAAAATGTTTACATTAATTTTTTTTTATGGTCACTGTCATTTCAACAAACGTTGCAGAAATGAATAATACAAGCGATTATCAGAAATTTTGTAATATATCATATCAGAGGGAAATGCTTCTTTCTGCTCTTCAGGTTCTTCCTCTGCTAAACTGAGTTTCACTGTGAAAATCCCTGCTATATCTTTCCTCAGATGGACTGAGGGTCACATGACTCATTACTCATGTCCATAGAAGTCTATGAAGAGAGGACAGGGAGAAGAGACCAGGAAGTGCAGGAGATAAGAATAGAGAGACACTGACTAGGAGCTTTCTATCACAACCAGGGCCTTTTACTTACATTAGCACATGTTAGTCCTTCTCTACATATGTCCTGCATGTTCCTGAGACTGTTTCTGAGTGTGAGAGAGACAGTTATAGAATAGATTCTCCTCTTCTTACTGTATGCAGAGTATGGTAATTAGTCTCCACCCACCAGCTCAGAGAGGAACGCAAACTGTAGATATATCATGCAGAGGGGGAAAATGCTGAAAAAAGAACATAAGTCATATAATGTCCAGAAATAATGTTTATCTTCATGCACACACATAATAGTTTATCCTAAAAAGTCAAAGGAAATGACAGGTACGCTTTAAAGTTTAAAGGGGTAGTACTGCCAATACAATGTATCACCAATGTACAGGATAGGTAACAAGTAACAAGTGTACGATTACTGAGGGTCCCACTACTTACCAGGATTGGGGCCACGTATTCCCTGTTTGGATGAAGTGGCTTTTGCATATGCACAATTCTGTCTTTATTAGTCCTATAGGCTTTGAATAAAGCAGTTGCATGACTGCCGGATACCAACAGGGGGCATAGGACGCCCATTCTTATTCTCATGATAATGTGATAGGTTATAAGCTGTATAAGGGTCTGGGTGCCCTTTCAGGTCATTATCTTAATGCCCAGGTGGTTAGTGTGTCCCTGCTGCAAGGGTTATACACAACATTTTCCAGAGGGGGGTGCAGGAGCAATATTGCAGGGATAAGTGCGATCATTGTAAGAGACATATCACAGGGGATATCATGAGGGCATATCACAGAGGGGGGTGTATTAAAGGGGTGTATCAATAGGGGGTGTATTGTGGGAGCAGTTCCCCACACACTATAGTGTCCTCTAAGCGCCCCATATAGTAGAAGGTCCCACACACTATAGTATAGTGTCCCCGCAGATCCCTTACGATATACTCACCCCAGGTCCAAAACAATACAGTGTCCCCCACATCTCACACAATATTGTGCCCACAAGTCCTCTACAATATAGTCCCCTCAGGTCCCATACAGTTTAGCAGTACGTATTCTCATCATTTGCTTCTTCCATGATCCTGGCGCCTATATCAGTGCAGGCAACGCATACAATTTGTGAAGAGTCTAGGAGCGATAAATACTGGGAATCGTACTCACTGCTCACTTCGGGCCCTATTGGCAACCAGTTTCCATCACGATTGTATCCTTCTTTCCATTCTTCTTGTCCATCGGAGGACCAGAAGAGCAGAAAAATGGACCCAATGGATCTGTTGACGGACATCAATGGAGCCCAATGGACCCCACTGACTATAATGGAAACCGTTGGGTGTCTACTTTTTTTTTTTTCATCAGAAACCTTCTAATGAAAAAGTCGGACTTGCAGAAGTTTTTTGTCAAGTGATTTCCGCCAGACTCTGTGGCTTAGTTTCCAAACAGAGACTCTGACGCAGATGTGAACCCAACCCAATGAAAAATACCATAAAAAGACTTCTAGTGGCCATTGACTGAACGCTCCAGGTAATGTATTTCACTCCGCAATGTATTCAGACTGCCTGGTAGAGATACTCGAGACTTCCTAGACGGTGATCGCTCTCCCATCACTTCCTGAGTTCGGCAGGTCCAAAAACGTCCAAACAATGAGATGGATCGTCAGCCTGACAGCTGCTTCACGCTCTTCATCATCATCTGAAACAATGAGCGCGCATTAGAGAGTACTTTCCCTTTACAAAGGTGATAATTAGATAACAAGCGCAGATTAAAGTAATTACAATCAGACAGCTGGCACCGCAGAACTCTCATGTTGTAATACTGTTGATACTTCAGCATCTGTTTCTAATAACGGCACCGGCTCGCAGATTTTACATTCATTACGGCGCGTCCTTTAATATAAACATATTTAATTACAATTGATGAGTGATAAACTGCTCAAAAATGATTTAACCGCCCCACCCCAAAAAAAAAAAACATTCGCAAAAACCGCTCTATGTTGTCAACCAATGAGGATAAACTTACAGAAAACATTGTCAGCAGATTTCAAAACTGTTTCCATTGCGTGGAAATTTCCTAATTCAATAATTTAGACCCATTTACTAAGTATTATTCTAAGTTTACGAGTTGGTCATCAATAACCATAACTGCTCCGCATCCTCATCAGTTAGGATAAGTTCACGTAGAGTAATTTGGAACTGATTTTGACATGGATTTCATCCCAAAATCAGGTGTAAATTCTGCCTGATATCTGCCTCCTATTATTTGCGTTGGCGGATGTGTCTTTTTGTGGTTTGCGGCTTCGAGCGCATGGTTCAGACGCGGAGACTGCGGGGACAATCATTATATATGAGACTAATCCATGTGCAAACCCACAGGGCTGGTTTTGGAGAGGAATTTGTGGTTCAGACGCGGAGACTACGGGGACAATCATTATATATGAGACTAATCCATGTGCAAACCCACAGGGCTGGTTTTGGAGAGGAATTTGAGGTGGGAGACTAAAAATTCTTCTCTGTGAATTTACCCATTAATGGGATGTCTGGGTTGTATACTTAGGATAAGCAATAAATATCTGATCGGTGGTTGGCCACTTCTGATGCCCCTACTATACACATTTAGATAGCAGATAGCTCCGGTCCCTGTATTGTGGCTGGTCACTGGTACTGCATTGATGTCAATGGGATCTGAGCTGCAGTACTAGCACCTGGCCACTAGGCAGGACACAGGGACAACTGTTTCCAGCCCTATATTGTGTATAGTATGGGAATCAGAAGCAGCCCCATACAGTGGCCACCTGTCAGCCCTCCACCAATCAAATATTTATGACCAATCCTAAGAATAGTCCATAAAATCCTACAACATGGACAACCCCATTAATATACTTCACAAAAGATTCTGGAACTAGAGATGAGAACTCTCCAAAATCTTCCCTTTCCTATTATCAGAGTGACATCTACTTATCTTGGTCAGACAGTACACATTATAAATTTTCCCCATAGACTTTTATGGTTTCCAGGCAGTCATGGGGTACAGCCGCTTCCCCAGAGACCAAGCAGTTACAAAGGAGCTGCATACAGAGCGTTGTGTATGGATACAGTTTGTAGTGTTAGTATCCTGACTTATCTAGGCCTCCAGTAGTACAGACGAGCTGTCATTAAGAATAATCCCCTCTGCTGAATCTGACCCAGTCTACACGGCAAAGCTAACCAGTGAGTTACAGAAAACATAAAGTGGAAAGTGTAATAAAATGTTATATTTCTGGATTTTGTTTCTATTTAAAACAATTAATATATGTTTGTAAAAAAAATCTGGTTGAAATTATTTGTACTTTCCCTTAATACAGTTTTTACAGAATATAACGGTTTTGTGTTATATTTGGAATACGCCATGTTTAATGGATCATAAATTATTAATGCACATTCATCTGCAAGTTACATCTTAGTTATATTATTCATGGATCAGACTTTGACTCATAGTAAGTTGAAATTTTTTTGGTGTAAATATGAGGGGTGAACATCCAAATCTGGAGCCTAACTGGTTACAAAGCCCTCCTGGCCCAACAAGACACCAGTATTATAAATGGAATAAGGTAGGCAGGAGCCCTGTTGCAAATTTTGCATTAAGGGCAAGGAGCGAACATTGTCTGTCTTCTTCTCGGTACTTGCAGACAGTTTTTGGCAGAACTGGGCAGGGAGGTTGTTCCCGCCGCCATCTTGGAGAACTAAGCACAGATCTTCTGTGGATGTTGCTTGCTCCAATCCGTCTGTCTCTTCATGTCATCCCAGACAGACTGGATGATGATGATGAGATCAGGGCTATATCTGTGGGGGCCGGATCATCACTTCCAAGACTCCGCCTCCAAAGGGCAAAGGTCACACCAAATATTGATGGGATTTACATTTCTGTTTTCTTTAATCACTTCATTTTGTTAATTGACAAAAATAAACTATTAACCCTTCTAATTTTGCAGCATTTTTCCATACCTACCTATTCAGAGTGTTTTATATATATATATATATATATATATATATATATATATATATATATAAAAAATGTCATAAAAAACACTTTATCATAAGTCATTGCAAAAAATGTTCGCATTCTCTTTACTGAAGTCTCGACTTAAAGTGCTATTTTTTAGAGGTGTTATTTTAGGTAAATTAAAAGACTGTCAAGTTTATATGTAAAGTTGTTACTTGCTGAAGCAGGAACATGAAGAAAGAGAATTTCAGAAACATTTCACACGAATTTACTTTCGTACAGGAGACTCTTAGCACAGAGCTGGTGAGGCAGTGTCTGAATGACTTGAGGCAGGGGGTCAATTTTTTAAATAGTCACTAACTTTTTACCAAACTTTGCTTAAATTAACAGATGGATATAAGAAAATGTTTACTATATTGTATCAAAAAATAATGATTCTTTTGCCATTCGTCAAGTTCTTTTCCTTCTCCCACCTCTAACTAAAACTGACATCTACTCTCAAGTCTCTGCTGGATTTGTTTTGGTGTCCCAAGACGGACTGCAGCTCACTTAGGTTCTAAATCATATGTGCCCAAAAAAGTCCATTGTGAGAGGGAAAGGAGAGGAGCCAAGTAAGAGAGAAGCAAAGACGTGGGGCACAGACATGCTATTACAGTTAACTCCTTTCTGCACTATGACGTTGAAGGCCCAAGGCCACTCTATACCAACTAAGCATCATTCTGAGATAGGCTTGCCTCCCAGTTCTCTGACTCCCCCAGGGACAGGGCAGCCGGATCCCCAAATCTTGACTGTAGTGATGGCACACCCATGTGATGCTCTGTATTCACACAGACACATTGTAACACCAGGGTTCACTGACGTGGATGATCGGCACATCCCATCAGCAGAGTGATCAACATCAGCAGAGTGATCAACATCAGCAATCCATACAACAGGATCAGAAACTTCTCTCCACATGCGAACAATGATTACTCATAGATAGGGGTGTGTTTTCAAAAAATATAATGCTCTGCATTGTCACAAAAATACCCTAGGTCTCATTTATACCTAAACAGTATATGGCCCATTATTGCCTCCACACAGTATAATGCCCTCTTGTTTCCCTCATAGTATAAAGCCCCCCAGTGTCCCCACAAAGGAGTTTTACCATAAAAAGCATGTCCTTTGGGTCTGTGCTGTACCTGGCTTGGAGTGGCAGATCCGATGATGTCATCACACTGTACCTGTCTGCGTCAAGCCACAGACAACAGGGAATGTTTGGGTGAAGAGTAAAACAAGGAGTTGATGGCTCCAGTCTATCTTCAACCTGAGAAATGCCCAAACCCTTGTGCAGAACATCAATGGGACAGGTAGCTTTGTGTGAAACACCTTAAGACACAGACCTCAGCACCGAGCTGGGTCTACATCACATATAGGAGCATGCTCAAAAAGTGGACCTATGGGGACCTGATACTATATATTAGGGTGCCAAAGGGCACGTTATGGCAGTAAGTAGTTAGAAAGTAGGTGAAGAGTGTGAGGCACACAGGTACTTTGGTAGTGTGATACCATTAAGAACAGTGCCTCTGTAAAGACATGTAACCTGAAAGCCCATCCCTCTCTGACAGACTGTCAGTAACCGCCATGCCAGGTGCCTCTTGTAGATTCTCTGTTACCACCAAGCCTGTGCCTTAAACCTTGTTGTGGGTCTGAAGGAGACTCTGTCCAGATTGTAAACTATGAGAATAATAACAATATGAACAGGCAGGTTACATATAACTTCAGTGACCCGGAAATTCTAGACGTCCTTGTCCTTAAAGATGGTGGCATTACATAGCCCATGGCCGGCAACCTATGACTCCGATATGATAGCTTATATGTTAAGAAGTCTTTTCTGTACCGCCAGTTTGTGGGACTAAAAGAAATCAATAGTGATCTAACATTGTATATTAAACAGGCCAATGATCTGAATGATCTCCTGGGGGCTATAAGGTTACCCCTGTAATGTAATTCAGGAGGCTCATAAATGGTAAAAGGTCCAAAAAAACTGAGCAGTGAAAAGCAATTTTATAGTCCCATGGAGCACTGTATACAGGGAATCATCAGAAACAAGTGGTATATACACTCATTGACAAAAAAATAACATAACGCACCAAAAAGGAACAAAACTCTCACATTGGGATGTAATGATGATATATGGAAGTGACTACAATATTAGAGCGAAAGGAGAAGCTTGGGGAAAACTGTACAATTGGGCCGAGGCTCTAGGACCCTGTTGGGCGCCTCTAGATGAGATACGATTGGACATGGAGATACACAGGTTCCATATGGTATGCTGCGGCACATTTGCCCACAGATGTTACAGCTGGACCTGTAGATCCTGCACATTTGTAGTTGCCAAAACTGACGCCCCAGCTGGTCCTATAACTGCTCATTTGACGATAACTCTGAAGACGCCGCAGGCCAAAGAAGTGTCGTAATCTGTTGGAGACATTTCTAGGAAACTCTTGCTGTGTGTGGGCGAGCATTATCCTGCTGAATCTCTCTCCATTCACTTGTACAGGAGTTATGGAAATAGTCAAGAAGGCAGATTTGGCTATTTCTGTAACTACTGAACAAGTTAATGGATACATGCGCATGTGCACGACCTCTCTGCATTTACTTTCTGTAATAGACTGATCCTCAATGTAGGTCCCACCGTCTATCAGGTGTTTATGGCCTGTCCTACAGATATAGTCATAAGTACTGAGATGGGAATACCTCTGTAGCGTGATAAGTCAACTCTTTCAATGACTTTTCTTGTCTTCTGTAATACAATATCTCACTGCAAATAGTTAAAGGGAATCTATTAGGCTGGTTGGAACCTATAAAACAACTATTATGCTATTAAGCAGCCAGGGTTTAAAGTCCCAAACCTCTGTATCATACTGCAATTCACCACCTTAGCGTAACCTTAACAATCCAAACTTTAAGATGCCAGGTGTTTGCTGAGATGAGTCCGCTAAGGAAACTCCGGCGCATGCGCATTGTGCTCAGTGAAGACGAGGTCAGTACACCTTGCTTCAGTGGGCATGTACCTGATATGCAGAGCATGTGCAGTGAAGCAAGATGTACTGACCTCCGCTTCATTGCTTGCAGTGCGCATGCGCTGGAGTCCCTTAGTGGACTCATCTCAGCAGATACTAGGCATCTTTAAGTTTAGATTGCTAAGGATACTGGCAGTGGATGGCAGCATGATGCAGAGATTTGGGACCTTCAATCCCAAATGCTTAACAGCATGCTGGTGCTTTTAGCGGTCCCAAGCACCCCTTCCCTTTAAACTTTGCTACATCTGTATAGACCAATCTATCATGGAATAAAGAAGCCTAGGTAATACGGATGGTGAGTGCCGTGTTTGTTTCTGGCTTCTAAAAACCCAACAATGTCCCTCTACCGCATATGAGGACACCAGTAGTATAAACGATGCATGATAGTTGGGGGCCCTTTCCATTGGGGCCCAAGAGCTTCTCCTCTGCTAAACTGGGAAACGAAAGGATGTAGCAGACAACCAGACAATCCCAAGCAAGGTGTTAAGTCAATGGGATTAGATTCTCCTAATTATTTTTCCGCTCAGATCTCGCCGCACATAACACGATCAGTCGGGACTTGCCTCCCTAACAAATCACGGCATCTTAGACATCGCTCATACAAACAAATGGGAGGGAAAATCTGGAAGGAGTCAGAGAGGTGCTTCTTCAAATCACATTTGCAAGGTTGGAAAAAATCCTGGAGGAGGGAACGGAGTTGCTGGACCGCCACCAAATCTCTCCCACCAGGGACAGGAGTCCATCTGCTGAGCCTTGCGTCGTAACATAAACTACCATTCCACTGGAGTCTCTGCAGAGATGAGTCTGCGGCGCTGGCAGATGGACCCGTTTCCCTGTGTTCCTGCGTTATTTGTTTAATAAATTTAATTAATATCCACATTGCTCTGGATTGTGCCCAGAGAGCGCTTCGTGCCACGGGTTCTCTCTTTTTTTTCCGGTAGTAACTCGATGAGTGATTTTCCCATAAAGCACCACCTTTAGGTGTCGGGGACATAACAAATAACATGTGGTTACATTGTAATACGTGTATTAATTATATCGGTAGGATCTTCATTTTATACACATTATTCGGCTGTACGAGCTAAACAACAGGGACTAAGAGGGACTAAGCTTCTTAGCTCAAGACGAAGGAGACAAATGGATTAACCTCTAAGAAAGTGATTGTGGAAATTCACATTAATTTAACCTGTCATGGACAGAGCTGAGTTATGAGGGATATTATCAGTCATTAAAGGGGTTGACCTGGATAAGAAATAAGAATCTGCTGTTTTTCCAGGAATGGCGCCCCTCATGCCCATAGGCTTTGTCAGGTATTACAATTCAGCCCAGTTCACTTGAATATGGAAAAGATGCAATACCATACACTGACGTTAATGTTGACAAGACCAGTTACTCTGTATGAGGGTCTCCCAATGTACCCAGGAGAGACGGCATGCTGGATTTTTTCATATCCTGTTCTTTTGCATAAGCCACCACCTGAGATGTCTGGCAGAAGCTTACTCCCTTTTTCCCATTCGGAAGACACGTGAGCTAAGCCAAGCCCAGTGTGCATGTGTATGTGGTTGTTAGAAGGATTAGCTGAAATATCCGAATAAACATTCCACCTATAGCTATCTGGAGTGTATATCTGGGGAGCATATGTAGTGAGTTAAAGGGAGTCTGTCACTAAAACCCAAAATATCACCCCAGCCCTGCAGATAGATAGGTTAGTGTCACCAGTACCAGCATATCACCCCAGCCCTGCAGATAGATAGGTTACTGTCACCAGAACCAGTATATCACCCCAGCCCTGCAGATAGATAGGTTAGTGTCACCAGTACCAGCATATCACCCCAGCCCTGCAGATAGATAGGTTAGTGTCACCAGAACCAGCACAGGGATGGATTGATATTCTGGGTTCTGCTGACACTAACCTATCTATCTGCAGGGCTGAGGTGATATTCTGGGTTCTGCTGACACTAACCTATCTATCTGCAGGGCTGGGGTGAGATGCTGGTTCTGGTGACAGTAACCTATCTATCTGCAGGGCTGAGGTGATATGCTGGTTCTGGTGACACTAACCTATCTATCTGCAGGGCTGGGGTGATATGCTGGATCTGGTGACACTAACCTATCTATCTGCAGGGCTGGGGTGATATGCTGGTTCTGGTGACACTAACCTATCTATCTGCAGGGCTGGGGTGATATGCTGGTTCTGGTGACACTAACCTATCTATCTGCAGGGCTGAGGTGATACGCTGGTTCTGGTGACACTAACCTATCTATCTGCAGGACTGGGGTGATATACTGGGTCTGGTGACACTAACCTATCTATCTGCAGGGCTGGGGTGATATGCTGGTTCTGGTGACACTAACCTATCTATCTGCAGGGCTGGGGTGATATGCTGGGTCTGGTGACACTAACCTATCTATCTGCAGGGCTGGGGTGATATGCTGGGTCTGGTGACACTAACCTATCTATCTGCAGGGCTGGGGTGATATACTGGTTCTGGTGACAGTAACCTATCTATCTGCAGGGCTGGGGTGATCTGCTGGTTCTGGTGACACTAACCTATCTATCTGCAGGGCTGGGGTGAGATGCTGGTTCTGGTGACACTAACCTATCTATCTGCAGGGCTGGGGTGATATGCTGGTTCTGGTGACACTAACCTATCTATCTGCAGGGCTGGGGTGATATGCTGGTTCTGGTGACACTAACCTATCTATCTGCAGGGCTGGGGTGATATGCTGGTTCTGGTGACACTAACCTATCTATCTGCAGGTCTGGGGTAATATTCTGGTTCTGGTGACACTAACCTATCTATCTGCAGGGCTGGGGTGATATGCTGGTTCTGGTGACACTAACCTATCTATCTGCAGGGCTTGGTTCGTATGTTGGTTCGGGTGACACTAACCTATCTGCAGGGCTGGGGTGATATTCTGGTTCTGGTGACACTAACCTATCTATCTGCAGGGCTGAGGTGATATGCTGGTTCTGGTGACACTAACCTATCTATCTGCAGGGCTGGGGTGATATGCTGGTTCTGGTGACACTAACCTATCTATCTGCAGGTCTGGGGTGATATTCTGGTTCTGGTGACACTAACCTATCTATCTGCAGGGCTGGGGTGATATGCTGGTTCTGGTGACACTAACCTATCTATCTGCAGGGCTGAGGTGATATGCTGGTTCTGGTGACACTAACCTATCTATCTGCAGGGCTTGGTTCGTATGTTGGTTCGGGTGACACTAACCTATCTATCTGCAGGTCTGGGGTGATATGCTGGTTCTGGTGACACTAACCTATCTATCTGCAGGGCTGGGGTGATACGCTGGGTCTGATGACACTAACCTATCTATCAGCAGGACTGGGGTGATATGCTGGTGCTGGTGACACTAACCTATCTATCTGCAGGGCTGGGGTGATATGCTGGTTCTGGTGACACTAACCTATCTATCTGCAGGGCTGGGGTGATATGCTGGTTCTGGTGACACTAACCTATCTATCTGCAGGGCTGGGGTGATATGCTGGTTCTGGTGACACTAACCTATCTATCTGCAGGGCTGGGGTGATATGCTGGTTCTGGTGACACTAACCTATCTATCTGCAGGACTGGGGTGATATGCTGGTTCTGGTGACACTAACCTATCTATCTGCAGGGCTGGGGTGATATGCTGGTTCTGGTGACACTAACCTATCTATCTGAAGGGCTGGGGTGTTATGCTGGTTCTGGTGACACTAACCTATCTATCTGCAGGGCTGGGGTGATATGCTGGTTCTGGTGACACTAACCTATCTATCTGCAGGGCTGGGGTGATATGCTGGTTCTGGTGACACTAACCTATCTATCTGCAGGGCTTGGTTCGTATGTTGGTTCGGGTGACACTAACCTATCTATCTGCAGGTCTGGGGTGATATGCTGGCTCTGGTGACACTAACCTATCTATCTGCAGGACTGGGGTGATATGCTGGTTCTGGTGACACTAACCTATCTATCTGCAGGGCTGGGGTGATATGCTGGTTCTGGTGACACTAACCTATCTATCTGAAGGGCTGGGGTGTTATGCTGGCTCTGGTGACACTAACCTATCTATCTGCAGGTCTGGGGTGATATGCTGGTTCTGGTGACACTAACCTATCTATCTGCAGGGCTGGGGTGATACGCTGGGTCTGATGACACTAACCTATCTATCTGCAGGGCTGGGGTGATATGCTGGTGCTGGTGACACTAACCTATCTATCTGCAGGGCTGGGGTGATATGCTGGTTCTGGTGACACTAACCTATCTATCTGCAGGGCTGGGGTGATATGCTGGTTCTGGTGACACTAACCTATCTATCTGCAGGGCTGGGGTGATATGCTGATTCTGGTGACACTAACCTATCTATCTGCAGGGCTGGGGTGATATACTGGTTCTGGTGACCCTAACCTATCTATCTGCAGGGCTGGGGTGATATGCTGGGTCTGGTGACACTAACCTATCTATCTGCAGGACTGGGGTGATATGCTGGGTCTGATGACACTAACCTATCTATCAGCAGGACTGGGGTGATATGCTGGTGCTGGTGACACTAACCTATCTATCTGCAGGGCTGGGGTGATATGCTGGTTCTGGTGACAGTAACCTATCTATCTGCAGGGCTGGGGTGATATGCTGGTTCTGGTGACACTAACCTATCTATCTGCAGGGCTGGGGTGATATGCTGATTCTGGTGACACTAACCTATCTATCTGCAGGGCTGGGGTGATATACTGGTTCTGGTGACCCTAACCTATCTATCTGCAGGGCTGGGGTGATATGCTGGGTCTGGTGACACTAACCTATCTATCTGCAGGACTGGGGTGATATGCTGGGTCTGATGACACTAACCTATCTATCAGCAGGACTGGGGTGATATGCTGGTGCTGGTGACACTAACCTATCTATCTGCAGGGCTGGGGTGATATGCTGGGTCTGGTGACAGTAACCTATCTATCTGCAGGGCTGGGGTGATATGCTGGGTCTGGTGACCCTAACCTATCTATCTGCAGGGCTGGGGTGATATGCTGGTTCTGGTGACACTAACCTATCTATCTGCAGGGCTTGGTTCGTATGTTGGTTCGGGTGACACTCCCTTTAAGAAACTTCAATGGAGAGAAACAACAGTGTTGTGTGCTATGAAAGATGACAATGACACTTGTAATGTGTTTTTTTAAAAATATCTGATCAGTGAGAAGCCAACAGGCGACCCCGCACCGATAAGCTGTACAGGGCGGCTTCTGACTCTGGTACTATACACAACACAGGACTGGATTCAGATAGCTCTGGCCCCTGTATAGTGGCTGGATGCTGGTGCTGCATTGAAGTCAATGGGAGCTGTGCTGCAGTGCAGGTGCCCGGCCATTATACAGGGCCCCATGTTGTATAAAGTTGGATTTGACCCTGTACAGCTGATTGGCGCAGGGGCCACTTGGATCCATAAATATCTAAATCATGGACGATCCCTTTAACACTTCTGATACATGTGAGCCAAAAATATTGGCACACCAATAACTTCAAGTCAGATGGATGCCCAGGGCTTCAAAACAATGAAATCCTGACGTCTGTAGGACAGGAACAATGGGAATCTGGAGGTCGGGGGCCCTACAACAATGGCACATTGACAATTCGGGACATCTGAACAAAAGCAAATGATAGCTTTCTGGAAGCACCACCGCTCTAGATGTCAATGTTTCTGGTGATATCTATGGATGATTTTCAACTTACCTCTTTCCAAAGGGAAAAAAACCCACAAGAATCATGATTAAATGCAAATATAAAGCATTCATATGTTGATTGCAAACAAGATAACCCAATGTTTTACCGCGCACAAAAAAAGCAAAAATGCTACTTGTAAATAGGGTTTATTTTCTCCACTCACTTCGAGATGACTGTGAACATCTATCATGTCCCTCTAATTTTCCCTCTTTCAGCCTCTTCCCTCTCACTGCGATCTGCTGCTTTAAGACGTTACTTTAGAAAATCAGCCAAGAACTGTCATTTTAAATATACTCATTATCTTCTGTGCATTAAGAAGGCACAAAATTGGAAAGACTGCTCGACTCCTCCGAAAGAGACCTCCATTCTACAGCGAGAAGGTTCTATTCAGCGCTTGGCACTAATCACCGCATTGTTCTAGTTATGGATTCGCACAACATATTCTCTGCTTGTTGTGTTTTTTGTCTTCCTGAATATACATTTACTGGTATGAAGAGAAAATTATAGCTAGTGCGCCGTGTCTACAGGAGAAAGAACTTATGACACTGACTTAAGAAGACTCTGGACGGAATGCAAGTAACGGCAAATGTCTTCTTATCCTGGAGACTCTCTCAGATACGGGGTACTCTTTTAGGATGCTGTTGCTATAAGGTTGGTTATAAGGGATCCTATGGCGTGTACTCTGTAGGCAGCGTGTCATAGAGAAGGTTGATACATATATCAGGATAAGATTCAGTATAACTTTTATTTCATTCATTTAGGCTGAGGCCCCACGTTGCGCAATCGCAGCCCTTTTTGTTGCAGATTTTGCTGTGCTTTTTTGAGCCAAAGCCAAGTTTTCATACTGATGACCTCTTCACAGCATAGGTCATCAATATGTGATCTGTTGTGGTCCAAAATCTGGACCCGCATAGATCAGCTGTTGCAGTAGCCACCGGGTGCCAGAAGCTGCTAGTGGATGTCTAGTGCGTGTAGTTCCCTGAGACCACCATTATACAGTGGATGGCGCTGCTGTACCGCTCCTATTACATAGGTCATCCTGCATTGGGTGCACTACAAGGTACTACAAGGTGGTGTGCACCTACATACAGTTCCTTCAGGTTAGAGGGTTTAAAGAAAACTGAAATTGGAAGGAGCATTGGAAGCTCCACTCCACATCTGACGCTAAGCGTACATCTAAAATAGAGGTTACATACGGAGCCCCATGGACTCATTGACTATAACGGGGTCCATCAGGTGTCCATTGTTTTAAAACTGAAAAAGCTGTGCATGCAGGACTCTTTCCATCCGGCGATTTCGGGCAGACATTGCAACGGAGTTTCCGGAATAAATGTGAACATTCTTAGACTTCAGTGTTTGAAAAATTTGATTCACATTGTAACATTTTTGTAACTATACATAGATCCGATAGGGCTACATTGTAACTATACATAGAGCAATAAGGATACATTGTAACTATACATAGAGCAATAAGGATACATTGTAACTATACATAGAGCAATAAGGATACATTGTAACTATACATAGATCCGATAAGGCTACATTGTAACTATACATAGATCAGATAAGGATACACTGTAACTATACATATATCAGATAAGAATACATTGTAACTATACATAGATCAGTAAGGATACATTGTAACTATACATAGATCAATAAGGATACATTGTAACTATGCATAGATCAGATAAGGATACATTGTAACTATGCATAGATCAGAAAAGGATACATTGTAACTATACATAGATCAGTAAGGATACATTGTAACTATACATAGATCAGTAAGGATACATTGTAACTATACATAGAGCAATAAGGATACATTGTAACTATACATAGATCCGATAAGGCTACATTGTAACTATACATAGATCAGATAAGGATACACTGTAACTATACATAGATCAGATAAGAATACATTGTAACTATACGTAGCTCAGTAAGGATACATTGTAACTATACATAGATCAGTAAGGATACATTGTAACTATACATAGATCAATAAGGATACATTGTAACTATGCATAGATCAGATAAGGATACATTGTAACTATGCATAGATCAGAAAAGGATACATTGTAACTATACATAGATCAGTAAGGATACATTGTAACTATACATAGATCAATAAGGATACATTGTAACTATGCATAGATCAGATAAGGATACATTGTAACTATGCATAGATCAGATAAGGATACATTGTAACTATGCATAGATCAGAAAAGGATACATTGTAACTATGCATAGATCAGATAAGGATACACTGTAACTATTTGTAACTATACATAGATCAGATAAGGCCACACTGTAGCCCAACGATGTAATATACAATGTGAATCAGAACGGATTGCATCTATGTGTGGTTGGTATTTTGCATGGACTTGTCGGAATATATCTAACCATAAAATTGACAGGAATAAGATCCAGGTTCATGGCCCTGACACGGGTCTGTGCACGAGGCCATAGAAATGAATGGGTCAATGTGCTATCCGTTGGAAAAAAAATATGGCCGTGAGGTCTGATAAAGCTGAAAGGGCTTCTGGGAAACTTCTGTAGCTAATTCTGCTGACTTTAATGTCACTCTTTGTGTCTTAGTAACTCCAACATCACTGACATATAATGTAAAGGTCACAAATGTCAATTCCCCTCCGCACATGACAGCAGAATCCACTCTCGTAATGTCAGGTTCCAGTTTCTAAAAGCCCTTGTGCAATATAATTACATGACAGTACATTGTTCCAGCCAGGTGCTAAACCTTTGACCATTGCCAGCTCATCCACCTCCACCGCTGGGAAGACGAGGGCGCCGCACGGAAATGACACATTGCAAAACATTTACCTTAGAAACCAAATTACTATCTACTGGAAGATGCTATAATTTGACCGGAGGGAGTCGAAAAATTCTGCCTTTTAGCACCATCACAGGATTCTGCAGCTGAAAATGACAATGAACATTGTAATTTTAGTACAGAAAAAAGTCTAATCCTGGCATGATAGTGTAAGGTGGTGGAAACCATCGATCTGCAGGAGACAGAAAGTCCCAGACTATTTTAGGCTTAGTGGAAAGAGTTGGAATTGCAAGACTTTTGTATTTAAAATAATATCATGGAAAATTAAAAACAAAATCAATAAAAATTCATAAAAAAATATGTTTAATAGAAAAACGTGATTTAAGCGATAGGTCATTTCCTGGCGACACTTTCCCTTTAAGTCTGACTCTTGTGTTCTCGCTGTTCAGAGGATAAAGCTTATTGCTGACATTAGTTAAAGGGGATGTTCAATTTTTATTTTTTAGGATAAATATCTGATCAGTCAGGGACCAGTAGAGAGTCCCTGCACAGACCAGCTGTACGGGGCCACTTCCTACACAGTTGGCTCTGTTCCCTGTATAGTGGCCGACGACGATAGTGCAGCTCAGTTTCCATTGACCTCAATGGGAAGTGAACCCGGCCACTATAAAGGGCACTGAGTCAATTGCTTCCAGCTCTGTGCACCTTATAGTACAGGTGTCGGAAGTGTCCCCGTACAGCTGATCCATGTGGAGCACATCTGTCTGCCCCAACCACTCAAGATAGGCCATAAATTAAACATTCCTGAACAATCCCTTTAATTCCATATACCATGGACTGTGTTTAGAGAGTCAGCCTGTTACCATTCTACCAAAAAAAAAAAAAAAGATTGGATCCAAGACATCTTTAGGTTCTTTGATACATTTACAATTAAATGTTCACCATTAATATTTTTTTTAGAATAACAGAAGACAAATGATTGGATTATTTTCAGTATCAAAAATAAGTATTATTAAAAAAATAAATAAAAAAATAAAATTTTTTGCATTTTTACAAATAAGCATTGACACCGGGCGTCAAAAGTTACTGATTTTTGAAAAATTTGCAGCAGAACTGTTATCACCTTGTGGTTACGTGAGTCCAATTAAAGGAATTAAGAAATTTGTTGTCAAGAAATCGGAGTAATTAACATTAAAAACAAACTAATAAACAGCTAAAAGGGCAGCCAGGATGACCATATTATGTTCTGCGAACCTTTTTTTCGACAATTTCAGATGCAGATTTCACCAAAAATAATTCAATTGAAATTAAAGGTAATCATAAAGCGCCACCTAGTGGCTATTGTGGAGATGACCAAATGTTCTTTGTATTTAGATATTTGTCTTCTAGAATGTAAGACAAGTCAATTGTTTGTTCCAGAAATGATTCAAGTCAAACAGTCTGAAACTAATATCCTTTTTAAAAACTTTTTTTACTTTAAAAAAAAAAAATTTTTTTTTTTTGGAAGTTTATTTTTTGTCTCTCTCATGAACTTTTATTAATAATTTCCATTAAATAATGATAATGTATGGACAGGCACCTATTAGAGACTTTTTAATTATATACCCAGTGCCCCAGGGGCTGCCATAGCAGGAGGACAAGAATAGTAAGTGAATAGAAGCCCCCTCTCTTTGTTTATATCATAAGTGTTGGGGTCAATAATATCATCTAAGGGGTTAAATAGATCAGCGCTATCTTAGGTTTCAGCCATTACTGCTGGATTTAGACCTGACTCTCCCCAGTGATGGCGCTGGTATAGCTTCTGAGCCTGCTGTTTGTGAGATGCCATATGATCTGACAACTAGAGGACAGTCCTTAACTGACAACCCCCTCTGTGCAATGGCGATATACCCTAAAAAGAACAGACCTTTAATTGTATTAGCTGCAGTACAGAGAGTCTAAGGGTCAGTTCTCTGCCTTGTTCCTCCCCCATGCTGTACACTGCAGCTAAACTTGTTCAAATTGATTCCTTATTGTAGACACAAGACCGCCACACAGTGCATGGAAACCTAAAACATCTATCACTTAAATGGCCCCTAATTTTTCAGACAACTTAGTCTCAATTAATAGAGCGTTTGACTCTGGACCAAAATGTAATGCCCTTGATTTTAAAATGTTGCTATTTTCTGCCTGAAAAACTAAGTTTTTGCCACTAGGTGTCTCCCTTCTAGCTAATTTTCTGTTCACACCCTGTTACTAGAGAAGGTCTGTCCATAGATACCATTAGAAAAGCAAGATGGCTTCACAGTGAATAGAGGGGGAGGGGTCTGTTCTCTCTTCGCACACTGAATGGAGAGGGGAGGGACTAATTTTCCTCACAACCTTCACACACATCTGGAAACAGCTTTCTCTGTGCATTGGACTAAACATTCTGCACATCTCAAAGCTTACAATGTAAGAAAAAAATCTATAAATTTGTACTACTTCTGGCTGCTTGTTTTATTACAGATGGGATGTTAGTCACTGACAGTAAGCTGACTGTGCACAAAGATTGTTTTTTTTTTTCCTGTGTTTTAGCTGCTTGCCTTTGTGTATTTGCCCAGAATTTGCTGCTCAGAGCCTCTGGATCTTCTATGTTATGGTTACTTGGGCTTTTCTCAGCTATTTGTTTGCTATTTTACAGTTACTCCTGGCAGAATTTCATGTATAACCAGTAGTAGGTGTAATGGATAGAGGAGGGGTCAGACTGCGTAATACACTTTGCCCTTCGGGATTGTTTCTGTAGTACATGGATGGGATTTCTTTATCCATCATCCCATCATCTGATTGGCACGGTCACCCTGAGCAATTTGCTTTTTTTTATCCAAATCTGTTCAGCAACTCCAAAGATATAAGCCCTTTTAGTGTTTATGCAAATTAGGGTTTACAATTCAAGTGGGCGGTAACACTGTGGTTTTTCCAGGGGTGGGGTCTCTGTGTACTGTAAATCATGCCGTGTTACCGCCCACTTAGTTAGTAGACACTAATCTGCGTCAGTGCTAAAAGGGCTTATAACTTAGGAACGGCTGAACAGATTTGGATAAACAAAGCACCAACATGCTCAGGGTGACAGCGCCGATCACATGATGGATGTCACTACGTTTTTCAGATCTGGTGACAGGTCCTTTAAATCCCACCCACTTCATTGTTAATGTTCCTCTGCTTGGGGGAAGGCATTACTTCATGGTCGCATGTTCATTTGTATCACTAACTTTGTTTATGCTTAAATTGTGCCAAAATACACAGCGCTGGACAGAAATGGAGACAAACTTGCTTTTCAGGGGTCTGGAAAGTTGGGTGTCAGTCCCAGTAATGGCAGCCATATTGCTTGTTACATGGCTACTAGAAAAATCTGGATAGAATAAATATCATTGATCAAGAAGTGCCTGAAGTCCGGTATTTATTGGGGCCCTTATTATTTGGGGTACACGTTTTAATAACAATTCCTCTACGTTGCATGGTAAGTCATTCAGACTACATGATATCACTCCTGCGCCGGCTCCGTCCTGTATTTTCACCTCTTACTGTAAAATATTTATAACATTTGTAGTTTTAACAACTTGGTAAGAACTGTTAAAAGCTTAGACGTGCAAGTTAGTAGCGAGAGTGCAAATCTGTGGGAAACCTGGAGTCATGAAAAATACAAAATGTGACTTATAAAATATGTATCGGGGCTTCTAAAATAGCAAATCCTCTTGTTATCCTTATAGCATTATACAGATCCCTGCACCACACCCTTCCCAAAATGGGGCAATATAAAGAGGACCTTTCACCTTGGCAAGTGTGATACAGACACATCGCGGGGCTGAGATGACATCTCGGTGTAGAGGTCAATGACGTCTCTTTGTTGCTGCCGGGGCCCCAATTGTCTTGCAGGGTCTTGCCGCTGCCCGCGGACTGCTGTAGGGATGAGCAAACTGATTCGGCCAGAACAGGATTTGACCCTAATTTTGCAAAAATTTTGGGTTCATCTTGGACCAGAAACATTTAGGAATCGTCAACCACAAAACACTATTATACAATGGGAACCACCAGACGCCGCATGGATGCCCAGAAGTGGTGAAGGAAGGTGAGTATAAACATTTGGGTCTCCACCTATTATATTCTGGGGTCTGAAGACACCCCACAGTATTATCATAGAACTTCTGGTCTATGCTGAACAAGTTCAGCTTGAAGCAAACCGATGAACCAAACCTCGTGAATATTCATCCAACCGAATCTGGTGAGGTTCCCCCATCTCTAGTCTGTATCATGTATGTAGGGCTCACAGAGCTGAGAGGGCCCTAGTGCAAGACAAGAGAACAACAACAGGGCCCCCAGGACATAAACCATCTGAGACAAGGACTATGCAGCAAACTATTACTGTGTGTTGTTGCAGTTTTTGGAATTTGCAAACATAGGTAATATTTGCATGTGGCTGTAGACAGTTGCACTTTTCCTGTAGAGAACCACATCAGGTAAAATGTTTTTGCACAAGTCTTACATCAGCCGATTAAGTTTTTGATGCTTAAAAAAGCACACCCTGCGTCTCCTATAAACCCCCTAAGACGTAGAGGAAATCTCAGAACTATCCAGGTTAGGAACCTCAAGGTTCCATCTTCCAATCTCCTCCATCAGACAGTCATCAATTAATAACTGAGATTGTGTGTGATGTGCCCTCCTCGCCGTCGGCCCACTGGGGAAGTGAGCTGTTACAGGCGCCTGGTGATGGACTAAGAAAACGCTAAGGTCTGCTGGTTAACATCATCAATCTGGGAGCTGGTTCAGTATCTCCCTGAACTCCATGCACACATTCCAGAGGAGCACTGACTGGTGACCAGCGGGAAGAAAATGCCAAATCACGCTTGACCCTTCTCATCAATAAAATGCATGAAACATTTTGTCACATTCTTAATCTCACCCTAAGTCTTGTCTTTTGGGTTGACCTCTTGGTTTTACATTCTCTTTTTGGACATAAATGAGTTAAATGATGAAAAAACTTCATAGGAAATATCAAATCCCAGGCAATATGATGTCACTTCTCCAGGGAGCAACCGGGACATTCCAGAGAGTCTCCTATGGGTGTCATTGTGATGAAACCATTATCAAACCTAAGGGTCAAAAAGATTTCATCCCGGGAGCTGCAGAAGACATACCCGACCTAGAGCGAGTACCTGGAGTGGACCATAAGACAATGGTGATCATGTTTCTTCTTCATTAGTTGGCCAAGAGATACAAAGTCTTCATAGAATACCTAATATTGTGTGAGTTGCTCCTTGTCAGCCGTCATCAAGGCAAGACTTCTAAAGGTGTCCTGTGGTATCTGGCATGAAGATGTTAGGAGCAAAAAAACCACAAAAATAAAAAATAATAAAAAAGTCATGGTTCAAAGAATATGGAACATTATTTTATTGCAAAAAAGTAATAAAACATAAAAACCCAATATAAACTTGGTATCGCCTGTAAAGGTAACGTCATTTCTGATGCCCAGTGCGACACACAGAATTTACAACATAAAAAAAAAAATGGCAAAACTGACTTTGATCAATAAGCTAAATGTTTCCCAAAATGGTGCAGTGGAAAAGTACAACTCGCTGTGCAAAAAACAAGCCCTCACAGGACTATGTCAGCATTAGAATGAAAAAGTTAAAAAAAAAAAAGTGGTCCTTAAGTAGGTCGTGTCGATAATGGGTTAAAAGGAGTCTGTCAACAGATCCGTCCATACAAAACCAGTTGGATGGTCAATCTCATCGAGCAACTGTGAGATGTGTTGGAAAAACAAGTCCAATTTATGAGGCCCCTCCATGTGACTTGGGAGTTCAAAGAGAGTTTGTCAGTAGATCTATCCATATAAAACTAGCCCACAGTTCTGTTCCTCATCTTGATCCGAGCCTCTCTTCTCAAGATATAGCAGTTTTTGCAAATATGCAAATGAGCTATTTGTAGCAACAAGGCTAAAAAAAACCTGCTCCTCCCACTGCGCTGTCACTCCGTCCCAGGC
Organism: Leptodactylus fallax; assembly: GCA_947044405.1. NCBI lineage: Eukaryota > Metazoa > Chordata > Amphibia > Anura > Leptodactylidae > Leptodactylus > Leptodactylus fallax. Next base: position 6,543,597 of record CAMRHE010000068.1, on the reverse strand, counting down.
AGTGTAGATGAAATCTCGTCTGGTCCTGAGTTCTCGCAGTTGCGCCGGAGCTCTGATCAGCTAATTCAGACCTGGTAAGCTCCAGAGCTGTACTGCGCATGCGCCAATAATCAGAGAGAACTCAGATTACTCAAATTTTGTCTACACTGCCATATAGAGAAGGAAGGGTTGGAGGACGGTACTGGGCAGTGGGAACTATATCAGGGAATGGAGGCACAAATCAAGATGGGGAAAAGACTGCTGACTTCAGGTGACCCTAACCTATATATCTGAGGGGCTGGTTTTATATGGATGGATCTGGTGACAGGATCCCTTTAAAGTCCCATAAGACGCACAGTGGGGCCTCCGTGGATCAGACTTGTTTTTCCATTGAGATGTTTGGTGGCCAAGTCATCACCTTGAAGTCTTCGTCATGGTCCACAACCACTCCTGAGCAATTCTTGCAGTGTTATAGGAAGCATTGTCCAGCTGAAAGCGCCCACTGTTATTAGGGAATACCGCCAACATTAAGGGGTACAATATTTAGGTAGGTGACACAGTAATATCTGATTGCCAGGACCCAACGTTTTCCATCGGAACATCCCACTCCTCCGCCAACTTACTGTGGTGCCAAGGCAATCTACATGATGTGAAAGTTTATGGTCAGAAACCTCACTGAAAAAAAATGTAAACACAAAGTAAAACTTCTACTAGCCCAGCAAATTTTAGTAAATTTTTATAATTTTTTCCCCCAAGAATTATCTGCAGGAAAATCCTTAATATTACTCAGTAATTTCCAGCAGGTAACATTAATGTCAAGCGCGGCGGTGACTGATACCGACATCCTCGCGTCACCGCCAGGTCGCCAGCCTTCAGTATAATGATAAGAAATAATCAGTACAACAAATGGAGGTCTAGATCTCCGCTGACAGAGCTCTATATTGATCACAAGTTACCCAGACAAGGCAAATGTGTGCGAGATCCCTTCTAATGAGGATCAAATGTGGCCATTCATGGCTCATCCTTCACAAGTGTCAGGACTTTAAAGGGATGATGTGACCTGGTAAAGTGTTATTGTGAAAAATCCCTCCGACCTGTCTCCATTATTTAAAGTGAGTTTTGTACAGTGACTTATGTGATTTGCTCCGTATCAGTCTTCATTAGAAGCCGCCATGATAAGGCTGTTATACACTGACCATAACGTAAGACTTTGTGAAGAGATCCGAGCACCAGGAACGCGAAGTGTTACATATAATGTGTAACCGATACACTTAGTGACCAACTCTTCTGGAATCTCTGGAAGTCCCCTGGAAAAAGTGACCAGAAGACCATGTAAATATCCCAGAATGTTCCCACTTTGGGCACCGACTGTCATGTCCGAAAAGACGAGCCTATGTCACAAGAAAGGAGGCGCAGCCATGTCCAAAAAAGGGGTGCAAAAATTTTGGTGCATACCATTTTCCATGTGGGTGAGCAAATTTTCAGGTGTGGCCATGCCCATATGGATGTGGTCATGGTCTCTTCTGGACATCATTATGCCCCCCGTGGACGTGGCCATGAAAAGGGCAGGTCATGAGTACCCAAGTCACACAAATAATGGGGGCCGGGAGATTTGCCTGCTCTGGTTCTGGGAGGTTATTCCTTTTTTGGGGAGATTTGGGAAGTTTACCCTATAGGAAAATAATAGATGCAATCACAACATTTATGGCTATAGGTATCAGACTGGATTTGGTAACCGCAGTACCTCTTGATCCACATAGGGGTCAGTGTTTCTGGCGATCGCTACAATAACGAATTGTCAAGAATTAGAGCTATGTCAATAGATGAAAAACAATGTAAAAAAATGCACTTTTACTAAAAGGGGCATAGCTTTAAGGGGTGCAGCGATAGCAGTCGTTACCGGTCCCTAGACCTTGAGGAGTCCCCCCAAAAATCCTTTGCCACATAAAATATACCACTATTCTAAAGGGTACAAGTTCGGTACATTGTACATTTGGCGCCTCTGTAATTGACCCTTCAGTTACCAGACTCTTTTTGTGCCATGAATCGGTTAAATCGGATAACACTTAGCAGAATTGGACCCTTCCCTAAAGGGACCCTTCAGCAGCCCCGTGATCTGCTTCTATAGTATATATACCCTCAGAACCACCCAGGACCTACCTCTGAAGCCCCAGGCCTTGACCTTCTTTTTTTATAACACGGGATATTATGTCTAACACTATCCCTGGCGCTCGGCTGGCCGCCGACTATGACAATATTGCGAATTATGTTCCAGGTCACGATTGTGTGAAGTCAGATATACAGCTGGATTCTAATCTAATGCCAAATTCTAACCTGATAGGAGAAAAAATTCCCCTTAACCTTGTGTAGATGAGATGCATTCTTCTTGTGTTGCCGGTGTCAGATTGTCTTCCATATATCTCAGTAATTGGACACAGATGTTGCCTGCGCCGAGATAGTAAATCAGTCCACCATGTAAATAAGAGATAGTCCCTGTCACAGGTGTTGGATCTTCTCACAGACAGAAACTGAAGACTTGTGCCTGGGAGCTGCATAGAAAAGAGAAAGCTATAGTCATTAGGTATAGGTAAGTGAATATTTACCGGACGCCATCTTAAAGGAGAGTAATTATATTCAATTTATTCTAAACTTCATGTGCATAAATAATATGAAAATCCAAAAATAAATTCCACATCACAGTCTATATGACTATTCATCTCAGCCCTGCAGATAGATAGGTTAGTGTCACCAGAACCAGCATATCACCCCAGCCCTGCAGATAGATAGGTTAGTGTCACCAGAACCAGCATATCACCCCAGCCCTGCAGATAGATAGGTTAGTGTCACTAGACCCAGCATATCACCCCAGCCCTGCAGATAGATAGGTTAGTGTCACCAGAACCACCATATCACCCCAGCCCTGCAGATAGATAGGTTAGTATCACCAGAACCAGCATATCACCCCAGCCCTGCAGATAGATAGGTTAGTGTCACCAGAACCAGCATATCACCCCAGCCCTGCAGATAGATAGGTTACTGTCACCAGAACCGGTATATCACCCCAGCCCTGCAGATAGATAGGTTAGTGTCACCAGAACCAGCATATCACCCCAGCCCTGCAGATAGATAGGTTAGTGTCACCAGAACCAGCATATCACCCCAGCCCTGCAGATAGATAGGTTAGTGTCACCAGAACCAGCATATCACCCCAGCCCTGCAGATAGATAGGTTAGTGTCACCAGAACCAGCATATCACCCCAGCCCCGCAGATAGATAGGTTAGTGTCACCAGAACCAGCATATCACCCCAGCCTGCAGATAGATAGGTTAGTGTCACCACAACCAGTATATCACCCCAGCCCTGCAGATAGATAGGTTAGTGTCACCAGAACCAGCATATCACCCCAGCCCTGCAGATAGATAGGTTAGCGTCACCAGAACCAGCATATCACCCCAGTCCTGCAGATAGATAGGTTAGTGTCACCAGACCCAGCATATCACCCCAGCCCCGCAGATAGATAGGTTAGTGTCACCAGAACCAGTATATCACCCCAGCCCCGCAGATAGATAGGTTAGTGTCACCAGAACCAGCATATCACCCCAGCCCTGCAGATAGATAGGTTAGTGTCACCAGAACCAGCATATCACCCCAGCCCTGCAGATAGATAGGTTAGTGTCACCAGAACCAGCATATCACCCCAGCCCTGCAGATAGATAGGTTATAGTCACCAGACCCAGCATATCACCCCAGCCCTGCAGATAGATAGGTTAGTGTCACCAGAACCAGCATATCACCCCAGCCCTGCAGATAGATAGGTTAGTGTCACCAGAACCAGCATATCACCCCAGCCCTGCAGATAGATAGATTAGTGTCACCCGACCCAGCATATCACCCCAGCCCTGCAGATAGATAGGTTAGTGTCACCAGAACCAGCATATCACCCCAGCCCTGCAGATAGATAGGTTAGTGTCACCCGACCCAGCATATCACCCCAGCCCTGCAGATAGATAGGTTAATGTCACCAGCTCCAGCATATCACCCCAGCCCTGCAGATAGATAGGTTAGCGTCACCAGACCCAGCATATCACCCCAGCCCTGCAGATAGATAGGTTAGTGTCACCAGAACCAGCATATCACCCCAACCCTGCAGATAGATAGGTTAGTGTCACCAGAACCAGAATATCACCCCAGCCCTGCAGATACATAGGTTAGTGTCACCAGAACCAGCATATCACCCCAGCCCTGCAGATAGATAGGTTAGTGTCACCAGACCCAGCATATCACCCCAGCCCTGCAGATAGATAGGTTAGTGTCACCAGAACCAGAATATCACCCCAGCCCTGCAAATAGATAGGTTAGTGTCACCAGAACCAGCATATCACTCCAGCCCTGCAGATAGATAGGTTAGTGTCACCAGAACCAGCATATCACCCCAGCCCTGCAAAGATAGGTTAGTGTCACCAGACCCAGCATATCACCCCAGCCCTGCAGATAGATAGGTTAGTGTCACCAGAACCAGCATATCACCCCAGTCCTGCAGATAGATAGGTTAGTGTCACCAGAACCAGCATATCACCCCAGCCCTGCAGATAGATAGGTTAGTGTCACCAGAACCAGCATATCACCCCAGCCCTGCAGATAGATAGGTTAGTGTCACTAGAACCAGCATATCACCCCAGCCCTGCAGATAGATAGGTTAGTGTCACCAGAACCACCATATCACCCCAGCCCTGCAAATAAATAGGTTAGTATCACCAGAACCAGCATATCACCCCAGCCCTGCAGATAGATAGGTTAGTGTCACCAGAACCAGCATATCACCCCAGCCCTGCAGATAGATAGGTTACTGTCACCAGAACCGGTATATCACCCCAGCCCTGCAGATAGATAGGTTAGTGTCACCAGAACCAGCATATCACCCCAGCCCTGCAGATAGATAGGTTAGTGTCACCAGAACCAGCATATCACCCCAGCCCTGCAGACAGATAGATAGGTTAGTGTCACCAGAACCAGCATATCACCCCAGCCCTGCAGATAGATAGGTTAGTGTCACCAGAACCAGCATATCACCCCAGCCCCGCAGATAGATAGGTTAGTGTCACCAGAACCAGCATATCACCCCAGCCCTGCAGATAGATAGGTTAGTGTCACCAGAACCAGTATATCACCCCAGCCCTGCAGATAGATAGGTTAGTGTCACCAGAACCAGCATATCACCCCAGCCCTGCAGATAGATAGGTTAGCGTCACCAGAACCAGCATATCACCCCAGTCCTGCAGATAGATAGGTTAGTGTCACCAGACCCAGCATATCACCCCAGCCCCGCAGATAGATAGGTTAGTGTCACCAGAACCAGTATATCACCCCAGCCCCGCAGATAGATAGGTTAGTGTCACCAGAACCAGCATATCACCCCAGCCCTGCAGATAGATAGGTTAGTGTCACCAGAACCAGCATATCACCCCAGCCCTGCAGATAGATAGGTTAGTGTCACCAGAACCAGCATATCACCCCAGCCCTGCAGATAGATAGGTTATAGTCACCAGACCCAGCATATCACCCCAGCCCTGCAGATAGATAGGTTAGTGTCACCAGAACCAGCATATCACCCCAGCCCTGCAGATAGATAGGTTAGTGTCACCAGAACCAGCATATCACCCCAGCCCTGCAGATAGATAGATTAGTGTCACCCGACCCAGCATATCACCCCAGCCCTGCAGATAGATAGGTTAGTATCACCAAAACCAGCATATCACCCCAGCCCTGCAGATAGATAGGTTAGTGTCACCCGACCCAGCATATCACCCCAGCCCTGCAGATAGATAGGTTAATGTCACCAGCTCCAGCATATCACCCCAGCCCTGCAGATAGATAGGTTAGCGTCACCAGACCCAGCATATCACCCCAGCCCTGCAGATAGATAGGTTAGTGTCACCAGAACCAGAATATCACCCCAGCCCTGCAGATACATAGGTTAGTGTCACCAGAACCAGCATATCACCCCAGCCCTGCAGATAGATAGGTTAGTGTCACCAGACCCAGCATATCACCCCAGCCCTGCAGATAGATAGGTTAGTGTCACCAGAACCAGAATATCACCCCAGCCCTGCAAATAGATAGGTTAGTGTCACCAGAACCAGCATATCACTCCAGCCCTGCAGATAGATAGGTTAGTGTCACCAGAACCAGCATATCACCCCAGCCCTGCAGATAGGTTAGTGTCACCAGACCCAGCATATCACCCCAGCCCTGCAGATAGATAGGTTAGTGTCACCAGAACCAGCATATCACCCCAGCCCTGCAGATAGATAGGTTAGTGTCACCAGAACCAGCATATCACCCCAGTCCTGCAGATAGATAGGTTAGTGTCACCAGACCCAGCATATCACCCCAGCCCGGCAGGTAGATAGGTTACTGTTACCAGAACCAGCATATCACCCCAGCCCTGCAGATAGATAGGTTAGTGTCACTAGAACCAGCATATCACCCCAGCCCTGCAGATAGATAGGTTAGTGTCACCAGAACCAGCATATCACCCCAGCCCTGCAGATAGATAGGTTAGTGTCACCAGACCCAGCATATCACCCCAGCCCTGCAGGTAGATAGGTTACTGTTACCAGAACCAGCATATCACCCCAGCCCTGCAGATAGATAGGTTAGTGTCACTAGAACCAGCATATCACCCCAGTCCTGCAGATAGATAGGTTAGTGTCACCAGAACCAGCATATCACCCCAGCCCTGCAGATAGATAGGTTAGTGTCACCAGAACCAGCATATCACCCCAGCCCTGCAGATAGATAGGTTAGTGTCACCAGAACCACCATATCACCCGAGCCCTGCAGATAGATAGGTTAGTGTCACCAGAACCAGCATATCACCCCAGCCCTGCAGATAGATAGGTTAGTGTCACCAGACCCAGCATCTCACCCCAGCCCTGCAGATAGATACATTTCATGCATGTCACATACATTTGGGACACTAAGCAAACAGCCTGTCCATGCTTGAGATAAAAAAAAATGTCTCTTACTCAACTTATACATCTATGGTGCTCCCAGCGCATGCACAGTCCTTGACTAAAGCTGGATCAATACAGCTTGGCTTCACTGCGCATGCACCAGGAGCACCGGGAGAAAAAAAAAAAACACCTGGGCACAGACAGCAACATAATAGAGATATTTGGGACCCTAGACTAACAGTCCTTAAGGACCTGCTGGTGATTTAGTGTCCCAAATTTACCTGACAGGTGCCCTTTTACTGTGTGGGTGTAATCTATCATGTACTGTATTTTTGGAGGAAGTTACTGGAGCCAACATTGTCATTATTTGAAGTCTGAAATTTGCCCAAATTTAATACATTTTAATTTTTTAAAAAATATGTCCATTATAAGTCACAAAAAATTCTCCAAAAATAAGTGGCATAAATTGTCCTAACCTCCTCTATGTGTGAATTTGCCTTAAAGCTTTTACAAGCAACACATCTGTAAAATTTCAAATGCGAGATTATGAATACAAACCATGAAAATATGTAATTCATCTGAAAAATGCTAGGCTTGTTTTATTAAAATTGTTATGAATTGTCATTACCAAATATTCCACTAGGTGGCACTACAGTCTATGATACAAATTTCACAGCTCTACAACAACCTAGTCCATAATTCACATTCCTCTGATTCTTCATAGACTTTAATTCCTTTATAGTAATAACTAACACAAACATAAAAAAATGTAATTTTGTCACTATATACAAAAGACTGTTTGTATGTTTTTTACCATATACCTTTCTTATGTAAACAAAAATGGATATATGTATATAAATAATATTTTGCAAACTTCTTCCAAATAGGAACAATTGTGTACAATTACATCAAGATATGATTTAAAAAATATGTTTTATAAAATTCTTCTAAATACAAATAATTGAGTCCAAGTACGTCAAAATATGATTAAAAAAAACCTATTCTACAAATTTTTTTTGAAATATGAACAATTGTGTGCAATTATGTCAAAATATTCTTAAAAAACTTATTTTAAAAAATTCTTCTAAATATGATAAATGAATACAATGACGTCAGAATATGATTAAAAAAAAACAATTTTCAATTTTTTTCCAAATATGAACAATTGTGTGCAATTATGTCAAAATATTATTAAAAAAACCTTATTTTACAAAATTGTTCCAAATATAAATAATTGAATACAATGACGTCAGAATATGATTAAAAACATATTTTACAAACTTGTTCCAAAAATTAACAATTGTGTACAATTATGTCAAAATATGATAAAAAAAACAACAGATGTCTAATTATTACATAAAACATGTCTAATAAATTTAAAAAAAAAATCCAAACATTAGGGCATTGCTATTTTTTTTTCTATTAGTTGTATATTTTAATTTTTAGAATTAATTTAAATGTTTTGTGTTATTGTGGTTGTTTTTTTGTTACTGTTTTTTTTTCTTGCGATGTCAATGTTTTATAAAATTTTGGGAAATTCTCATTCATCAAACTCTTCATTAAATAATATATAATAAGAATAAATTAATACAATGATATAACATTTGATTAAAAAACAACATCTATTACATAAAACATTTAATAAATTCTTTTTAAAAATTCCCAAACTTTAGAACATTTGTAGTTTTATTTTATCGTATGATTGTTGTTGTTGTATTTTTTTTTTCCTGTGTAATCGACTTTACAAAACTCTTGGAAATTTATGAAAAAGTTAAATGTGGAAAAAAGAAACAACAACAAAAAAAAATCCCACAATGTAATTATTAAACCTCATGCTTTCTGACTCTAAAAAAATGTGTTTTTTTTGTTGTTTTTGGATCCAGTATTTCTCATTTAGATGATGTTATTCTACTGCCTGCAAAGCAGAGTAAAACAATTACTAGAGGCTTGGGAAGAAAAACATTGAGTTTGGGAGGATTGGCCCGCTCCCACCTTGTAGGGCCAGATGCAGTAATGATGGTGAATGTGGTCGGTGGTTCCAGCTCAGTGACCCTTCTCCCCTTGTGATGGTGACAGATAAGGTGGAATCCAACAGCTTGCACTGGTAATGAGCGTGTAAGACAACAAATCATTGGGGGCTCATTGGGTTGCATTGATTGTGTTTGTTAACTTGTTAAATGTAATGTTCTCCTACTGTCTGCACAGGCGTCACACAGGCAGATGAAGCTGATCTGTTAGGTAGAGCAAGGTTAGTTTCATGAACTGCTTCATGGGTAAATACACCTGATACGGGATGTTTACACTCTAGAATAATTATGCTGTCAAATTACAAAAAAAAAAAAAAAAAAAATTATTAAAAAAACACTAAGAACCTTATTGCTCAAGCACCCACGACTCAAGATGCCTAAAATAGCCCAAAAGTGCTGTGGAATGGCTGAGGATAATTTACTATGTGTGCACGCTGGCCCTTAAAGAGACAGTAAGAGAGCAAACTTGTACCCCAACCCAACAGGTTTCAGAGGAAAAACATAACCAAGCCACAGCTCAGAGCTTTAGGTGCCCAGACACGATGACTCCCCATACACATGCAAGCTTGGCCACCTCTAGCCCTGGTTTATCTCCTTGACGTAAGGTCACAAATTCAGGTTTTCGTTGCTATGAAGCACAAGTGGTTTTTTTGTTTTTTTTTATCCACTCTTGGTTTTGGTTTCAAAAACTGCATAAAAATCATTTAAATGTGTGTCCTTACCCTTAAAGAGAACCTCATCCCACCTCCAACAAGTCCAGCTCTTTACATCATTTTTTCTTTAGCCCCCACCAATCCCAAGCAATGCTGTAATGCTGTTAGTTTTGGTCTCTGTACTGTCAGGAGGGCGGGGTCAGGCTAGGGGTGTGATTCTCTGACACTGGCTGTCTCTGATTGGAGCTCTGAATCACGCCCCCTGCCTGACACTGCCCACCTGCTTAAATAGCACATCAGAAACCAAAACTAACAGTGCTTGTTACTCAGGAATGGTGGGGGCGAGAGAGAAAATTCCAACTGCACTGGAATCAGTGGAGGGGCATCTATTAACAGATACTAAGAACTAGAATTGGTGGAGGTGGTGAAAGGGTCTCTAAAAGAACAAAAATATCAGGCATTGTAATTCATTATGTTTCATCCTTCCTACCTGACACCATCTGTGGGGAAAGTTGGGAGATCACATAGTTGTCCGGGTGATATCAAAGGCCAACTTTTTTCTTAGGATGAAGTATGTGGCTTTACATTTATAGCCTTGAACTTGGTTGTAGGTTCAGATACAATCAAGCAAAATGCACCCAAAAACTTGAAAATTGTGACGCAAAAATTATTCTTTTTTTTGGACACTTTTCGTAGGCACCGCAAAAGATTTAAAAAGTGTAAAGAGAATGGAGGATGAGCGCCAATCTGTGAGAAACAGATAGATGGGCACAAGTGTGGTAAAAATTGGGAAATTTTTTTTCCCAATTGCATGCCACTTTTTGTGCTTCATGGGTATCTGGGCCAAGTGTAAAAAGTTTCTCAGAGCAAGTATTGGCGCTCATGTATCTCTGTATTCTCCAAGTATGGCGCCTGTCTCCGTATTCTCACAAGTATTGGCGCTCATGTATCTCCGTATTCTCATGAGTATTGGCGCTCATGTATCTCCGTATTCTCACGAGTATTGGCGCTCATGTATCTCCGTATTCTCACAAGTATTGGTGCTCATGTATCCATGTATTCTCATGAGTATTGGCGCTCATGTATCTCCGTATTCTCACGAATATTGGCGCTCATGTATCTCCATATTCTCACAAGTATTGGCGCTCATGTATCTCCATATTCTCATGAGTATTGGCGCTCATGTATCTCCGTATTCTCACGAGTATTGGCGCTCATGTATCTCCGTATTCTCACGAGTATTGGCGCTCATGTATCTCCGTATTCTCACGAGTATTGGCGCTCATGTATCTCCGTATTCTCACGAGTATTGGCGCTCATGTATCTCCGTATTCTCACGAATATTGGCGCTCATGTATCTCCGTATTCTCACGAGTATTGGCGCTCATGTATCTCCGTATTCTCACGAGTATTGGCGCTCATGTATCTCCGTATTCTCAGGAGTATTGGTGCTCATGTATCTCCGTATTCTCACGAATATTGGCGCTCATGTATCTCCGTATTCTCACGAGTATTGGCGCTCATGTATCTCCGTATTCTAAGGAGTATTGGCGCTCATGTATCTCCGTATTCTCACGAGTATTGGCGCTCATGTATCTCCGTATTCTCAGGAGTATTGGTGCTCATGTATCTCCGTATTCTCACGAATATTGGCGCTCATGTATCTCCGTATTCTCACGAGTATTGGCGCTCATGTATCTCCGTATTCTCACGAGTATTGGCGCTCATGTATCTCCGTATTCTCACAAGTATTGGTGCTCATGTATCTCCGTATTCTCACAAGTATTGGTGCTCATGTATCTCCGTATTCTCACGAGTATTGGTGCTCATGTATCTCCATATTCTCACAAGTATTGGCGCTCATGTATCTCCATATTCTCATGAGTATTGGCGCTCATGTATCTCCGTATTCTCACGAGTATTGGCGCTCATGTATCTCCGTATTCTCACGAGTATTGGCGCTCATGTATCTCCGTATTCTCGCGAGTATTGGCGCTCATGTATCTCCGTATTCTCACGAGTATTGGCGCTCATGTATCTCCGTATTCTCACGAATATTGGCGCTCATGTATCTCCGTATTCTCACGAGTATTGGCGCTCATGTATCTCCGTATTCTCACGAGTATTGGCGCTCATGTATCTCCGTATTCTCAGGAGTATTGGTGCTCATGTATCTCCGTATTCTCACGAATATTGGCGCTCATGTATCTCCGTATTCTCACGAGTATTGGCGCTCATGTATCTCCGTATTCTAAGGAGTATTGGCGCTCATGTATCTCCGTATTCTCACGAGTATTGGCGCTCATGTATCTCCGTATTCTCAGGAGTATTGGTGCTCATGTATCTCCGTATTCTCACGAATATTGGCGCTCATGTATCTCCGTATTCTCACGAGTATTGGCGCTCATGTATCTCCGTATTCTCACGAGTATTGGCGCTCATGTATCTCCGTATTCTCACAAGTATTGGTGCTCATGTATCTCCGTATTCTCACAAGTATTGGTGCTCATGTATCTCCGTATTCTCACGAGTATTGGCGCTCATGTATCTCTGTATTCTCACAAGTATTGGTGCTCATGTATCTCTGTATTCTCACGAGTATTGGCGCTCATGTATCTCCGTATTCTCGCAAGTATTGGTGCTCATGTATCTCCGTATTCTCACGAGTATTGGCGCTCATGTATCTCCGTATTCTCACTAGTATTGGTGCTCATGTATCTCTGTATTCTCACGAGTATTGGTGCTCATGTATCTCTGTATTCTCACAAGTATTGGCGCTCATGTATCTCCGTATTCTCACAAGTATTGGCGCTCATGTATCTCCGTATTCTCATGAGTATTGGCGCTCATGTATCTCCGTATTCTCACGAATATTGGCGCTCATGTATCTCCGTATTCTCACGAGTATTGGCGCTCATGTATCTCCGTATTCTCACTAGTATTGGTGCTCATGTATCTCTGTATTCTCACGAGTATTGGTGCTCATGTATCTCTGTATTCTCACAAGTATTGGTGCTCATGTATCTCCGTATTCTCACAAGTATTGGTGCTCATGTATCTCCGTATTCTCACAAGTATTGGTGCTCATGTATCTCCGTATTCTCACAAGTATTGGTGCTCATGTATCTCCGTATTCTCACAAGTATTGGCGCTCATGTATCTCCGTATTCTCACAAGTATTGGTGCTCATGTATCTCCGTATTCTCACAAGTATTGGTGCTCATGTTATGTATCCTCCGTATTCGTGCACATGTATCTTGTATTGGCGCGGTTGGCGCCATGTATCTCTGTATTCTCACAAGTATTGGTGCTCATGTATCTCTGTATTCTCACGAGTATTGGCGCTCATGTATCTCCGTTTCTCCGATGGGCCGCCTGCCGGTTGGGTCTGTATCTCCGTATTCTCGCAAGTATTGGTGCTCATGTATCTCCGTATTCTCACGAGTATTGGCGCTCATGTATCTCCGTATTCTCACTAGTATTGGTGCTCATGTATCTCTGTATTCTCACGAGTATTGGTGCTCATGTATCTCTGTATTCTCACAAGTATTGGTGCTCATGTATCTCCGTATTCTCACAAGTATTGGTGCTCATGTATCTCCGTATTCTCACGAGTATTGGTGCTCATGTATCTCCGTATTCTCACGAGTATTGGCGCTCATGTATCTCCGTATTCTCACAAGTATTGGTGCTCATGTATCTCCGTATTCTCACGAGTATTGGTGCTCATGTATCTCCGTATTCTCACGAGTATTGGCGCTCATGTATCTCCGTATTCTCACGAGTATTGGTGCTCATGTATCTCCGTATTCTCACGAGTATTGGTGCTCATGTATCTCCGTATTCTCACGAGTATTGGTGCTCATGTATCTCCGTATTCTCACGAGTATTGGTGCTGACGTATCTCTGTATTCTCACGATTATTGGTGCTCATGTATCTCCGTATTCTCACAACTATTGGTGCTCATATATATTTGACCCTGAAAATCTTTTACGCACACAGTGACCTCCTACCCAACTCTTGTCTCCTGTCCTGACTGGACTCCCAAAGTTGTCTTTGACTCTGATAGATGTTACTGTCCAGCGATGAGGACAACCACCGACTTCCCAATCTCGAGCATTGCTGACCAGCCACACAGGTCATAGAGCTGTTGACTCGGAGCTGATCCCTGTTTATTAATCTGCTCAGTGACAGCCGTTCTCATTGGTTACTGCTAAACCAGACCTATTAGGGAGAACCCACCAAATGTGGAGGACTTTTCTTGGTCTGATATTTCCCAGGTGTTCAGCTGCAAAGTACGGAGAGACAAATGGCGCAGGAAGGCAGCCTGGGATTATTTGTGCAACAAGAACAGGCATATACAGTAATATATATCAAAATTATGTTCTATTTGGTAATTTCATGTTTGATGCTTTTATATTATAATGTAGGACTTGAGCCTATAATGGGTACAGTGATCAGACAACCTAAGGCGCATGCGCATGGCGTTATTACAGCTCTGTACGTGTTACATCAAGCCATAATATGGCACGTGTAGAAATCTAAAGGCCCATCATGACCTACATGTAGATTTTGTGAGAATTTGGTGCAGGTATAGATGTCACATCTGTATCCTGATGGTAATTTTATTATTTAAAGGGTAATATAATCTTTAATATTAAAGGGGTTATCCAGTTTTTAATATTGATGGACTATCCTTAGGAAAAGGTCCTTTGCCTTCCATCAATTCTTCTCGGTACTTGCAGACAGATTTGGCAGAACTGGGCAGGGAGGTTGTTCCCGCCGCCATCTTGGAGAACTAAGCACAGATCTTCTGTGGATGTTGCTTGCTCCAATCCGTCTGTCTCTTCATGTCATCCCAGACAGACTGGATGATGATGAGATCAGGGCTATATCTGTGGGGGCCGGATCATCACTTCCAGGACTCCTCCTCCAAAGGGCAAAGGTCACACCAAATATTGATGGGATTTACATTTCTCTTTTCTTCATTCACTTCATTTTGTTAATTTACAAACATAAACTATTAACCCTATTAACCTAATTTATTTTTACTGGAACAGACCCTCAGACGCCCCCTGGATTGGTTCACTAAGACCTGTGCATGTAGCCTAATGATGGCTTTGGGCCTCTGCGCCTCCAGAGCTGCACCCCTACCTCCACGCCAGGCTGATAAGTTAGAATGAGGTCACTACTAGTCATGGCAATAGGTTAGAACCAGCGAAATTGAAAAATATAACCCACAGTATTGATGACACCTCCACTGAGATGTATTTCATAGATTCATGTGCTTAGGATTGTCTTACAAGTACCTTGTTGACACCCTTAAGGGATATCTTTGTGTAGCCAAGACCAAAGCCAGGTCGTCTTCAGTGTTTCTTGCCCTCTACCCTGTAATGTTATATTTTATCTGCAGTTTGTTTTCATCTGTCACAGTGTTTTATGGCTGGGGAAGTCTCGTATCGGCTGTCCTGTAGCTGCCCCATAATTCTCTCTAGTTTATGGTGTAAGAAACAGAGGAAGGGGCTTATCCATGAGACTATTGACTATATTTCCATGTATTGAGTGCAATTCAATGCTTGGGACTTAAGCTCGTATTTCCATGCTTCACAAATGTGCTCAACAAAGAGTCTAACTATAGAATACTGTGCTAAGGTTGTGCATTATTCTCCCTTGTGCTGGTATTTCATTGTATCCTCCTTAAAGGGGTTATCCAGGGACAGTTTAAAAACTTATTCCCCTTACGTCCGACAGCAGCACAATATGGGGTATCTCTGCCCCTGTGTGTTGTTTAGGACAGGTGGAACCTTTAATTAGCACCAAAAAGGTGCCTCCTACTAGCCCTATAAGAGGGCACCAGAGACCTCCCTCCACTGTGTTTTTTTCTGTCCTGTGTGGAACAGGTGGACGGAGGTCTCTTGTGACCTCCCGTTGCTAGGGGTTTTATTTACTCCTGGCTTACCTTTTTGGGGTACCTCGGTCCCAAAGAGAAAACCTCCGGTCCTTCGGGCCTTCGGGCCTTTGCACCGCAGCGCAGCGTTATCCGGCATCCATCTGCAGGCAGCGCGATCCCGGAAGTAAGCGGGGAACCTCCTCGGCCGGAACTTTTCTCCGGTCCCGTGTTCCCAGGGGAAGGAAGCCTTTGCGCACCACCGTGCCCTACTTCCGGTTTTCTCGGAAAAAGTGCGGTAAGTTTGGAAATTTAAAATTTAAAGGCAAAATATAGAATTGATTTTTGCTGCTTGTATTTTGAGCCTCTGGCTTAGGCTTATGCTCCTCTATGTTCCATTATGGCGTTTGACTTGTTTTGGTGCTGTATAAATGTTTCTTTGTTGGCTTCCTCCCCTCGCTGCTGGATTACATTTAAAAGGTCTGAATGCAGTCCTTTATTTGTTGAGTGAGTGGTTTCTAGCTCCTCTGCTGCGGGTTGCGGTGGCTGGTTTTTTTTTCTGACGGTTTTTTTCTCTCTTCAAGTGACCGATTCAAAAAACCTCTATGGTTAAAACCTTGGAGAGCTGTGTTCCCCTCAAAGTATAATTTGTGCGCATTACCCTTTGAGCCGGGTAGAGTCTTTGGCTGTGCCCTAGACGAGATCCTAGAGGGCTTGGCCGACAAGAAGGGTAAAACTTTACCCCAGGCCTTCAGAGGTAGGTCTGGCTCTGGCCGTGGTAGAGGCTATCCGCCTCGTCGTGGAAGGCAGTCCAGAGAGGCTCTAGTTATTCCTCTAGAGACGCCGGCCGGAGATTCCGAAGTCTGATGATAAAAAAGTCAAGCCTAGCTTTTGACATCAGAAGCAGTTTTCCTGTGGCCGAGATTCTTGTCAGAGGTCGTGTCTCCCACTTTCTCAACTGCGGGCAGGGAAAAATTCGAGACCCATGGGTCCGGTAGGTAATCCAAAGAGGTTATGCAATCAAGTTCCTCCGTCCTCCTCAGGATCGGTTTGTGTTAACTCGCAGCCTCCCTACAATGCAGCAGACTACATTGGAATGCTCCATCCGAGAGTACATTCACAAGGGAGCCCTGGTGGAAGTCCCTTCTCTAGAAGAAGGATCCAGTGTCTATTCTCCCGTCTTCCTGATGCCAAAACCGGCAGACAAGTGGAGAATGATCATAGAGTTAAGGTACCTCAACCGCTTCATCAAAAAGAAGCGCTTCCATAGGAAAACCATAAAGTCTGTCACCACCTTTCTCCTCTAAGGCGATGTTTTTTGTGACTTTGGATATAAAAGACGCCCATTTGCATATTTCTATTTACCTCCATGCAGAAGGTTTTTTTCTAAGGATTGCCGTAGTAGTTTCTGGCCACAGGAAGCACTTTCAATTCACAGCACTACCCTTCGGGATCTCCTCTGCTTCCCACACCTTTACAAAGGTAGTGGCCCCCATAATGGCCGCCCTCAGGCTTCAGGGGATATTCTTGGTGCCTTATCTAGACGACTGGTTGATAAAGGCCCAGTCAGAGTCTGTTCTGCTCCAGTACCTACAGACAGCCTTCAGAGTCTGTGATGGCTTATAAATTGGGAGAAGTCAAAAACGATCCCTTCAACTCGAAGGAAGTTCCTCTGAGAAAACTACTTCCTAGATTCAGTCCGCCTGCAAATCTCCTTGACACCAGCAAGGAAGGAGAAGCTGGTTGCGGCAGTCCGGCACCTCTTTAAAAAGCCGATAGCCTCCATCAGAACATTGATGAAGATCCTGGGCTTGATGTCTTCCTCAGTGGAGGCAGTCCCATGGGCCTTGTGGCACTTACGTCCCCTCCAGAAGGAGTTACTAGAGGCTTGGGATCGCTCCCTTCTTACATTCAGCAAGAAGATTCGACTCTCCCCCAGGACCCGTCTTTCCCTCAAGTGGTGGTTGCACCTGAAAGACGGAAGGTCCACGGTCCAACCTTCTTGGACCCTGTTGACTACAGATGCATCCCTCTTGGGATGGGGAGCCCATTGGACGAAAACTCCATAAAGGGAGTCTGGAGCGCTCCTGAAAAAAGGACCTCGTCCAACTGGAAGGAGCTCAGAGCCGTATATCGTGCCTTACTCTGTTGCTTGCCTCTTCCCAGGGGAAGAGCAGTCAAAATCCGGTCAGACAACATGACCACAGTGCTGTACGTGAACAGACAGGGAGGCACCAGATCACCAACCCTCCTTAGGGAGGCAGATCTGATATTTACATGGGCAGAGAAAAATCTAACCCATTTATCCGCAGTTCACATCAAGGGCTCCCTGAACATAGTAGCGGATCGGTTGAGTCGGGGTTATGCCGTATCAGGAGAATGGTCACTCAATCCAGAAGTCTTTCATCAGATTACCCTGAACAGGGGTCTTGCAGAAATAGACCTCATGGCAACCCGACTCAACGCCAAGGTGGAGAAGTTCTGTTCCCTTTACCAGGAGGACAATCCCTTGGCAGTGGATGCCCTGTCCATCCCTTGGAGGTCCAGGCTGGCATACATCTTCCCTCCAATTCCAATAATACCAAAGGTATTAATGAAAATCAGACAGGACCAAGTCTCTGTGATAGCCATCATTCCATTCTGGCCAAAAAGAGCTTGGCTTTTCCCAACTCATGGAGATGAGTCGAGGGATATATTGGAGGCTTCCCCCCATCCAGAACCTAGTTTCCCAAGGATCTCTGAAGTGCCAGGATCTCTGGAGATTCAACCTGACAGCCTGGAGGTTGAGCAGTCCCTACAGCAGGATAGAGGACTGTCAGAGGCCGTCCTGAAGACCCTTTATTCTGCAAGAGCAGAATCTACCAATAAGAACTACCAGAGGACAGCCAAGATTTTCATGGAGTGGTGCTCCAAGAAGGGTATTAATAATCTAGAACCTTCAACGGCTGATATTTTCTTCAGGACGGTTTGGATAAGGGCCTTGCCCCTGCCACTTTGAAAGTGCAGATTGCGGCCCTCTCCGCTCATTTGAACAGACGTCTGTCTCAGGATCCTCTGGTTGCAAGGTTCCTTAAAGGGGCAATGAGGCTAAAGCCCTCAGTATCATCCCCAGTGGGACCTTGCGGTAGTCATTACAGGCCTGTGCGGTCCTCCATTTGGACCCTTGGAGTCTACGGAGATAAAATATTTAGCCTACAAAACCACTTTTTTGTTGGCTATTATATCTGCCAAAGAGTAGGAGTGCTCCAGGCCCTCTCTTCTAGAGAACCGTACATTTTGTTTTTGCAGATAGGGTGCACCTTAGGTTTACCTGGGTTTATCCCTAAGGTCCCCTCATGCTATAATAGCAATCAGCTAATTTCGTTACCTGTGTTTTTCCCCTCTCCAACCTCTGAGGAGGAAGAAAAGCTCCACACCTTAGATGTGGTAAGGTGTCTGTGGATTTACCTTTTCCACACTCAACCGCTTAAGAAGGCCGAAAGCCTACTAATCGATATGCAGTGTAAAAACAGAGGCCTCAAGGCTTCCAAGCTTACTCTATCCACATGGATCAAGGAGACAATTAAGTCTTCCTTTCTTGTTCTGGAGTTATTCCCTCCAGTTTTTCTGCGGCCACTCGACCTGGGTTGTCGACTTCTTTGGCTGAGTATCGGTCCTTACCATTGGACCAGATTTGTGCGGCTGCATCATAGTCATCTCAGTTGACCTTTTGTTAAACATTATCATTGGACATCCGCAGTTTCCAGACAACTGCCTTTGGTCAGTCAGTCCTTGACATTGTAAGGCGAGGAAACCCTCCCTAGGGGAATTACTTGCTATCTCCCCATATTGTGCTGCTGTCGGACGTAAGGGGAATCGTTGATTGTAATGTCAATCTGTATTCCCTTAGTCCAGACAGCAGCACAAGGCTTCCCTCCCTAGAAGCTTGTTTCCTGTTACTTTATAATTTACACAGTGGAGGGAGGTCTCTTGTGCCCTCTTATAGGGCTAGTAGGAGGCACCTTTTTGGTGCTAATTAAAGGTTCCACCTGTCCTAAACAACACACAGGGGCAGAGATACCCCATATTGTGCTGCTGTCTGGACTAAGGGAATACAGATTGACATTACAATCAACGATTTCCTCCGGGTTGTATTTGCTGCAGGCCTCGGGTGTCCGGGCTGGTTCCAACTCAGTGTCAAGTGATTGGAACGAGCAGCCGACACCTGAATCGCTCCATCTCCTCTCCTGTGTTCATAGATAGTTACCCGTACTATGGGGCTATCAGACTAGATCAATACTAAAGCCAATCCCCATAGGGCAGGTAACTATCTATGAACACAGGAGAGGAGGGAGGAGGCCGATTAACCCAGGATGGAGACCCAAGATTGAGACCAAAAACAACCTGCGGGGTAGAAAGTTTTACAGTCACTGCAAAATGGATGGGATTCTAGCAAATCCGACCCACACATTGCAGAAAAATACAGGCAGAGGACACGCTGCGATTTCCAATACCGTCGCAGTTTTGGAAATCGCAGCATGTCTTATCATACCTACGGAAACGCCAGCGAACTTTCTGTGAAAAGTGCAGCCCTTTGCCGCCGCGGTTTTTCCTGCAGCGCTTTTTTACTGCGACCGGCTACATGGGACCTTAGCCTAAAGGGATTTCCGAGGGTTGGCATTTATATATTGGTGATCTATCCTTAGAAGAGATCATCAATATCTGATCGGTAGGGGAACGACACTAGGGACCGCCACCAAAATTTCGTTCAATCTCATCCACAGGGGAAAAAAAACTGCATTTGTTGAAAAAAGTTTTTGGAATTCTGAGTGTTTTTCCTATGAAAAACACTCAGAATTCCAAAAACTTTTTTCAACCAATAGATTAAATAAGAAAAGAAAAAACCACTGAGAAAAATGCAGCAAAAACCCATTGAAAACGCTGCAGAAATGATCTGTGTTTCGCTACAAGGGGCCTTAACCTTATAAAGCTGAACTGAAATACCAGAAACAACCTGTGTGCAGGTGTGGCGCTGTTTTTGGAAGAAAGCAGCCTTGTTTTTCTAATCCTGGACAACTTCTTCCCTACACAAGGTCCTTTATAAATTGTATCCCTGTCAAATGTCTCTGGTTTTAAGACTGGGTCATAAAATAGGTTTTTGCCCTTTCCCTCTAAATCTGCCATCTTTATTGTAACATGATGTGGTTTTTGCCTCTGACTCTGAGCTGAAGAATGTTTTGTAGGGAGAAAAAGTGCAGAAAATAAGATCCTGACAGGCCTGAAAGTACCGGCCACAGCAGATGCATCGTGTCACTGTGCACAGCCCTTTTTTATTTCATGTCGGGGGTGATATCATTGCGTGGTACACGCTGGTGCAGAACTCCATTTCTTTTGTCTTTGTTAACCATTTTGGTGCCAGTATTGGTGTCAATATTGCGTACATCTACCGTCACACCATTCATTGCCTCTCGGAGCTCACATTTTGGAGACATTTTAGAAGTTTATTCTGCAAATTCTTTAATTTTATACAACAAATCGCAACATGTCATGGGTCGGACCCATCACTTTATGACCTAGGAATACCCTTTAAGGCTAACCCCATATGTACTAAATCACAAATAAAAAAAAAAAAAAATGCTGCAGAAAAAAGGGCATCAAATTTTTTTTTTTTGCATTCCCACTCTAATGGGTTAAACGCCGCATTTTTGCTAGTAAAATTAAGATGCTGCATTTTTCAAAATCGCATGCGGTTTTTACAACACTGCACAAATTCAGCTTGTTTATACATAGGGGGAGAAGTTATCATTTTTATAAAATTTTGGCCTTTTTTTGGTTTTGTGCGTCTTTTTTGAAGTGTATTTCCAGGTGTCTAATTTATTAAACAGACACGAACGTAATAAATCTTGCACAAATTCTACTGTCAGTTATTTTGGGGGGTTTATGTTGCCCCTTTTACTGGAGTACAGTTGACCCTTTTTTGCGCTTTTTTATAAAAGGCATCGTAAATAACATACAAATATAGAAAATATAATATTTAAAATATAAAAATTTTATATATTTTTTTTGACTATAATGGGGTCCAATGTTTTCTCTTCACCGATTTTTGGCGATTTCTGCGGCGGAGTCTCCGCCGGTGCAGATGTGAACCCAGCATAGGATAGATTTTACAATTGTTAATTGTTACACTTAGTGAGTTGGTTTAAGATTTTGCAACTGATAACCCACACAAATTTTTTTAAAAATGTTACAATGTGTAGAGTGAAGCAATCGCCCATAACAACCAGAAAACTGAAAACTGTACATTGAAATCTGATTGGTTGCTATAAGAAGATGTTCCATTTTTTCTTTGCAGCAGTTTTCATTTCCTGATAACTGTAGGACCGCCCACTGGACTCCTAAGCCCAGAATGAGCAGAAATTGAAGGGACTAAATGACAAGTTCTACTGAATCTTTTCCCACATAACTATATATCAATCTATTCCGCTCCTCCTGCTCTATAACATCCTGCCCGCAGATTGGACTCCATTTTCCATGTGACAGGTTCCCTTTAAGTATGTTTATGTCATTCCCTAAGGATGGAGGCAAGAAACCCAACTCCATATTTGCTTAGGATACATCTAGCAACATATAAATTTATTAGCAGCTAATAGCCTGCAGATGATCCAAAAACGACATCACAGAAACCGAGAGCAATTTCTTACCATCCCGAGTTCCAGTATCAGTCAGTATGAATGTTATCTCGGTGTCAGCAGCTGAAACAAAGAGGATCCAGTGTTTAGCTGATGCGAATATTACCAATGAATGACTCAGAAAAGAATGTGCCGATAAGAAAAGGAAACAGAGAAATATGAAAGAATCACTTTAATGCCAAGGACTAAAAACAATCACAAATAATTACTGTAAAAATGGTAAAAACCACTAAAATCTCTTCCGGGTATTAATCACCCTGATGGGTAAATATTTAATGGTTTAATATTTAATCAGATAACCTCTTCCCACTTCGAGACATATTATAACGTCACCCTGAGCATATTAATTCTCCGCCATATTATATGGTCTGGGTCACAGCATCTGGGTGGTTGGGGGGCGCCATTTTTTCACCGCCTTGGTGAGATTGCAGGGTCCTGAGGGGCTGCCATGGTAGCCTGAAGGCCAATCTATAGCCTCCTAGCTGCCATAAATTAAAGTGTAATTGGCCTTGGCCTAATACAGATAGATGATAATGTACTATATACTACAGACGTATTGCAGTAGATGGTGCAGGTGATCAAGCAATCCCAGGTTCAAGTCCCCTTGTGGGGCAGTAGAAATAATTTATTAAACGTATCAAAAAAATAACTAAATAATCATCAGAGAGTAAAGGGTTCATGTAATGCTATTCCTTGCACAGGAGCCCACTGATATCCATGTCCATCCCTTGTCCAGTGGGGGGCCCTACTGAGTGATCCCTGTATGGACACTTACTGTAAACAGCCGTCAATCACTGAGTAGGACTGCCCACTGGATTCCATAGAAGTGAATGGATTTTATGGACTATGGTTGTATAGTAGTGAATTGTACTGGCGATCAGACCCCTAGACCCATAGGAGGTCTAAAAATAAAAGTAAAAATAATCTAACTATAATAATCCCCCCTTTCCCTAGCTCAGATATAAAGATAAATAATCAAACATAGACACATTAGGTACCCCGCATCCTAAAATGCCCAAAATATAAACACAGAAATTTTTTCCATATGGTGAACGCCTTAGCAGAAAAAAAAATCAAAATGTCCGAATCGCCATTTTTTTGCCCTTTTGCCTCCCAAAAAAATGTATAAAAGATGATTAAATCTTGGTATCAATGAAAGGTACAAACTGCCCCACAAAAATAAAAAAAAAATAATAAAAAAAATCTAAAAAGTTACAGAATAGGGCAACTCAAAAACATTTTTTTTTATTTTTCAATTTTTTGTCGAAAAGGTGTTAAAACATAACAAATATATATATATATATAAATTTGGTATTGCTGTGATGGTACCGACCTGCAGAATATAGGTGACGACATGTTATTTTGATGGCCTTAAAAAATAAAACCCATAAGAAAAATGGCACAAGTGCAGTTTTTTTTGTAAGTCTCATGTGAATTTTTTTCCAGCTTCCCAATACATTGTACAGGGTAGTAACTGGCACCATTTCCAAGTACAAATTGTCCCACAAAAAATAAGCCCCCATATGGCTCTGTGAATGGAAAAATGGCTTTTGGAATGCGGGGAATGAAAAACAAAAATCAAAAAATGAAAAATGACTATGGCGGGAAGGGGTTAAAGCCCAAAACAGGGTTAAAGATAGATGTGAGCAGCTTGTCTTGAACACTCCTTAGCCGTGATTCTCAAGATCTGCTGTCTGACGCAGAGCTCACTGGTCCGTATGAGAAGTTCAGTCTAATGGGAAATTCTGCTGGAAATTGAATTTTTAATTTATGTTTTTGTTCATTATTTCTAAATGAAATATTTTAGACACAGATTTGGCAAAACAGATAAAATTTCCCTTCTAATATTGAATACTGAGACCTCCTAATATAGAGATTTCATAAAGGTGCTGAACAGTCGACCAATGGTTCACAATATCCTAATCTCTTAATGGAGCTCGGATACTTTTTGCTTACATTCCAGAACAAGTGATGTAGCTTTCTTGGGCTCACGTCTTGTAATACTGAGAATTGCTGCTATCTTATCTTTTGGCCAATTCCTGCAAGTAAAAATGAAATTCTTGCTGAATAATAGACTTGTCATATTTTGCACAATCACCTGAATGTGAGTCATTTACAGAAACTGTTTCTTTCCTAAGGGTTAGACAAAAACAAAAACTGATTTTATTAGATTTAGTACAAGTTTAGTAAGTGTCATCATCTTCTATGGATAAGCAACTCAGCCTCCAAGTGCATCGGGGCGGCCAGATTTGCCTACTTTGGCTCTTCTACGGGATTGCTGCCCAGATTTATCATTCCTTGTATGCAAGTTTTCTTTCGTAAAAGTCATGAAAAAGTTGCAATTTTTTTTTGACTATATTGAATTTTGCACAAAAATTCTGGCTTTTTTTTTCTCTTTGCGCCATGTGGTATGAGCAAGGTCACTAGCCCGGCCAGATTTATGATCACTTGCACCAGTTTACCTGCATCACACTTGGTTCCAGTCTAAACCAGCTGAAGTTCTTCTCTTACAGGTGTATGTGACATGAGGCGCGCATGCGCAGTACAGCGCACCTCACACTTTTTAGACCCTGAGCTTTAGGAGCACATAGGGGAACCTGAGCAGATGTCATTTTGGATGGGAGGGGGAATGAGCCACTAAATGATGCGCCGCCATTATAAACACGCCCCCGATGCACTCTTGCCTCATTTGCATATTGATAAAAGACAGAATTACTACTAAACAAAGCAAAAATTCTGTCTACAAAGTATAGCATTGTGCGATCAGTGCCCTGCGCAATCCAAGGTACTGTGGTCGCTTTGAATTTTCTTATCCAGACAGACTCCCTTTAAGATCATCCCTTTAATTGAGGCTAGACACTTATTCGTCCTCCTTTGTTATTCGTTTAGATTGCTTAATTGCTTTAATTGACAGTTTAATTGTTGGATTATTATGTGACGTCCTCTTCACCTTCACCCACCAAAGTCTTGTCTAGGATCAAGTGAGTAACCATCCTGCACCAAGAATCCGTTCACCCCCCAACCCTACTTAACGAAAAGAGTCTAGACACCAACTAAATAAAAAATAAACCACTGCGGTCATCCCTCATTCTGGAAATGTACTACACATAAACAGGTGATAAAATTAAAGGAAATCCCCGCAGACAAGATCAGGACAGAAGAAACACTGATTCGAGGATTTATAGACAGTCCCAAACCCAACTAAATAAACCATGGCCAAGCCTGATAACCATGGCGGCCGCGCCAGTGCTATAAATAAAGGGGCAACTTCAATGCTTCTGTATATTATTAAGACATGGCTTTGTCTAAACCAGCCTTGACCTCTGGCTTGCGAAGAGTATATTAACCATCTCCAAATCTTTTGTGTTCCTCTCTCCATCAAGGAAAGTTGGTGGACTCTGATGGATTGGCTTTCGAGAAACTTGAGTTATCCTTGACTGGATACAGATGGCCCAGTAAAAAATGATTCCTTCAAGCACACACAGTCTTTATCAGTTGTTAGGGTTCATCTGGGACCGCACTTCCTCGTCACTAGTTGGAGACAGCAAGCCTTCTGTTTCACCGCCATATCTCATATTGTCCTAATGAATTCTTCCAACACGCCGGAGGCCAGATAAATTTGCTGATATTAATGCTTTTTGGCAGGGCTGCTGCGGTGCAGTGTTACAAGGATGCTTAGCCTTTTGCTTGAGGAGTCGCCCAGGACAAACTTATTTGGATGATTAAGTTACTATATTATTGCGGTATTTTGTGTGTAATTCATGAGGAGGGTCCCGATTGCAGGCAGGGGCTTAAAAAATGACCATTTATCTAACTGGAAAAACAGTTGTCTGTCAGCACTTAATATGTAGTCGAATTCCATGTTGAAATATCCAATGAATTTTTTTGTTTCCTGTCTGTATCTTATTTTGATACTTAAAGGAAGTCTCTCAGGTCCAAAATGACTCCCAGACCAATAATAGTGCCATGTCGGGGCCTTTACTGGGAGCAGAAACATACCTGTGTGGCCGCAAACGGATCAAGCAATGCAGAGATAATCATCTTTTTATGGATATGCAAATCAGCTTGCAAGTGCAATGGAGGCGGGGCTTCCTTACTGACAACTCTGATGTAGACTGAGGCTAATCCCATTACAGCTAAAGGGGAGACATTCCAGGGGAGATTACAGAGAAGAGACAATTTGCAACTGTTTGTAGTCAAATCTGGTAAAACAGGCCCCGCCCCCAGTGCACTTGCAGCCTGATTTGCATATCCATAAAAAGATGATTATCCCTGCATTGCTTCTTCAGTTTGTGGCCACAAAGATATGTTTCTGCTCCTATTCAGGACTCCTATAAAGCACTATGATTGGTTTGGGAGGCATTTTGGACCTAACAGTCTCCCTTTAAAGGGATTGTCTTAAAACCTATTTTGAAATACCCTCTTATAGGGGGCACCACTTTAGATCTTTATTATCCATAGAGGAGAGATACAAAGATCACGCCTTACTCTAGAGCACCTGACACATCCATTTCAGTGTACAACTTGTAATGCTGCACTTCACCTGTGGTGGAGCTGCAGGAGAATTAAGCACTTACTACTAGATTTCTTAGTGATTACAGCTGATTTCTAGGGGTCTCAGGAGTGCGATACCCTCTAATCAGTTCTTGGTTGGAGGATGTTCTAACAAAATTTTAAAAAGTACCAAAGTAGAGAATTCCTTTAAGAACTCATTTAAAGGGACTGATTAGTAAAATATAATTTTTCTTTGAATGCACTAAAATAGTAATTTAGATACCATAGTAATATATACAGTGTATACTTCTGGCATTTAAGGTGCACCAGTTGTCAATATCTGATCTGTCCTGGGTCAGATTCTCAGAAAACCTTCATTTCTGGACTGTGCTCAGCACTGGAGAGCGGTTCATGTCAGAAGTTCCTACGTCGGGACTTTTTAAATACAATGTAGCTTAGCACCCAGTGACATGAAGAGCCTGACAAATTGCATGGTGGTCTCAATGTAGAAGTAAAATATCCTCATCACATAGCCATAATTATCAACTCTCATCTCCGGGGGCCTCAGGCAGGAGATAGCAGGGGCTGAGCATCCAATACACTAAGAATGACAAGACAATCAGATTGGTGGGGTTCCGACATCCTGTACCCCCATCGATCAGCTCTAGTCTCTGTGTAGTAGCCAAACCAGATCAGCTCTGATTCATTTGAGTTGCAGTACCTCAGTTCCACCACTACATAGAAAACAGCGCTGTCTGCTTCCTGCTCCATTCTCTGCTGAGAACAGTTGACTAGGTAACAGACCTCCACTAACCAGATATTGATGACTTATCCTTAGGATTAGAACTCAGCCTCATTCAGGGCTGTTATACCACACACAGCCACCGGACAAGAGTGGCACTGTTTTTGCAATGCAGATGGTTTCCTAAATAAACCAATATGAGATTTGTTTCTATACTGAAAATTTAGCAAAAAGCGGTTGTATCTTTATTCTATTATTTAGCTGGAGCATGTGCACTAAGACTAAGGCAAAATATTCTGGAGCCTCTAGCCCACATTATAGAGCACCCCCAATGTAACTCATCCCAGCACAACACGCCATGAATCTCTTGTCTGTGCTGCATTGCTCTGTCTCTCTTTGATGGATCTAATGAAAGCGCAGACACATATTTCCTGGGAGTGCATGCACTTCCCCACTGTCATCCTCCATTGTATTTACTCAGCATATGGCCATAAATCCTGTGTAATTCCTGACCTCCTCACTGAATGAGCATCTCAAGAAAATGCACAGCTTGACATTCTGCAAATATTTTTGGTCTTGTGTACTCTGAGCCTCTCCAGAGACCCTTCGCCTCTTTCAGCCGTCTTGTACATAGGTTAAACACAACATGTGAAGCCTAATATGCAACATTGTAGAGATTGTCTACTTTTAACCAAGCACGTTATTTGCAGAGTAGAATTGTCTCCCCCTTGTATATCACACCAAGAAAGGCACACGAGATACAGGATTGTGAATACCGTGTAGTATATGCGATAGGCTCCCCTCTAGAGAAAAAAAAATTCAATTGTGCCAGAATCAGTAGAGCAGCAACTATGAAATGATGTAAAGGTGAAAGGTCCTCTTTAAGAAGCCTTGTAACACGACCAGGGATATAAGCCAAACCAGATTCTCCAGAAGGGTTAATCGTTTATTTTTGCCAATTAACAAAATGAAGTGAATGCAGAAAAGAGAAATGTAAATCCCATCAATATTTGGTGTGACCTTTGCCCTTTGGAGGAGGAGTCCTGGAAGTGATGATCCGGCCCCCACAGATATAGCCCTGATCTCATCATCCTCCAGTCTGTCTGGGATGACATGAAGAGACAGACGGATTGGAGCAAGCAACATCCACAGAAGATCTGTGCTTAGTTCTCCAAGTTGGAGGCGGGAACAACCTCCCTGCCCAGTCCTGCCAAAAACTGTCTGCAAGTACCGAGAAGAATTGGTGGAATTCCTAATATTTAACATGAGTGCATGTAAGTTTTACAAAATCTTTTAAAGAGGACTTTTCAGCACCTTCAGCAATTTAATTCCGGCACAGTTGGAATTTTTCCTCTAGCCTGATATACTAATTAGGTACTCTACTGTCAAGTGGGCGGTCTCAGGCAGGTGCAGACAAGGGGTTGGGATTCTGAGCTGTCTGACTGTCCTCCTCTGATTGATCAGTGTCAGAGCTCATAGTCACACCCCTTTGCCTGCTATAAACCACTTTCCAGTAGAAGTCTAATTATCATATTAGGCATCAAAACGAACTACACTGATGGCTCAGGAACCGTGGGGGCTACAGAAAATATTCCAACTGGAGTTGATGGAAGTGGTGAAAGCTCCTCTTTAACCTTTCTCCAGGGTCCTCTTGTCTAGGAGCAGGAACATATCTTCACCACTATCTATGCCCGATTCCCCCTGTATGGGACCCAATGAGCATAAACTCTACGGTTACAATAATGACAGTACAACAATTCTGTTACTTCTCTTTACATTTTAATACCATTAAGCAGCCTATGTACAATTATTGGCCACAAAACCAGTGCAGCCCTTACACTGTTCACAAATATCAAACAGCTTCCCGGAATGGAACATGACAATTTTTCCTCCGAAATACTTGACAATAAATGGACATCAGAGAACGCTTCATCGAAAGAATTCTGGGTGTTATAGTCAAGGCAATCACTATTCGCCCATCAGACAGGTACGTGACTTATTCCAGAGATATTCTAGTGCCCTGGGAAAGGTAGAAAGCGTGTTTGGTCCCTAAGCTTGTTTATTGGCAGACTGCCCACCTCTAGCCGTAAAATAAATTAAAGTCTACAAAAAATAATTCTTTGATGCACCAGTCAATAATAAAAATATAAAAACATCCCGCTCACCCACACATACACAGCCTTACAATAGTAATAGGGTGGACTTCTATATTGCCCCTTAACAATGTTTCACACTTTTACAGGTCGAGGGAACAAAGTGGGAGCCAAAACTCCTTCCCATCATGGAGACATTGAGTTACAATCTACTCAGTGACCAATATGGCTGTAGACGACCTTGGTCCAACTCGACGACTCTACATTTCCAATGATGGAATGTTAATCGATAGGTTTAGATGATGGGAATTCTGTCCAAAATGTTGAAGATGTGCAGTCTTGTCAATGAGATGGAATGAGATATGGTCATTGCACAACCAGTCCTAAAGTGGATGCCCTCTTTGGGGTGGCTTATGTACAGACAATCATTGGCTTTCAAGCGTAAAACCAAAATTTGTAACCATTGGTAGAGAAATTATAGTTGGCTTAGGCTAGATCATGATGGAGACCAAATCCGACCCAGCTCCAAGATCATATGTCCCTTACAGTCATCCAAACTCACTTATTTTGATGTGACCGGCCAACTCATGAATGTTTATTGGACCTCCTGACTTTCATCATCTGTCGGGAAAGGAAGGACGGCATGTTGAATTTCAATGCCCAATTCTTTTGTTCTTACGTGGAGATCGACCACCCCCAGAGGTGTCTGGTAATGGTTTTCTCCACCTTCAGAACAACTGCATAGTTGGCCGTACCAAGGGATGTATAGGTATGTTGAGTATACGTCAAGTAGCCAGAAGCTAAGAATTCAGTGAAGTCTTCCATATTGGCACCTACATGCCACATAAGATACATTTAATGGATGTTTAGGATTTTATAGATTAGTAAGGTGCTGGTAATATCATTGCATGGAGTAAGAACATCTGCAGAATAAACAGGCATCGATGCTTTGTCCCCCTGAAAGGAAAATCAGTAGCTGTGACACCGCACCACACAAGAACACTACACCAATGTTACCACTATAGATTGGTAGCTCATGCTGCAGACCGTATTGCATCTCTGCATGTTAAATAAGTAAAATAAGATTTATATACAGCATAAGTATAGCCTTCCATTTGACCAGTGTTGTCCAAGGTTCTCCATGTGAAGAGCCACATGGGCCAAACATTACGTTATCCAAATGAGTCTATGGAGCATTCCAAGAAAGTGCCTCCAGCCGATGACCAGCCAATCCCGTAGTCAGGTCGCCCGGCTACGATCCCATCTCTTCATTAGTATCTTAGAAGTCCGCTGGGTGGATGTGCTGGAAGCTTTATATATAATACAGTAGATATAGAAGTCTATGTGACCTCAACGCCTATAAAGCCAACTGGAGCTTGGTCATATTTCTTTGATGCATGTTGTGATGTCGAACCAACTCATCAGACCTGGCAAACTTCTTCTGACAGCTCGGCCATCTGCAACTGAAAGGCTTCTCACCTGTTAACAGAGGAATGTCCAGTTATCTTGGAGGAATATCTTCAAATATGGACAAATGAGAACAAAATTTTCACAAAAATGGGATAATAAGCTAGAAACCCATAAATAAAATATGTCATTCGTATCTGCACAAGGCTCTGTGGATACATGTGTGTCCCCTATAGCTATACCCCTGACACATCCTACTTGCTAATACTCCTGGAAAGTCCAGGAGGCTCCCAAAAGATGGAGGTGACCTCCTCGAGTCCCAGAAAAATGGTCAAATCTCCCGCACCTGGCAGAACGCTCCAAGCTCTCTGTCATTTTATATAGGCACAGTATATGCCAGTCAGGTCACGAAGAAGGAGTGTGGCCAGCATATTGGCACTTCTACATCACAAATATGGTATGTCACATTATAATGGGGATGTGGCCTTATCCGAAAATTTTCTATTCTCGTGAAACCCCAGTGTTGGCAGGTATGTCATACATATATGGAGACAACACCTCTAACACAGATGTGAACACAGCCTGAGCCACATTACAGTATTCAAACACATGCTCAGCTACATATTTCAGCCTATATATACACAAATATACATTGAATTACTTATTGTGCACTCATTTTCAATGATAGCCTGTATTATAACCCAGAGCTGCATTCATAGTTCTGCTAGCTACTATTTATCAACAAACGCAGCCCTGTTACTCTTCTTTCTGGGAGAGTTTAGTTTTCACCTACATCATATTATTGTAAAGTGCTGGAGAATTGCACTTTCCAATATGCAAATGACCAGAGGCACTGAATAGGGGATGCTGGGAGATTTTAGCTCTGCAGCCAGCAGAATTGTGCAGCAGTTATGGATGAGAACGGACTGTAATATGAGATCTTACTACAGATCAGTACAGGTTAGTAAAGGAAGGTTTCAGAGTCACATCTTATGTATCAATACTGTTATGTAGATACTATGTTAATATCAGGACAGTACATGAATAAATAAATGTGAATAAAGGTTTACGCACTTGTTTTACCTGTATGAGTCCTGGTGTGTGTCTTCAGGTGGTCAGACCGGGAGAACTTTCTCTCGCATGTTTTACATTGGAAGGGTTTGACACCTGAGGACAATAAAATAATGAACTTTTTAGAGCCGAGCACAAGGTCCATAAATCTGGAAGAACTAAAAACAGACGCGTGTAGCTGAGAACACTTCCCAGGTCACCATAGCGTCTACATATACATAAGTCCCTTTTCTCAGACAAGGTGCCAAATAGAGATGAGAGAATCTCCAGAAACTTGTTTCCAATCAGATTTTCTCAAATCAGCTGACAGATTCCATACAGACCAAATCGAAAGTGCCCCAATTGCCCTGAGAAGTTGTATACAATACCACATGTCCAAAAAAGTCCAATAGTAACTCTCGGTCACCGACCTGCTTTCAATGGCCAAGAGTAACCAATCTAAAGGAGCTTCTCGCTGTCATTGGCTGGTTTAGATCATGTGGTCAAGAAGATAACGCTCGGTCACTGAAACTAGGTCAATGACCTAATTTCAATGGCTGACAATAACGTCCCAAACCAGTCTAAAGATGACCATACACATTAGATTCTGGCCCCTCTTAGACATCTATGGTATCCTCATGGCCAATTGCTGGCCAAAATGGCTGAAATTAAACACACAACACAAACGTCAGAGGTCTATGGCCAGCTTTATAGGGTTCAGACCCGTATATATACACTACCAACCTGTGTGTCGTCTTTGATGTCTTTTCAGTTGATCCGAACGAGAAAATCTCCTCTCGCAGTCTTTGAAGTCGCATTGGTAGGGTTTCTCACCTTAATAGAAGATACGAGACTACAGTAAGGCTATGTTCACATCTCTATTTTGAGACTTTGTCACGGTATCTGCTTAAAATCACCAGATGAAAAAGTCCACATGGATTTTTTGCCTTGCACTTTCAGTTAAAAACAACAACACCCCACAGACCCCATTATAGTCAATGTGGTCCGTTGGGCTCTATATATATATCTAAGGCTGGATTCACACCTGCGCTCACTGCCCGTTTGGGGATTCCATCCATCATTCTGCTTAAAAATGCAAATTCCCTTTATAGTCATTCCCTTTATAGTCTATGGGATCCGCGTGTTTCCACGGGTAACCGCTTTTTTAAGGTTTCCGGTTTTTTAAGGTTTGTGGGGTTCCCAAGCGGACGCACGAGCGGAAACCCGAACACAGGTGTGAACCTAGCATTACACAGGTGTGAACCTAGAGTGATATGATATGGTGTAACTACATCACCTCATCTACTCCATGAGACACGCAACGCTTTTCCATACATACAGAATGGTTCCTATATAAGAACCTTTGTCACATGACCCACACCTATATACATGCCGTATATTGGATTACCTGTGTGCTTTCTACTGTGCATCTGCAGATGGGACAGCTTGAAGTATCTCTTGTTGCATCCAGGATACGCACACATGAAGGGTCGCTTTTCATTGGTTTCTGACGTCGACCTTACTATAGTCGGGGTCACTCCTGGAACACGTCTAACATCCTACAACAAGAAATATTCACAAGAAGATTTAGCAGCTGTTACCACTTCAATAAATGACCTATCCACATAGAAAATCTACATCAGAAGGATATTACACAGAAATTGGTGTGAACATCCTCAATGGCCCCATTAAATAGTTGCAGATCCCCCTGTAGGGAATTTGTCACTGTATAAGATTTAGTTTTCCCACTGAGAACGGCAGGCTAAATATGAGGCGTAGTTTTCACGTTTTTTAGGTGTGGAATCCACATAGAATAAGTGCTCAACGTTGCAGAAAAGCAACGATTTTGGAAATCCGCTGTGCAGATTTTTTACACAATGTGTGGATGGGACGAGCCAGAATAAACCTATTTATAAAGAACCGTCCAATCTGCATTTCTGCAACAGAAGGCTTCCAGCATGTTTGGACATTTCTTCAGATTTCTATTTCTATCACCATTGTGTAGTGTTACAATGTAACATCAGCTGTGACATTCCTTGTGCTGTTTGTTTCTGTTGTTTGTTCTCACTTGATACAATGTTGCAGGTAATTCTGCTTTGCACACATCAGACTGATGACAGCCGAGATTTTCCTATAAACAGCCCAACTCTTTGTTCCTCTGATGGATAAATCTTCCATAGATAATTTACATGTGAAAACTGCTTGAAGTTGCAGAACCTGAATGTTTCCTGGACCACCAGTATGAAGGAGAATTCCTTTAAGATGCCATTTAGAAAACTGAAAATTTCATTCACTAAAATATTCCCAAAACAGAGTTTAATCTGAAGTCACCCAATACACTGACACTTTGACAAGGCAAAGGCATGATGGGAAACAGAGCTGGTCAATGATAAGTGTGAGGCTAATCTCACCGGAGCAATGAAATGTGACCTGCCTTGTATTTCCCTGAATACTGTTAAAGTGAAAATGTTGCAAACTGGAGCTTAATGGAACTAAGAAGGATAGATTCCAACTGGGACATTTATGGCATAGCCTCAAAATATGCAATAATTGCCCCATAGATGGGGGGTTGTACCTTTTTCCACATAGATGCAAATCTCTATGGGACATTTATGGCATATCCTGTACCCCTTTATAGGAACACACTGACAGGGAGATTTACAAAACAGTCTAAGGCTGAGGCCACACATTGTGAAAAAACTGCATTTTTTGTTGCAGATTTTGTAGCGGTTTTTTGAGCCAAAGCCAAGAGTGGCTAAAAGACGAATGGGAACTATATAGGAAGTTCTTATACTTCTACCTTTTGCTCAATCCACTCCTGGCTTTGACTCAAAAAACCACAACAAAATCTGCAACAAAAAAAGTAGAGTTTCTACAACGTGGGGCCACAGCCTTAGACAGTTTTCTTAAATCTTCCTAGCCTTTGTGCTCTGGGCAACACAGACATGCCATAGCAGTGGTGCATCTTAGGAACACAGCCCTGATTTCTCCTAAGATACGTCAAAACAGCAAGTTTTTGCCCTACTCAACCTTTTTAAGACAAAGGGTGAAGCAGAGCAGGGTTGGAGTCTAGACAGGCCGGGGTGGCGACGCCGCAACCCATTAGATTTACTATAATTCACTCCAGAAATCTACAATAGTCCCTCATTGGTGTAAATTTCAATTCTGACCGATGCATCTGTCTTAAATTCAATTAGGTGTTAACAAAATTGATCCCAATGATGTCCAATTATATGTTTGGTAAACTACACTTTGCGTCCACCAGTAAGGCTAGGTTCACATCTGCGCACATCGTTCGGGTCCAACCACTATAACAGCGGTTACCCGCGGACCCCATACACTATAATAGGGTCCATTGGGTGTCTATCAGATATTTGCTGTTTTTATACTGAATCTCTATGCAGGACTTTTCCCTCTGACGATTTTCGGCGGTTTCTGCGGCTCTGGCGCAGATGTGAAACCAGACTAAGATGGAATGGATACTTTTTATTAACATTGAACTCTACGTAAAATAGTTGCCAGATCCATTTGCATCCACTTTTAGCATCAAATGGATCTGCTAAGCGGATGATAAAACCATGATGTGAACTCTGACATGTTCATTGGTAACTTTTTATCAAAATATGAAGAATAACGATATGAATCATTTTTGTAATAAATCTATGATGGGAAAATATCTTTTTAAAATTTTTAGTATTGACCCCTTTCTACTAGTGCTGTGTGTAGACCCGTCCTGTAGACATGGACAATAGTGAACCATCTCCTAAGCCTTCATACAATGTCGATCAGCCGGTCTACAATGTGTTTGAGCTTCCTAACTATGCCTTCTTTTATCTTATCTGCCCCAATAAACATCACTTCCACAATACTGTGTCACTTAATTCTTCATGTCTACACCTTTATTGATGGCACCGTCAGCCATGTTTATTTTCTTATCAGATAAGACTATAGACACGTGGAGCTCGGTGTCCAGATATTTTACATGTGTATTCCAGTGTGTTAGACCAGACCATTACATTCAATGTCTTATTATTGATCCTATGTTATAAGAAGACAATATAATATGGGAGGCGAGCAATGGAAATGTGTAACCAACAACCAGCCAAAATGTTATCATGTTGGCATATCGGTGAGCAGAAGCCAATATAAGCCTGGTATACCAAATACATATGACACAACACAATACACAATAATAATATACAACAACCCAATAAACCAGGGCTTTACAAACCATGGGGCGCACCTAAAATACACTAAATTCATTAAAAGGTCTACACCACTTAGAGCATGTTGGGCTGACTTAGGGAATGGTGTCTCTCATGTAGACTCTGTGGCTGATTTTTACCGACATCAGGGGCACTGGGATCATTTTGACTTACTATATGGATGGCGTTATTATTGGGGCACTATAAGATCTAATAGATGGATGGGCAAGGAAGTTGATCTTTGGCATCAAGAACATGCCGTTCTTGGCACATCAGGTACTACAGAACAAGAAAGTCCAGACACCTTTTCTCATCTATGTTTACCAGTAAGGGATAATTCTGGGTTCCAAGAGCTTGTTCAAGTGTTCAGACACGTCTTGCTTGGGAATCAATCTGGTGCCCATTAAGGACCCTTCTTGAGTGAAGCCCCAGTTGGTGGGAGTTTTGACTCCTATGCTACAGATACAGTGCCCAAGTAATATTGATTTCTAGCTTTCATGTTTACCTGTATGCCTCTGAACACTCCGTGCGTGTGTATCCGGTACTGACCCCCACAGCTGTATAACATCGGGGTGCTGTGACTGTCATTTTCATAAGTTGTTGCATGACTGGAAATAGAAAAACATTGAAAAATCAGTTTCTTTTTGTTTCAATGTACACAAAAGTATTAGAAATAAGTCATGTACAAGTAGTAAAAATAAGATCTGTGCTAAGATGGATACATAGTAACTGTGACTCAAGGATTATGCAGCGTAAGAACTGCAGATGTCATCAAGTGCTGTTTTTGTATGTTTTTGAATAATATGAAGGATCTATTTTTACTATAAGAAGGGTTTTCGCATCACCGTAGGGTAAGCTTAACACCAATATATACCATAAATTACTTATCACTCGGGGTCTCACCTCTAGGATCCCCAGATGGCCCCCAATACTAGTAAAGTACAGCAGCCCCTTGGGATTCCATCTATTCGATCTCTTTTAGTATTTGTAGTTCGCTGGGTAAAGGCGCCGTGAGTGATCATGTTGTATTGTAAATAGTTCATCCCTCTTGGCCCATAAAGGGCAACTCAGCCCAGGGCCAGCTTGACAGGGTAAGTGCACAGGTAGCATTAGTAGCAGATTTTCCATGCAGATTCACAGCCGAACAATTCACAGCATAATACACCACTAGCAAACCTCATCCATTAGCACTTGCACATGATCAGGATTACCTGCAGATTTTCAGCGCAAATGTCAATATGGAAAATCTGCATAGCAATCCATTAGCATTAAAGTCAATGAGAAATTGTATTTATTGTGCGCATGATGCAGATGTTTTTTCAAGCGGAAATTGATTTTGAAATTGAATTTAAAATCTGCAGCAACAAAAAATGGCATCAAATTCGCCCTGAATCTGCATTTACATATATCAAAATTTGCACCAAAATCTGTGCCAGTTGATGTGGATTTTCTGTGTGCATATAGGCACATTTCAGTTCCAATTTACACATGTAAATCCTGATTATGTGCATGTACCCTAACAGTGTGGATTTTCCACTGCAGACTCCATTCAGTGTTGCAGGG
The DNA here is from genome assembly GCA_947044405.1 of Leptodactylus fallax. Taxonomy (NCBI): domain Eukaryota; kingdom Metazoa; phylum Chordata; class Amphibia; order Anura; family Leptodactylidae; genus Leptodactylus; species Leptodactylus fallax. The sequence goes on along the minus strand of CAMRHE010000068.1, from coordinate 6,505,872 downwards.
GTGGAGCGCCCACAGTCAGCCCGCAGCAAAACCCACATGCATTGCATGCAATCCTGCTACACTTTGGCCACAAATTTGCAGCGTAATCCATTACAGGATATTCCGACCTATGTTCAGACGTCGTTTGGACATCGTAGATACACCTCAGACTTTCTGTCCAGAGTCTCCAGTAGCAACAAAGTGAACAAGATTTTAGCCAATTTGGTGTGGTCGTGCCCTATAAGAGCCGTCACTGAGCAGGTCGTGTGATCCAGGAAATGATACAATTTTATTCATTCCAAAAAAAGAAACAAATATTGTGACTAAAGAGTGTATAATGGAGTATAAATGGGGGAGGGGGTTGGAAGAGCCTATATTACAGATGCACGCGGCTTATGTTTATGGCCACTGATACTAGACGGGCTGAGCTGCGCATTGTAACTCTCAGCCAAACAAAGACAGATAAAAATGTTGGCTTTACATCTTGAAGATGAGGCCATGTCTAGGACTGATTTTCCACAGATTCTGCAGCTTTCATCTTTTCCTGCCGGGCCGTACATCATCCCTACAGATTCTTTTCCTTCATCCTGAAAACATGCTCAGGTCAGATACTTTTTGTTGTTAACAGGCTGTGAACTTTTCGATGGGCTGCGTTCCATTCATTATAAAGCCGAGGTTCCTCTATTATTTCTATTGTGCGCTATACATTAGCCGTTCCTTACAGATAAACTCCCATCCTCATCCTTTATGTGCGGAGTTCAGAGTCTGGTCAAGGTTGCTGCATTTCCTCTCTGCAGTCCTTATAGAGACCCAAAAATATCGAGAAGAATTTAAAGTGAAACTCCATCTATGAAACCACTGTAAAGCTGGCCATGCACATTAGATAGTAGAGATGGGCGAAGATTCTTTTCGGGTTCGGGTGAGTCGGGTCCAAGATTCATTCTGGGTCAAACAAGTTCAGTACGAACTACACGGTAAGTTGGCTTAAGTGGCATCGTAATGACATCATGACGCTCGGCATGCCCATGTGACTGCTGGCGGCCCAATCATAGACCTCAGCAGTGACCCCGGGGTGCATAACATCACCAGAAGAGAACCAGATCCCACAAAGAGGCCCAAAAGAGGTGAGAGAATATTTTTATGAATATTTGTTACTTTTTTCACTCCGCCTATTATTCACTTGGGTCTGAAGAGCCATTGTAGTTCACCCAAGACGAACTGACTCAAGAACTAACAATTTGGAATATTTAGGTCGGTCAGAGTTGGTTCACCCATCTCTATTAGATACTTGTCACTTGACTGATACTCGTGTATACTCGGTATGGATAAGCATGCATGTCTTTTCATTAGGAAGAGAGGAGAACCCCACCGCAGGGCACCTCTGGAGGGGATTTACAATCCCGAGAACAAGAGGATCTATAATTGAAACCCAACTCTCCTATCCTTATCATACCATACAACTTAGAGGACGATCCTGTCCCACCAAAATCGGTGGGATTGACCGATACATATCTGATAAGGTTGCATTGATGCAGTTTTAGATATACAAAAGACATAAGATATACAAGTTTTTCCCATACATAATATGGATCCACTTTTTGGCTTTGATTCAAAAACATGTATCTTAAAAGGTTCCAAAACTGCTTATGTGAATACTGCCTAAAGATAACCTGCTGGGCAATTTTATAGTTCTACCAACTTTTTGAAAAATGTTAAATTTTACACATGATTTCCCATCATGGTGGATAATCTAGAGTGACATGAAGTACATGCATCCCTCTACCTCACTACGCCAGCCATATACATGAGATAGCTGTCAGCCTGAGTGTACATGCAGTATATATCTCAATGGGAAGAGAGGTATATACAGTATCTGGCCACATACCTTAGAGTATTAGCCAAACCTAACATTTTCAGCTGACTCTCCCCTCGATGGCAGGGGAGGATAGGGATTGGGCAGTTGGATTTCATCAGTCCAATCCTTTAGGTTTTGCACAGTGGAGCTGCTGTCAAAGGAGTCTGACAATGGATTTCTCCCCTCTTCATCACACTTGCACTGCTTGGACGAGCCGAGTGTGCATGTATATGTGTCAAAAGAACAAAGATTTGATTGAAAGTTATCTAAAGTGCGAGTGACTTAGTAGAGACTTATCTCTTTCAGGTAGAAAGGAACAGACATGTTGAAATCCAACATGCCTGATCCTTCTTTCTCCTAATATCTGTCCTCAGGAGAGAATCATGAAATAAGTTGGTCCAGCCAATTTTTATCTAATGTGTATGGCTGACTATTGCCTGATTCCTATCTGATCATCAGCTGGAGACATAGAGTGCACCGTCAAGATATTATAGGAGCACTGACACTGCTTGTTGTCTGTGAATAATATCCTATCTGTAACCACAAAAGCAGCCAGAAGTCAATACGAGTACATAGAAGACTTTTCTTACATTGTAAGCTGTGACATTTGCAGCATCCTCAGTCTTTTACACACAGTAAAAGTTTGCAGACAAGTCTGTGCAGGCTGTGAGGAGAATCAACCCCTCCCCTCTCTATTCACTGTGAGAAGAGAGAAAAGGACCCCCCTCTACACTCAGTAAGCAAGATGGAATGGAAAGTATCTAGGGAAAGATTTCCTTAGTAACAAAAGTGTGAATAAATAGCAAATTAACTAGAAGGTAGACACCTAGTGGCAGGAACTTTAGAGAGGTTTTTCAGGCAGAAAGCAGCGACCTGTTAAATTAAAGTACATTTTGGTCATCTACTATGTAACTGGTGGTCTCCACAAGGAGAAACAGAACCCCTCTAACCAACAGTAAATTCATTCAAAGAATGATATTTTTTAACTTTATCAAACTTTGTCCCTCTTTGTATATATAGAACATGAGTCAATCTGATGGTAACTCCCGGCCAGCTCAGACAGTAATAGTAAAAATGATGGAGTATGTTATAACATACCTATTTATGGCTGGGCTCGGTATACATCAGAGTCCACTCACAATTATAGTTTTCACTTTGAGGGCACATAATTTATGGGTGTCGCGCTCATCACAACCAATGTACTGAAAACCACCGACTATAAGAGCTCCATGTGGAAAGTAAAGAGAATAAAAGTGTGAAGTAGGGTTGGTGGAGTGTTACCTCTTCAGTGATGTCCCCAGGTTCATCTGATTCCATGTCATACATTCCAGCTGTGAGGTCATTTGGTAGAGGTTATCACTGGAAAAACCCAAACACAAGACACTGCTTAATGTCATGGACGAAACAGACAAATAATATCATAAGACATATTTGCCCCTTTTGTGCCCGCTCACTTGCTTTGAACCATTCACTGTAAGGGGGCGTTCACACCTGTATCCTTTGATCTGTTCTTCTGATCCATCGTAGGACCAGAAGAA